>PVJA010000325.1:143558-187632 GCA_004027025.1 Myocastor coypus | reverse complement strand
AAAAAAAAAAAAAAAGAAGTAAAACCCTATGTGAACTACAATATAAGTACAAGTCTATAGTCCAAGACATAGCTGGCTACTATTATGCTGAAGTACAGAAAGTGAGGAATGGGTCTACTGGACCCTGTGTTACGCTCTACTAAACTCCTCCAGAATATAGAAGAAAACCCGTCCTCAACCATTTCATGAGGTCAGCATTGCTCTGATGGCAAAACTAGACAGGGAAAAGTATAGACGAGAATCTTTCAGAAACATGAATGTGAGCATTTAGTAAACCATTATTGATCAAACACAGCAATAGGTCAGAATGATAGCACATGATCAATAAGTTAGATTTATCCCAGAAATGAAAGAAAGGTTGATTTAATAGCTTTTTTAAAAGTTGGTGTAATTCACTGTATCAAAAGACTACATAAGAAAAATCATGTGAAGTGGGTTGGGGTGTAGCATAACCCAGTGACAGAACAGCTGTGCTTTAAGGATTGAGGGTTCAATCCTTGGGCGGGTGGAGGGAGAGAAGGAATAGGAAGACAGGAAGAGGGATGCAGAAGAGAAGGAAGGGAGAGACAGAGGGGGAGGGAGGGACGTAGGGAGGAAGAAGGAGAAATTTCTCAACGTGGGAAACTGCTTTGGTGTTAGTCACACACTGCTAGGTAACAAATTGCCCCCAGCACAGTGCAAACATTATCTCTGAGTAACTCTGGCAGCATGCCTCTCATGAAGAGAATCAATCTTGTCAGCTGGGGCTCACAGGAGCTGCGTGCTGACAAGGAGCCCACTTTAAGCTGTTGTCTCTAGAACCTTTTCTTAAGGATTATTGGACTGATTTTTTCCCAAGAGAACAAAAAGGCCTGTTCACACAGAAGGCCCTGCATAAATGTTTACAGTGATTTGCTGCATCCTTATAAAAAACTGGGTGGGGGTCAAATATTCCTCATTGGGGATGGATAATAAGCAGCATTGCTCTGTACTCAGACTACTGATATGGGAACTACAGAACATCTCAAAAGCATCCTGTTTGGCCAAAGAAACATCCTCAGCAAGCCACGGACCATGCAATTCTTTGTCTACAACCATCTGGAAAAGGCAAAGCTGCAGGGACAGAGAAACAGCTCTGTAGCTGCCATTGGAGATGCTTTGCGGAGGCTCATAGTCCACCTGGAGGACCCCATCTAGGGCGTCAGGCGCCCCCGCCTGCTTGTCCCATTTCCAGGCAGGCTACCTAGCTTAGGGCTTGGGGCAGGACAGAAGGCACCCACCCTCTGCCCACTCCTGTGGCCACCTCTGAGCAGCAGGGCTGGGTTGCACCAGGACAGAAGGGAGCCCGACTCCAGCTAGGCTGAACTTGGTGCCCTGCCTAGCATAGGCCCTTGGAGCCCTCGGACGGGCCTCGGTTTCCGCCCTCACCTTCCCTCCCGTACTGACGCTGCAGCTCAGAATCTGCCCTCGGGTCCAATGGGCTGCGGACACCCGAAGGGGTGACCTCTGACATTACAAGGTGTGGGCTGGGGAACCCCTGGCGTGTGAGGTATACTGAGACAGTTCCTTCCCCTCAGATGCCGGGACAGCAGGGTTCGTCACTACCTGCAGGAGTTGGCTTTTTTTTTTTTTTTTAATGTACTGGGAACTAACTCAGGACCTTTGCACTGAGCTACACCGCCAGCTCTTTTTTTACTTTTTGAGATGGAGTCCGCCAAGTAACTAAATTACTTAAACTGGGCTCAAATTCCAGATCTTCCTGCCTCAGCTTCCCAAAGTGCTGGGATTGCAGGAGTGCATCATCGGGCCCAATTTGGATTTAGCAATACTGCGGATCTCCCGGCTGCTGGACTAGCCGCGTCGCGCAGCCCAAGGTCAGAGAAGTTCGGCCAAGGAGCGAGGCATCGAGGCTCCGCCCACAGAGGTCGGGGCAGGGCCGGTTTCCATAGCGATTGCTGGTGGGCGGGGCTAGCGGCAGGGGGCGGGCCCTGCGGGCGCTGGAAAGAAGCACGGAGTGCCAGCTGCTGCCCCGGAGTTGCCACCGCCCCCACCGGAGCTGCGCGGTGTCTTCTTGCGGCTGGGAAGTGAGACCCGAAATTAGAACCGGGGAAGCCCTTGGCCTTCCGGTTCTCCAGCCGGCCTTGAGTCAGATCAGATGAACCACACTGCTGAACAGATAGATCAGCTTGCAGCGGGCGCGTTGAGGTTGCCGGCTTGCACTTTGCTTGCTGTGTGTCCGGCAGGCGAGGAGCTGGGGCGCCCTTGACCCTGACGGCGCTCTCTGCGGAAGCTGGGTCCGAGGTGGGGCGAGCTCAGGCAGGGCCCGCTGGTGCGGGTCCGTGGCGGCGCCCTCGGCTCCAGGCTCAGGACCACAGTCGCTGAGCGTCTGGGTCGCCGAGTGCAGCCCAACCCTGTAGGCGTTTCTCGGCGACATTTGAAAGCGATGTAAAATCCATTGCAAGATTTATTCCTCTGTGATGGAGAAGTATGAAAAAATCGGGAAAATTGGAGAAGGGTCCTATGGAGTTGTTTTCAAATGCAGAAACAGGGACACGGGTCAGATGGTGGCCATCAAGAAGTTTATGGAATCGGAAGATGACCCTGTCATTAAGAAAATCGCCCTTAGAGAGATACGCATGCTTAAGGTAATGATTCACTTTTCTTTCAGGTGGATTTTCAGGACTTAAAAAGAAAATAGTCTTGTGTTATCGAATGAACGTGTTGGGGCCCTGGTGATCTGTCCATCATCCTTTGTGGCCTTGTGCAGTGACACCAACGAGGTCTGCGCATTGGCTAAGTGACAACAGGGGAAGGCCAGGTGCAGAGTAAGATGCTACAGCGTATTTTATTGTTCTTCCCAGTGGCTTCTCTCCTGTATCACCCGCAATCCTGGATTTTCAGTGGTGCATTAAGATGGTGCAGGAACTCAGAACAACTCCATTTTGCCAGTCTTCTGGAATTTTAAACTTCTAGGCTGTTTTCTATTGGCTTTCCTAGTCCATTAAGAGAATTAGTCAGCGGCGAGATTATGTTACACTTCACTGTACCTCCTGCAAGAAGGGGTCCTCCTGAAGTAGTAACGTGACCGCTGCCTCAGCACACGTAGTTGGCCCTGTGCAACATGATATGGGGTAGTTTGGGGCTGGGAGCACTTTCTTCTAAGAGAAAGAGTCTTCTTCCCAGAATTCTTGGGCCCATGAAGCTCAAATCACAGAGTGTGGCACAGGATGAATACAGGAGGGTTAAGTCTGGCTCGGATGCTTACAGCTGCAGTGTTCCGGCCTGTGTGACCAGCCCTTGACACAAGAGAAGTGACTCAGTCACAGATGAAGCACGTGTCCCAGGCTTGCTTTTATTCCTGCATCTCTGTCTTTCCACCATGCGTAAAATCTAGGGTCTTTTCTAGATAGGGACCTTGAGTGGGAAGTGGACAGCTTTGGATAAACCAAAGTGGGTGGATAAAGCCCAGTATTCCCGGAGGCTGAAGCAGGAGGGTTGCAAGTTCAAGTCCCACCTAGGCATTAGTGACTTACAGAGACGCAGCCTCACAATGAAAAAATAGTAGAAGACTGGGGGTGCAGCTCAGGATGAGGGGCCTGTGTCTAAATCTCGGCATGAGGGGAAAGGCTGGGTAATGGGAAAACTTCTGTCTTAGCTAGCAGGATGCTATATAGTCTGAGATCTCTGGCTCCTAGGGAGGGTGAGACCAGCAGAGTTGGCCCATCTCACACTGTGGACCACACTGGCTTCCCCGACTCAACTCGGGTGTCGTTCATTGCATCTTCCCTTTCTTAGGCTTTCTGTAGGGGAGAAAGTAGACTATAGTACTCCCCTCCATTCATACTAGGGATTGGACCCAGGGCCTCAATTATGCTAGGCATGTGCTGTGCCACCGAGCTCCATCTGATTGATTGCCCTGAAAAGGCCAGCAAACCAGACCTTTCCTGAAAGAAAGGTGCTCCTTCTCCAACTCCAAAGGCCACCTGTGATGCTACTCCTACCCCTTACTGTTCAAGGGCACCATTCCAGAGTGAGTGGAGTGCCGGGAAGCTGCCCAGCCTCTGTATCTCTGCATCCCAGGACCTGTGCCACAGCACACACTATACCTCGGGTAAATGTTACTGTTGTACTAAAACAGAAAAGTGAACAAAGTAAGCTCTCAAAGAAAGTGGGCATGGGCAGCGCATTAGGAATGGAGACCAGCAGTGGGGTGTGACGGTACTGAGGGGTGACCTGTGCTGGATGTGGAGCTCTGAGGTCCAGGTGTGTGCTCTGGAGCCTGTTTCAAAACGTGCAGGCCCCACCCTCTGAAGGACATGCACAGCTGTACAGCTGTGGACACCAGTCAGTGGGCATGAAGTGCAGGTCTGGGCTCTCAGGAGAGTCTGTGCTTTCAGCCTTAATTGTTCAGAATTTTCTCCTAATACCTTATGGGTGTCTGATGAATATTCACTGAATGTAGGCCACAAACGTATGTTAAGGCAGATCATCTTTTCTCCACTTACCTGTCCAGCAAATACTCAAAGGGCTCCAACTGTGCCCAAAACAATGTTTGTGCAAAGCTGTATGCTGTCTAGGTGAATGTCCCCCAAACTGTCATTCCTGATATACTGGGTCCCTAACAGGAGGGCTGTGTCACTCTGCCTGCCAAGAACTCTAGAAATGGCTGCAGCATAGTCAATGAAGATAAAGCACTGGGAGGCAGGTTTGAGCCACGGATGAATGGCTGAGGAGGAACAGAAGAGGCCACGTAGCATTCAGGGCAGACGAACTGTCCTGGAAAATCAGTGATAAGTAGAAAATTTGGTTCCCTGAGGGAACACAGGTAGTCCTCCTGTCGAGGCTGGCTTGCCAGGGGAAGTCAGGCAGGGAGATGGAGGAGGGAAGGAAACTGGGATCCAGCAGGAGGGAGCAGCAAGTTTCCTGGAGCCCAGGCATAGCCCTGGGGCATGGTAGAAGACAGCTGCACCTCCATTCTGGCTGTTCCTGGGCAGGATGTTAGGCTCCGCTAGCTGGGACCACAGCCATCCTCCAGTGTCAGGGGAAGAGGCAGGGTCCCCAGCACAGAGAGATGGGCAGGGTGGAGCCAGAGGAGCAGGCTTTGAGTGCTGAGCTACCTTTGGCTTTCTTCTGAAAAGATTATGTTTTTATTAGAAAATTGTCATGTGTAGATTTTTTTAGCATTCATGAACCAATGTCATTTCAGAAAATATTACACCACAGGGAGGTGTAATAAGCTTAACAGCTATTCCGTTATTAATTTTTGCAGTGCTGGTGTTATGGTTTGTGTCTAGTTGCCCCCCCCCCACAAAGCCTCATGCAGTCATGGAGTAGGGACTTCTAGAGTTTAAGATTAACCCACGATCACTGGGATTATGGGTGATCCAAGGCTGGGATTATGGGTGTGAGTGTTATACCCAACCTGAGGCGGAGAACCTGAATGTAATATAAGAGAGAGACAGAGAAACAGACTCTCTGTTGCCATTGTTGCTGTTCCACCACCATGAACTGTTGCTCTCTGCCATGTGCCTCTCTGCCTTGGAGGCAGCCGAGTATGGACTGAAAGAAACCTCTAGTAACTGTGAGCTAAATAAACCTTTCCTTCCTTCATTTTGGATGTCAGGTCTTTGTTCCAGCAATGAGAGAAGAATAACTGAGACAGCTGGGAATCAAACTCAAGGCCTCTCCCAAACTAAGTGAGGCTTCTATTATGAGCTCCATCTTGACCCCAGTCAGAACTTTTTAAAAATGTATTTGGTACAGGATCTCACTACGCAGCTTGGACTCATAGTGATCCACCTGTTGTCAGCCTCCCCAGCTCTGGAATGACAGGTGTGCACCACCGTGCCCAGTCTTGGCTGGCTTAGTGGTCCTGGGATGGGGCCAGTGTAGCACAGTGCTGGGATCAAACCCTGAGCCCCTGCACTTGCCTAAGCAGGGGCTTAGTCCACTGAGCTGTCTCTCCAGCCCCCAGTCAGAACTTTAAAATCTCATTCATGTTTTTAAAAGCAAACTCCTGTTAAAGGGAAGAACATTCAAATATTGAAATGTTCACTTCTTAAAGGGCAGGATATTTTAATATTAAAATAAAAAAAGAGGCCCGGGGAGATGGCTCAGTAGAATAAGTACTTGCCTGGCAAGCACAAGGTCCTGAGTTCAATACCCAGTACCGCTTAAAAAAAAGAAAAGAAAGAAAGAAGGAAAGGAAAGGAAGAAAGAAAGAAAGAAAGAAAGAAAGAAAGAAAGAAAGAAAGCTGGACATGGTAGTGCATGACCATAGTCCAAGCTACTTGGTGGGCTGAGACAGGAAGACACTGAGTTTGAGGCCAGCCTAGCAATTTAGTGAGACCTTGTTTCAAAATTGTTTTCAAAGAGAGGGGTGATTGCCTCTCAGTGGCAAAGCTGTTGTCTAATAAGCCTGAGGCCCTTCGCTTAATCCCCAGGGCCACAATTAGAAAAAGAAAGAATGAAAGAAGAAAAGATTGAGAGAGGAGGAAAGAAAGAAAAGAGGGAAAGGGGAGTAGAAGAGAGGAGAAGGGAAGCAATTTTCAAAAAGAAAAAGCAGAAGTCTATCTTGGTAGCACAGATCTATAATCTGAGCACTCTGGGAGGCTGAGGCAAGAGGATTAAAAGTTCAAGCCCGGTCAGAACAACTTAGGAAATTACTGAGGTCCTGCCTTTAAATAGAAAGTGAAAAAACTGGTAATGCAGCTCAGTGGTAAGGCTCTGGACTCAATTTCCAGAGAGAAAGAAAGAAAGAAAGAAAGAAAGAAAGAAAGAAAGAAAGAAAGAAAGAAAGAAAGAAAGAAAGAAAGGAAGGAAGGAAGGAAGGAAGGAAGGAAGGAAGGAAGAAAGAAAGGAAGGAAGGAAAAGAAAGAAAAGCCTAGCCCTCCCCGAGAGAATGTAGTTAACAACTACTATTAATGACAGCTTTGGTGTGTGTGCACATGTGTGTGTGTGTGTGTGTGTGTGTATCATTACTCTTTTTTTCCCTCTTGTGTCACTATCTATTAATGGAAGTGGTGATGTTATTTGCTTTGCACATCCCCAATCCTGTGACCATAAACACTGTGTCTGGACACAAAAAGATTCCCCAGACCAGGCAATATCTTACTGTAGGATCTGCATCCAGGATGACAAAGCACTGGAGCTATAACCAGTTCCCCACAAGGCACCTATATCTTGGGTTTTACATAATAGAATTTGGCTTCTGTCCAACCTCAACAAATTCATAGGCACGTTTCCCCAACTCTTTACTTAATAATTCAAAGCAGTGTCCAAAAGCTACTACCAGATTCTTAAAAGCTGTAGCCATTTCTTCTCCAACAGACAGACATGGGAGTGAAATGCCCAGCAAAAAATTTTAAGATGTAGCCTCATTATGTTGTCTAGGCTGGAACGCTTGGGATCAAGTGAGCTGAGGAGCCTGTGGCTGCTTCCCCGCCTCAACTGGGCAGTGTTTTGTGTCCCAGCCTAGTGCCCCATCCATGGTAGCTTTAGTTGGGCAATTGTTAAGGTTACGGATCTAGAATGCATCACATTTTTAGCATAAAGGTGTGGCTCTGCATTGGTAAATTGGGTGATTATTATTATCAAGATGCTTTTTGGAGTCTTCATTATGGGGATTGAATCCAGGGTCTCGCACATGCCAGGCAAGCACACTAGTGCTTATTTTGAGACAGTCACATGCTAAATTGCCCAGGCTGGTATCCAATTTGTGATCCTCCTGTCTCACTCTCCCAAGTACCCAGGATTACAAACATGCACCATTGTGTATTAATAAAAAACTTGTTTTGCTAAAGTTTGGCGGCTGTCCTAGTGTCACAGGGAAAGTCACTGAGGACACTGCTGGAATAATCCAAGTGTAAAGTGATGGCATTTGCTAGAGGTAGTGGTGGAGGTGGTAAGCAATGGTCAGAGTCTAGGTTTTCCTGTAAGGATAGCTCTTAGAGTCTGGTGGTTAGATGAAAAGTCCACTGTGATTCTGAGGTTTGGGGCTGGCGGATGGAGCTCAGTGACTAAGCATTTGCCTAGCACTGCATATGGAATCAATCCAGTGGGTAGAAACTTCACCCTAGTGGAGAGAATTGCTGTAGTCATGACCTTGAATTACTAATCTAGGCCATGATCTCAATGTCACATAACAGCATAATAAAAGATCAGTTCATGTAGCTTCGAGAAGGTTCATGTAGCTTCTTGAAGGTTACCCTGCTTTTTATTTGGAACACGGCTAGGTACTTCACATGACCCTTACTCTTTGATGTAACGGGACCCACACTTGGCCCCAAGACACAGTATACATCTTCCTTCACTGAGGGATACGACATTGACTGATTTGTGTGGAATCCAGGATCCCAACATGAAAAAGGTCAACCCCTTCTGTATCTTCAGTTGTAAATATATTTAGATATTTTGAATGGGGATGGAGGTGAAATGGTTGTGAGAAAAGCCAAGAATATGGAGAGGGGACAAGGTCTCTGAAAGAGGTCAGGCACGCTGGGCTGCAGTCATCACAGACCCTGTGAGTGGAAGTGGACACTGAGTTTTCATAAAGCTGGTGGAGATACTTGAACCCAGCTCTGCCCCCAGGGATTATCTGTGAGTCCAACCCAAACAACTTAGAATAATGGTGTTTTGTTTGGTTTTGTTTTTAACCAAGACTGCAAGTCTTTCTACTGCAGAACCTTCTTTCTATGGAAAGAAGATGGTAGAACTATTGGAAGAGGAAGGAAATAATTCTAACCAGGAGTCATAGAAAGAGCAGATGATCTTAGAGGAGTTGGGGGGTCAAAGATGGTGTTGTGTCACCATGGGTGCCTGAGTGACCTTCTGCCATGGCAAGCAGAATAGGGAACATGACAGCAGATTAAAGCAGTCTCAGGGCTGGCAGTATAGTTCAGTGGACTAAGCGCTTATGTAGGGAAGTGCAGGGACCAGGGTTCAGTTCCTGGCCCCACCTGCTGCACTGGCCATGCTGTCCAGTGCACTGAGCCGGTGATGGAGTCTGGGTGCAGTGGCGTGTGCCTGTAATCCCAGCACTTGAGAGGCAGGAAACAGGAGGATCACTATGAGTCTGAGCTGCGTAATGAGACCCTGTAGAAAGAAAGAAAGAAAGAAAGAAAGAAAGAAAGAAAGAAAGAAAGAAAGAAAGAAAGAAAGAAAGAAAGAAAGAAAGCAGTCTCAGTCAAGATCTGGAAATAGCAGCTAAGACTTAGAGAAAACTTTCCCTTTAAAGACAAGAACAAAAAAATAATAATAAAGACAAGAAGAGTAAGAGAGATGGGTAAGGAGAAAGGATCATGTGTCTCATTTGGGAGGTAGAAGCTGGTGACTCCCATAAGCTTGGGACCCTCCCAATCTTGGCACACTGCCAAGAGCCATTAGGGTACACCAACTGAACACTAATGACAACCCTGGAAGGAAGGGATTGTTATTCCATGCGCAGATGGATTTGGGATGGTTAATGATTTGCCAGATCATTCGCCAGCTGGGACACAGGTCCAGTCTGTCCATCCCGACTGCACACCCTGCTGCTGGTATGCATCAGAGCCTGCATGTTATACCAGGCTCCACACCGTAAGTCGGGGAGCTTTGGATGCACTCCACCTGTCCTCCCAAAGAGCCTTCCCAGGAAGCTTCGAGACCAGCAGGGTCTGCTTCCTTGCCGGAACCGCAGCCTTTCCCAGTGTCACTCTGCCCTCTTCATTATTTTCAAAGGCAAAAATATATGGTGCTACCAACAAAGATGAGAGTAAGGGTGTGGGAAGTGTCTGTTGGGAACCTTAGCATAAACAGGACAACCTGGAGATGCAGCTCAGGGTAGAGCACCTGCCCAGCTGCAGGAGGGCCACTTGAGTCCCTCCAGTACTAAAAAAAAAAATTACTAATTGTATATGCATTCTTTTGTTCTAGATATATTTTATATTTGTGTACATCAGTACAAGCATTCTTGGGGAGAATAATAGCACTCTGAAGAAGCTAAAACTTATTTCTTAAAAGAAGGTAGCAGGTATCTAACCTTTTTATTGTATTAAAGCACAGGTGTACGGACAGTGCATATCCAGATAGTCAATATATTTGCGGCATTGTGTTTTAAGACTGCTGGGGAGATACAAATGAGAAAAAGTGCTTGAGGCTTTGATGGGGAGACTGCTGAGTGAGTGCTGCGTGCTGGAAACATGGCCTTGTTTGATCTCACTCACCATGAAGCATAACCTGCGAAAGGCTCAGTGCTGTTCTTTCTCAGTCTCCTCATTCCAGTAGCTTTTCCCAGTGACAGCAAGGCAGCAGATCCTGCTCAGCACAGCCAGCAACCTTGGACAGGCTCTCTGGACGCCTGGAAGTCAGTCCTCCTTATCTCCATGATTTATGTCCATGTTCTGCTTCGCTGACTAAGGAGAATAAGGGGCTCTTAGGCCAAAAATTGACCAAAGATCGACAGCCTCCAGGATGCAAATGTTGCAAAGCCAAGGTCAAAGGGAGCTGTGGCACTGGGGAAAGAAAAGCACAGACTGAACGGCAGAAGGGTGGGACTTAAGCCCAGGTCCCCCTCAGCAGCAAGAGCAGGCAACAAACATGTGCACAGTCGAGCTGCCCAAGGGGCTCCCTGTCTGCAGACAGCAGGCCGGAAATACTCCGGGTGCATTACGTCCTGGTGACAGGCTGCTCAGCGAGTAGCAATGGCCAGCTTCCCTGCGATCCAAAACAGCATTTATTAAGTGCTTAATTGAATGTGCTGTGTGCCAAGGCCATGTGCCACTAAACACTCCCAGAGGCCCATGTAAATGCCCACAGTGTTAAAATTTAATTGGAGCTCTCATAATTTTTAAAGGCATCTCTTGGCCCAATATTAATAAAACCTCAATGGGAAATCCCGTGGCATCTGTAAGAATTTAGTCTTGGCAAAATAAAGAAGAAGAAAAAAAAAAAAAGAAAAGAAACAGCCCTGGTATTGCTAAAATGAGCCATTTCTGGGTCCGTTCACTTCACATTGTTCCATTGGCTGTTGAAATGGAAGAGTAAGCTAGTCTATAAACTTTTGGCCATGTTGACCATTCTCAGTCATGGACAAAAGAAGACCTCAAATTCAAAGGCCTGCGGGCTCACAGAGCCATCAGAGTGTGGAGCTGGCGCAGTACGCAGGATGGAGAGGTGGAGACGGGAGCACCCGGGGTCCTTGGGTCTCCTCCCAAGCGCTGAGGTGCTACAGTTTCAGTGGTTTTTTAAAAGCCAGACATCAAAAATTCATTAAAATCTTCCAAGGTTTTTCTCTATAGTGTTTTATTTTGAATAAAATTCAAAATATATACCAATAGAAAGGCTAGTTGAATGCATGCCTGTAACTAGACTGATTCACCAGCTACTGGAATGTGTACTTCCTCTCTATCTCTCCCTCTCTCACTGTTTGACCAAGCCCCCTCCCTAAACATTTAACATGAAGCCAGGTGTGGTGGCGCATGCCTGTAATCCCAGCACTTGGAAGTCTGAGGCAGGAGGATCAGTGCGAGTTCAAGAGCAGCGTGGGCTACAAAAGTGAGCTCAAGGCCAGCCTGCACTGCATAATGAGACCCTGTCTCAAAAAGACAAAAAAAAAAAAAAAAAAGCATTTAGCATGAATTCCCTAGAACAAGACATTCTTCCTCATAACTATGTTGCTATTTCTGTACTTTCTGTACTTGAGAAACTTATCATTGGTTCAATACTATTATCAATATGCAGCCTGGGCTCACATTTCTCATATTGTCCCAATAGTAGCTATAGAACTATATACACAACTCAAAATGTATAAAAGCTGATATATAGTTAGTTTGTGTGTGTGTGTGTGTGTGTGTGTGTGTGTAAGAGATTACAAGCTCCAGTGTCACATGCACACACACATATAATAGAGCTTTCACACAGCGGTTTCAGTACTCATTTCTGACCCCTTCCTAAATCCATTATAACAAATTAGTGTGTCGGTTATCTTTCTGTAATGTTCCTACTCTTTATGTTAAAAAAAATCTTTCCTTTTCCCTTACCCCAATATGTAGGATCTTAGGGCTTTATGACTCTTTTAACTCCTGATGCTGCCCGTGGTTGCCACTGTCACCATTCTCTCTGCATTCTCAGAGGATCATACTTGTGGCCATCTGGGGCTCTCGCCCTGCTCCCGAGTCCTGACAGATACACATCACCCTTGGAGCACCCTTTATGGTGCTGACAACAACAACATGCCCCAGTGTTCTTCCTCCCTAGCCCCATGATCTTCCAGTCCTCCAGGGACCCCCTTGCTCTTTTTAATGACAAAGTTTTCTAATCCAAAAATGTTGGCATGTACTTTTTACAAATTTTAAATGCCATCCAGTCCCAAGAAAGCACATGCGCAGATGCTGTTTGGCCTGTGGCTGCCGGTTCCAGCCTTTGGATTGTGTGGATGTTCTCACTAGAGACTTGCACCATCTGCCTGTTGATATCCATTACTAATTCGCGGTGTAGACAAAGTGCCTGGAGTTGGTGCAAAGTGGTGTCAGTAGTGTGGAGGACGAGGCAGATCATTTCCTCGCTCACAGTGACAGAAACCAAACGGTCCCTTATCATTGCCTCTGGCTATTTGCTCAACAAGTGAAGGCTTGTTTAATTATGTTTTTACAAGATAATGTACAAATGGCAAATAGTAACGGACTGTTTTGTTTATTGGATTTTTTTTTCTTTTGGCTTAGCTTGCGACGTGTTTATCTAGAAAGATCATATTCCCACCATGTAGTGAGCTCCTAAGTGATAAAGCTGTCACACAAGTGCTTCTAAGACAAAAGAAGCAGAAATCAGCAAGGTGGCTCATTACCTTCTCAAAGAACGCCAGTTTGCAGAGTAGTGAAGCACAGGCCACCATATCTAACACGCCAGCATTCCCAGTCACACATCCTGCCACAAACACTTTGGGGTTGAGAAAAGAGACTATCACAGAGCAGGAGGAGACAGACAGAGCAAGTGAGTTCTGTAAAGTTTTATCTTATTTCTAAATGACAGTAATTATGTACACACATGGGGTACAAGGTGATGTTTGACACATGCCTACATTGCAGACTGGTCAAATCAGGGTAATGAGCACACATGTTGCTTCAAGGGGTTTGATCCCTGGCGTGCCATGCTGAGTTAGCAATTGAGACTGGGTGTGGTGGTATGCACCTGTAATCCTGGAGTTTGGGAGACTGAAAATAGGAGGATCACTACGAGTCCAATCTGCATAGTGAGACCCTGTAGACCCTGTACCAAATACATTTTTTAAAATTCTCTCTTTTAGCAATTTTGAAATAAACATGAAGAGGTATCACTTTGCTCTGCAGTAGAACACCAGAACTTAAAAAGAATGATTTGATAATTCATTCATTGCTTTTTTTTTTTGACATTTAAATTATCTCTATTTCCAAACAAAATGATTTCTACATAGACAAGCTATGTCATGTAGAATTATTACAAAACATTTAAACCACACTAGAAGCTAGTAATTGTTATATGGAATGGACAGACCTGGCAGGATTTTTTTCGCTTTACTTTTTGTTTAGTGCTTTAATTCACCTTCATATTTGGCAGGATTAATGTTTTAGACTACAAATTTGCTTTCAACAGGCATATTTTCTCGCTACTTATTAATCTTCTTTATTGCTTATTAACTTTAAAAGCCCTCTAGTAAAAATACTGTTGGATAAAATAGCCTGTTTGGAAAAATCTGTGAATTCTTCTCTATGGTGTGGAGCAGCGTAAGGCAGGAGATCCTCCAACCCAGGGATGCCGTCCGCCACACATAAAAACTGAGCAAGCAGCTCGCCCTGTAGCCTTCAGGGTGGCGCTGCATTTATTCTGGGCTGTGTTCCTGCTGTTTTTCACTAGGATCACCGCTGTAATATTTTTTTTCCTTGTACTTTTCACATACTTCATTAGTCAATAAAACAAGTCAAGCATCCACTATGTGCCTGGCTGGCCTGGTCCAGGTTTTGAGAAGGATCCGGAAGAGACGGCAGCGCTGGCCTCTTGCCAGGGCCCCAGCCAGGCACATTCCATTCCCTCACTGTGGCCTGCAGTGACCTTGGATGGGCCCGGGCCACTGGGCTGTTCCCACAGTGGCTCCTGCACATACTCCATCGGTTCTTCCTCCACGTACTGTGCACTCCCTGAAGCTTTGCTCCGGGAGGATTTCACTTGTGCTGTTTTCCCTCAAGACCACTACTGAGTAGCAGCATGCAGGTGACAGTCCTGTCTCTACTCCAGCCTCTTCCTTAGACAAGACCCTGGGCAGGGGGACAGCCTGGGGTTCTCAGCACTCAGAGAAACATTATGGCCTAAGCTGTCCTTTCCCAGGAGAGTGTTGCAGGTTGAGAACTAGTCTCCTGGACAGTGGTGATGAACTGGATCATGGTGGTCACAGAGGTTTTTTCATAATGAAATAGCTGTAGCTTTTCCTCCCAACACTAAACACTAAGTAGCTCTCTGAAAGTAACATTAAAGTGTTTCATTTTGTTTTACAACATACAGAAGGAGCTTTTATAAATCATTTAATCCATTTGTATGATAAAGTAATGTATGGTTATTTTTATAGAAGTCCAGAAACCAAAACTTGAAGCCACAAAAGAATGGAAAAAAAGAAAGACAGTCTCCATTACCATCTGTCACTCATTTTATTCCCCCTGAAGAAAAAAAAAAATCATTTCTCATGTGTCATTCTAGAACTTTTCTTTGTCTATTCAAAGACATAATATTACCTTCTGAGAACCAGATTGTTTTGGCTTATGCCTAGTCCCCTCAAACCCTCATGAAATCATAGGCGGGGACTTCTGGAGTTTGAGACTTGAATGATGATCCACTGGGATTATGTGTTTTACCACTGTTGGGATTATGGTCTGAGTAGTGCTGAGACTATGGGTGTGGCCTGAGGCTGATAGGCTAAGACAGAGAGCCTGATGTAATTTATTTATTTATTTATTTATTTATTTATTTATTTATTTATTTATTTTTGTCTTTTTGAGACAGGGTCTCACTATGCAGTTGAGGCTGGTCCTGAGCTCACTTTTGTAGCCCAGGCTGGTCTCGAACTCGCACCAATCCTCCTGCCTCAGCCTCCCGAGTGCTGGGATTACAGGCGTGAGCCACCATGCCCGGCTTGTAATTTAAAGAGAGACAGAGAGACAGACACAAGTTGTTGCTCTCTGCTCCCCTGGTTGTTCCGTTGCCTCTGTTATCACTGTTGCTGTTCCACCACCATGAACTGGATGCTCTCTGCCCTGTTCCACTCAGCCTTGGGCCAGCTGAATATGGAAACCTCCAGTAACTGTGAGCTAAATAAACCTTCCTTCATTTTGAGTGTTGGGTATTTGTCCCAGCAACAAGTAAAAAGTAACTAAAACACAGAGGTAAGTGCTACCATATTCTGTAAACCATCCTATAATTTTTGGTTTATACTTAGTATACCTTGGACATGTTTAGAGCCAACACGAAGGTAAGCATTGTTCTTTTTTAACAGCTGCATAGTATTTCACTAATTGTACTATAAGATCTTAAGGTTGATTTATCCAGGTACTATTACTGGAGATTTGAGTGTTTCCAGTAGCTGGTCACACACACAAGAACCAAAGTGTATGTATTTGGGAGAATACTGGGGTTGGGAAATGTGAATTCCACAAGTGGATCATTGGCCGTGGTGATGCCACCTCTATTTCACTGCTGGTTTTAGGGTGGCCTACCTGCCAAAGTCACAGCTCCAAGTGGAGGCTGCCGGCCCAGTGCATAGGTCTCCAGAGGACTGCACCAATCCCATGTCCCAGCAGGTGGCCTAGTTGTACTTTGAGGTAGATAGTGTTAGATGCTGTGGCCTCGTCCTTCGCTGCAAAAGGCCTGGTGGTAAGTGAACCTAGGACCAATAGAGCCAGGGCTAAGCCCTTGCATGTGGCCCAAGCAGGCAAGGTGAAACCTATCTGTAGATCAGTTCCACAGGGCGAACTCCTACCCATCCACATAGGGGCTGGTTTCCATAAAGAAGAGCAAACGCATTGGCAGGGACTGCTCTGGTTGAGTTCTGCTGCTGGCAGTTTGAGTTCTCAGCAGTGCCCAGGGCTGGATGGGTTGGCCCTGCAGAAGGACAGCCAGTGCTACTAGGCAGTACCTATCCATCGTCCCTGCGGGCACTGCCATGCTGTGCATGGAGTAAGTACACCTGCACCAGGGTGGCCCAAGCCGAGCAGACTGACGCTCCCCAGAGAGGACATCCTCTGTGCCTGGTTCCCCATGGCTTCCCCTGGCATAAATGCTCTCTGCAGGCAACAGCATGAGGCCCAAGAGCCACTAGTGCTACGTCCATTCCCACAAGGACAGTTTATGCTGCATTTCCAAGTAATTTTACACTCTTGCTCTTCCTTGACCAAGCAGATGGGCCTTGTGCCACCGCCCAGGTGTCTACCTGTGTCTCAGGTTCTTTCTGCCTCCACTGAGCTCAGTGGGAAGGCTTTCTTTCACCATTGTCCCTGAAGCCCTCTACCCAGTTATCACATGGGCAGACACAGTCCTTCCTCAAACACAGCAGAGATCTGTGGACCAGCTGATCCATCATCTGTGAGCTGCGCTCGAGGTTTTTCTCCCTCATTATCTGGAGCCCCCATACCTGTAAGTCAAAGGGAAGGTCACAAACAGCCTGGTGACTGGGAGGATGATCAGCTCCCTGCGGATCACGTGATTCCTGCAGACCTGTATGCGCCTGCTCTAGGACAGGCAGTAGTCAGAGCACAGTCACGGCTGCTGAGTCCACCTCCTGTCGTACGACAATGGGTCTGTGACTCAGCTCCAGCTCACAGTCACTTGCCATGCCATGCCATCTCAGGCTACTAAGCCCTGAGACAGACCAGGAGCTGGAAATGCTGAATCACCCAGTCGGAGTGGTCGGGCAGCTTTGACAAAAGTCAGCACATTCGTCATCTCCATAGTTACCATTGCCCCATACCATGCATGTGCCACCAATATTACATCAGCCAGCTGCTCCAACTCTGAAGAAAGTCTCAGAACTGTGTGACTGTGGCTGCCCACCTCACTCCCACCTGCAGTGGGCACCTATGCCCATCCAGCTCCAGAGCTCCATTCTCGGATCTGCTGGCTGTGCCCACTGCTGGTGCCAGCTGTCAGCCTGGGCTCCCTGAGAAACTAAAATTGGGGATGAGCTGGGTGATGTGGCGCACACCTGTAATCCCAGCACTTGGGAGACTGAGGCAGGAGGATTGGTGCGAGTTCAAGACCAGCCTGGGCTACAAAAGTGAGCTCAAGGCCAGCCTGAACTGTGTAGTGAGACCCTGCCTCAAAAAAACAAAACAAAACAAAAATAAATAAAATAAAATAAAATTGGGGATGAGGGACTAGGTGTTTGTGGCTTCTTTGGGGAAGTGATGTCACAGAGCAGGGGTGGGAGACAGGACTCCAGGGAAGAAGAGTCGAAGCCCTCAAGCCCTGAGAGCTTTAGGGTGCTAGTCTGACAATCCTTGAATACCCAGGATTGATTGTTAGCAGGAGGCACAGGAAGACTCCTATGAAAGCAGCTGTGTGACTAAGATCTTCAGTCAAGTTCAGAAAGGTTAAAGGCTTTTAAAAAGAACACTTTGCTGGGACAGATCCCACTTTGTTAACTTCAGTTTCTGTCATTTTCGCATTCAACACAGTGGTGGGAGAAGAATGTTTTTGAAAGGAAAACAGGAAATACCCATTGAGAAAACACTCTGTTGTGTTTCCCTCAAGCTTGGACACAGGATAAGCACCCCTTCCTCTCCTCTCACTGCAAATAACATAGATCTACGACCCCTGATGCCCCAGGCATTCACCCTAGCCAAAAAAAAAGCCTGTGACTACCAAGGCCCCTTCAGAGATCACAAACCCAATACCTTCAGGAGCCAGGTGGTTTCTTTCCACAAGTAAATGTACCCATTTGTATTTGTCTTAAAATATGCAGCTACCTCTATTGGCCATGCATTTTCTCATTTTCAATAGAAACATAGGCACAATAAATATCTCATTTTTTCTCTCAAATATAAGAAATGAATAATGCAAGAGTGGTGGTCCAGGGCAGATCCTGCTTGGGGTCAGGGCCAGGGAGCACCAGGGAGTGTCAGGGTCTGTGGAGATCTTCAGCACACAGAGCTTCTCCAAAACAGACAGAGGCCCTCAGTCCAGCTCATTAATACTACAGAGACAGATAGCCCAGCACCAGTGGGTCGCCAGTGTTTTCCAGAGCAGCCCGGTGACCAGAATTTCCAGGTAGACCTTTTATTTATTTATTTATTTTTCTTGTATCAGAACTTTTGTTTGTTTGTTTATTTATTTTTATGGCCGGCTCAGCCTGCCCTGAGGGCAGGGCTGGCGCAGCACGTGGTGCTGGGGATCGAACCGCAGTCCTTGCAGCCGCCTAAGCTTTCCTAAGCAGGTGCTTTAGACCACTGAGCCATCCTGCCTGGCCCCCGAGGTAGACCTTCTTAATTGCCAAATGTTGGCAACTAATACAGAGGGCGGTGGTGAGCAGGAACCTCGCTGGGACTTCCAGGCTGGGACTTCCAGGCTGGGACTTCCAGGCTGGGACTTCCAGGATGGGCCTGCACGGAGCAGAATGCTGAGAGGCATCACTGAGTCGGAGGCTTTGGCTTCACGCTGGTCCATAGGAAGGAGTGGGAACAATATGAGCCCAGACAAGCCTGGACCATCGAAACTCCGTCAGTTCTGTGTGCACATGCGCGCGCTGTGTAGGCCTACAAGCTGTCTGCTGCTCAAGATGCTCGATTCCTTTTGCCCCAAGCTGTCGCATGGCCCTCATGGAGCCTGTTCAGTACTGAAGGATGAACAACTGAGGTCCTGAGACGCGGCCGCTCGTGGGATCCCACGCTTGGTTGCCGAGGGGATTCAGGCCCAGCGGTGTCCCTCTGAGATCTCCCCACCCCCTGTCAGTGCAGGGTGAGGAGGAAGGTGGTTTGAGACATCAAACAGTTGGCTTCTGCTCCTCGGGCTGCACTTCCGAGCAGGTCACACGCTCCACGCTGAACCCAGGGGCCCTCCTTGCTGACCTTGCTGACCTTCGGCAGCAGCAGCTGTTGCCACTTCTCCCCCGGGTTGCCCACGGCCTCGCTCTCTGCTGTCTTCTTTCATCATCGCCCACCCCCCATCTCTTTCTTTTCTCCTGTTCTGTTTCCTCCTTATTCACCCGGCATCTGCAGCCCTTGGTGTGCACACAAGCTCCAGCTACTGCGCTGCCCGCCAGAGCCCTGGGACTCACAGGCCTGAACTTAGTAGTTCTCCCCAAAACTCTCCTTTTCCCCAAGATCATTATACACGCCTGTGTCTTTCAGAACACTAACCTCCCTAACTTGCCCTCTAGCTCACCCCTACAGCCTGGCTATTCTTTTCTGAAAGAAATCCCAAAGCAGGGCTTTTCTGGCCATCTCTCCCACATCGCCCTGCCCCGAGCCACTGTCAGGCATCGCTTGTCACCATGCTCTGCCCTGGCCTCTGGCAGTTTTTGCCTCCTCCAACCCAACCTACACTATATCCTACTGCCAAGTGAGCTCTTATGAATCCAGATGCAGTTGTATTATACCTTGCTCATTTCCTTCTAGTGGCTTCCTGGGACACCCAGGGGAAAGCGTGCATTTCCTAGCATGGCCCTGAGGACCCTCTTTGCTGACTGGCTTCTGCTTCCAGAGCTTCGCCAGACAGGCTCACCCTCTGCCTCATTCTCCTGTTGTCAGCAGTGCCCAGAGCCTGCCCAACATGGAGTGGGTGCACAGAGAAATTTGCTGAACCTGTTAACATGGTCAGGACACAGCAGGCTTCATCAGAGAAGCTTCAGGCCACCCGGACTCTTCCAGCCTAACGGGAGTTGATCATTTAATTTTGACAGTGTATAATGTAATATTTAGAATCTGTAAGATTTAGTTTTAATGACTAAGCTTTCCAAATTAAAATTATACTAAACATAGGTTGGGAGATAAGTAATTATTTATAATGGTACTAGCTGTGATTGAAGTATATGGTGAATGTTTAAATTTTTATTTTATTCTTATGTATTTTTTAAATGTATTTAGCACGGGGTCTACAGGACTCATAGTGATCCTCCTGTTTTCAGCCTCCTAAGCCCTAGAATTACAAGTGCAGGTCACCACACCCAGTCTCTCTCTTCTTTTTGTATTTAGTGCGGAGTCTACAGGTTGTATAGGGTCTCACTACATAGTTTGGATTGATAGTGATCCTCCTGTTTACAGCCTCCCAAAAGCTGGGATTACAGGAACGCACCACCACACCCAGTCTCAATTGCCATCTCAGCATGCTCTGGTACAGCACTCCAGGGATCAAACCACAGCCACTGCGCTCTGCCTAAGCAAGTGCTTTAGTCCGCTGAGCTGTCTGGCACTGTTAGTCACTCTCAAAAGTATTCAAAGGGGAGTCTTTCAAGAGTGACTAATAGTGCCACTTTCTAAAGCAGTCCTGGAAGTCCTCTTTCACCAGCGTCTTTTCAAGGTGTGATAAAAAGTATGGTAAATGCTGCCACTGTCATCCAATAGAAAGGCGGGCTTGTGGAACCGTTGCTCTGTGCCCTTGTCCATTTTTATTTACTGGACCTGGCATCACACAACTTCTGGCTCTACCTTAAAGTCAAGGTGACTATGAAAGGTCATTGGCGGAGCCAGGACAGCGCAACTGAAGACACTCACGAAAGAGGACTTGTAGAGCTGCTCAGAAAGCGGCATGACTGAGGGAATAATATGTTGGAAGGCAGAAGACGATTTTGAGGAGGATGAATGACAATGCATAACAAGGGCTTTTTAAAAAAATTTATATTCCCTATATTTTCTAGTCACACCTTAGGATTCACGTTATTTCTTGAAGGAAGATGGGAGAAACAAGTCATTTAAAATCGTGTGCTAACTTGCTGGGTTTCTGAAGGCATTGTGAGCCCGGTAAGAAGCAAGCTGGCAGCACCCATAGCAAGCCTGAAGTTGTCTATTGCTCCTAAAAGCTGGCCAGGTATAGCATAGTTCTCTCCCATTCCCAGCCGAAAGTAAATACTTACATTCTTTTGGATGTAATTAATTAATTAATTTTGATGCTAGGAATTAAACTCAGGACCTGCACTTGCCAGGCAGGGGCTGTGCCACTGAACTATACCCCTACCATGAGCCATTAATTAATTACTTGATTAATTTTGTACTTTAGGACAGGGCCTACAGGTCTCACCACATAGATCACACTCACAGTGATTCTTCTCTTTTTAGCATCTCTGCACTGGGATTACAGGTGCATGCCACCATACCCACTCTTGAACCATGAATTTAATAACCACTTCCTCATCCTCAAACCTAGGACCTTTACCTTGATTGCTGTAACATCCATTACTTCTACAGTGGCTTGTCCAGTGCCAGTCTGCTCTGCTGTGTTCCTAGCTTTTGTTTTCAGGGCTTGCGTCCCTAGTGTACCTTAAGATACATACATAGTTCTTGAATAAAATGACTAGAGAAGGTCATCTCAAACCCAAATAGATCCATGTAACTCAAAGCAACGCTATTCCGAGCTGGCCTTGGCAGGTAGCATGTGCTTCATACAGGTGTGTGGAGCTAATGTGTACTTGGCACTGCTGCCTGGTGTTGTATGTTGTGTGTCAGTGCTGAAAGAAACGACGAGAAGACCCAATGAAGATAGCTCAGAGAACTCACTGAGATTTATCCCTCAGTGAGCCCAGAACCCCAAAAGCAACTCAGCTTTATTTCGGACTAGTGAACATGATCTCATGCATTATCACGTTAGCAAAGGAGGACCATGTGCTTAGTCACAAACGTGACCACGATCTCTATTGACCTCTACCCTTTCCCCATTACTAGGTTCATACAGATGTTAACCATTAACATTCCAAGCAAGAGAGGAAGCAACAAACAGGGAGCCCACAGGTGAAGCTGCTATCTATCACCTGGCCTCCCAGCTTTCCCCTATTCCAGCTTTCTGGGATTTTCAGTAACAGACCACAGCTGTCCCTGGGCTTTGTTTATTGCTCTCTGTTCCTTGAGATGCTAATTAGGCTATGGCTGGTAACTTCCTACCTTTGGAAAACTGATGTCCAGAGAGAAATTCATTAACTTATCCCCGCTAAGTCATCCTGCCAGGGGGCTGTTCACCACAGGCCTCTTGGTATTACTGAAGACATTGGAGAGAACACACATGCCATTTGAGTAGAGCAACATGCAGTTTTAGAATGTGAGTTTTCAAAAGGTAGATAGTAACCCGAGGTGGGTGTAAGCCGTAGCTACTGTCCCCACTTAGAACAGTGGGTACGGCTGTGTCAGCGCCACAGGGGGACTTTTACTTGGGTTCCAGGGTCACAGACAGCTCATTTAGTGCATCCTAGCTGTGTCAGGATGGACAAGTGAGCGCCGGACTCGGAAAGTGATGTGTACAGGTGGGGACTAATTCGGAGAGAACAAATGGAACAACTCTGAAACAGGAAGGGGCGTGAACCTTCCCTAGACAACAGGAGCAGTTCAGCAGTCCAGGCGGAAGCGGTAAACACTGAGGCCCAGAGCTAAACAGGACCTTTGGGCCGGGCCTGGGACAACAGAGCCCGATGGCGAACCCTGCAGGTGGGAACCTCCCGTCTTGCCATGCAGAGAAGGGTGGGATTTGTTTGGGTAAAATTATGCCTTTCTGCTTTGGCTTAAAAAGTGGGCCAGGGATGAAAGTGAGAGCTAGACATGCAGCAGAGGAAATTAATAGATCATAAGACTGGGGTCTGGGCTTTCATCTCACATTCTGTCACAGGCGGAAGTAGTAGGAAAGGGACGGTCAAGCCTCAGGAAGATTTTTCTGCCTGAAAGAAAACCTCTGTTTTCTGCTAATTCTGCCATAAAGCTGATATTTAGCCCTTTCCTTTGAGTCTTTTGCTTTGTACTTGAGCTAACTGAACCAAAGCCGTTTTGAGTTTAAGAACATAGTTCTTTCCTACTCTATCTGGAAAATGTTAGCTCAGGCTAAACATTCTGGGGCTGGTGACATAAATGTGGCATTTTATGGCTTGGCGTGCCTTGTCCTGAGATCTAAACGTGACTAATGGACTGCTCTCTCCAGAAGTCATGTTGAAACTTAACCCCGGTGCACCAGTATCGAGAGGTGCGGCCCAGGGACACCTTCGGGCTCTTCCCCATGGCTGGTGTTCACACCCTAGCAAAGACTCAGAGACTGAAGAACAAGTAGCTCAGTGGCTGATGGTGTGCTTAGCATGTGCCAGGCCCTCGGCTGGATTCCCAGCCTTGCCAAAAATAAAACAAAATCAATGGGCGAGCTTACTTGCTGTTCTGCCTCCCCCCAGCCCAGGAACGGGGAGCAGCTGCACCACCACCAGGCCTGGGCCCTATGTATGGGACTCTGCAGCCTCCAGAGCTATGAGAAATGAGTTCCTGTTCCTTATAAATTCCTCAATCTGAGGTATTCTGCTCTGACAGCCCAAACAGACCATGCAGTGGGCTTTAGCATATCTTGGGTGAGTCAGGCTTGTTTCCTCAAGTGTCCTATCTGGAGCTGGAATTTCTTCACCCAGCACAGAAGGATTTCACAAAGAAAATGAGAAAATAACTGTCTCCATGGCCCGTAACAGTGTGCAACAGCACGTAGTCCAAGTGCTTCAGGTTTTCTCCCTAACTTTTATCGCTTATGCAATACCTCCCTGCCTGTGAGTTAGATCTCTGACTGCTCATTGAATCACCTGTAGATCTTTGGGGAGAAAAATAAGACAGATACCAAATGCCTGCCTAATACCAAAAGAATTGAAAGCTGAGTCACACAGAAGTATCTGAACACGCACATTCCTAGCAGCTTTATTCACAATAGTCAAATGGTAGAAGCAGTCCAAGTTGGGGGCCAGCAAAATGGCTCAGTGGTCTAAAGCACCTGCTTAGGCAAGCTTAGGTAACCACAGGACTGAAGTTCGATCCCCAGCACCACATACTGTGCCAGCCCCACCCCCAGGGCAGGCTGAGCTGGCCATAATAATAATAAAAAGAAGCAGTCCAAATATCTATCAATCAGTAAATCACTGGGCAAGCCAGGCATGATGGCACACATCTATAATCCCAGCATTCAGGAGGCTGGGGCAGGAGGATTATTTTGAGTTTGACCAGCCTAGGCTACAAAGTGAGCTCAAGGGCAGTCTGAACTGCATAATGAGACCCTGTCTCAAAAAAAAAAAAAAAAAATAACTGGGCAAACAAAATGTGGTATATGTGTATGATAGAATATTTATCAGTCTTAAAAACAAAGGAAATTCTGACATATGCTATACTATGTATGCACCTGGGGCATTTTAGTATAAGAGAATAAACCAGTCTTGAGAAGGCAAATGCTATATAATTGTACCTGTTCAAGGCACCAAGAGTAGTCAAAATCATCGCTATTGAGAGCCAGGTATAGTGGTGCACACCTATAGTCCCTGCACTTGGGAGAATGGAGCAGGAGAATTGCCACGAGTTTGAGGCTAGCTTGGGCTACATCATGAATTCAAGGCCAGCCTGGACTGCCCAGCAAGACACTGTCTTAGAAATAAAAAACAAAGTCATAGATATCAAAAGTAGAAAGGGGGTTGCCAGTGACTAGGGAAAGATATGGGGAGTTTTGTTTAATGAAACTGAACAGTTTTAGTTTTGCAAATGCAAAGAGTTCTGGAGATGGATGTGATTATAGCTGTACAATAATACGAATACACTCAGAATCCCTGAACTGTACTTTTAAAATGGTTAAGATGGTAAACTTTATGCTGTATGCCTTCACTACCATTTTTTTAAAATAACAGTTCCTTTTTTTTTTTTTTTTTTTTTTTGTCTTTTTGAGACAGGGTCTCATTATGCAGTTAAGGCTGGCCTTGAGCTCACTTTTGTAGCCCAGGCTGGTCTCGAACTTGCACCAATCCTCCTGCCTCAGCCTCCCAAGTGCTGGGATTACAGGCGTGAGCCACCACGCCCGGCCTCCATTTTTTTTTTAATTTTTATTTATTTTTATTTATTTTTTTCTTGTTTCAGAACCTTTGTTTGTTTATTCACTCATTTTTATGGCCGGCTCGGCCGGCCCTGAGGGCAGGACTGGCGCAGCATGTGGTGCCGAGGACCGAACCGCGATCCCTGAAGCCGCATAAGCTTTCCCAAGCAGGCGCTTTAGACTACTGAGCCATCCTGCCAGGCCCCTCACTACCGTTTTTTGTTTGATTGTTTTTTGTCTTTTTGAGACAGGGTCTTGCTATGCAGTTCAGGCTGGCCTTGAGCTCACTTTTGTAGCCCAGGCTGGTCTTGAACTTACATGGATCCTACTGTCTTAGCCTCCCAAGTGCTGGGATTACAGATGTATGTCACCACACCTGGCTTTACTGAAGTTTTTTTAAAGTAGGGACAAAGTGAATATGGTCTCTGAGTGGAAAATCATTAGTGATACTATCCAAGAATATTTAGAAGAGAGAGAGTGAGGTACTGTTAAAGTAATATAATAAGTCAAATGGATGTTAGTGATAATTTATGAGGTAAGCAAAGCAGGCATAGGCACTGTAGAAAGGGAATCCATGGCTGTGCTTTCCTGTGAGTTTTGGGCTTCCTTAGTATAAGCCTTCCTTTCTTCCTCAGTGCTCTGCGGCAGTGTCTGATAGCATTATGTACAGAGCGGTCAAAAGTGAAAGAGGAGGTTTTATTTCTGCCAAGCCAGCATCCACCTCTGCCCTTTTTTCCACGCGCTCTGGGTCAGCCGCACCCCCCCATTGGACACCTTCCTCCCTGTGCTATGTTAACAGGTCCCTCCAGCCTTGGAAATGAACCCCCTCGCATGTTCACGAATGACTATGAACACCTGTTACATGCAAAGCTAGCACCGGGGGTGCAGTAACATTATTATGAGTAAACAAGACAACACAGGCCTGATGTCACAGTTTGTATATTTATGTATCTATCAGCATCCTTGGACCCCTGAGGCCATGAAAGAGCTCATAGAGCTATAATTACTAAGGATTACATATTACATACTGTTCAGAATTACTTAGTAATTGTGAAAAAGACAGGCTTCATGGTGACCTTGAAATAGGCAGGGCCCTGAGCCGGGCTGCAGAGATTAAGGGAGACTCAGGAAAGGACACCCAATCCGCACCTTGAGCTGGGTTTGTGTTGACTTGTCCTCTCCCTTCCCTTTTCATTCTTTTCTTCTCACTAGTCCTTTTTCCAACGTCTTTGTTTTCACCAACTACCTGGGTTATAATTATTTTTTCACTTTCAGGCTACTGACAAAGAGCACAGAGGGAGAGGTAAGAGAAAGCTGGCTACCGCCTTCGTTAAGCCAACAACCGAACTGCATCAAGGCAACCAGCTTTGTTTTTCTGGGATAAAATGTAGAGAAAACTCTTCGGCTGTGGAGTTGTAATGCCTCTCCTTTTGGGGTTGCAGCAACTCAAGCATCCCAACCTGGTCAACCTACTGGAGGTGTTCAGGAGAAAGCGCAGGCTCCACCTGGTGTTTGAGTATTGCGACCACACGGTGCTCCATGAGCTGGACAGACACCAGAAAGGGTGAGTGACCTTGCCCGTGGCCTTGCCCACCGAGCCAAACCCAACAAAGCACCTGAGATTTATGCCATGGGGGTGTTGGGAACCGCTGAAGCTGGAAATTGGTCAGATGTGTGAGGACAGGACACGGCCACAATGCCAAAGCAGTCAAGCTACCTCAGCCTTGGAAAAAAAGCATCCTGCCTGGTTAGTGTCAGCTATTAGTCACTAGGCAACCTTGTGTCACATAATACTCACTTTGCAAAGGTATGAATAAATGCCCCTGCTGTTGTTCTTGGGGTCCTTTGCCAGATCAGGCATGGGCCTCCACCTCCACCCACTCTTGTCTTCTCCTCATCTGGCTTTTCCTCATTCCTGCAAGTTTTTCCCCCAGGGCAACCCCAGGAGAGCAGTGAGCCCCTACAAGGGGGAAGCAGCCATGGCTACTTCAGGCTAAGTAAGAACAGCCTATGTTTGTTTTGGCAGCCTGTTGTGTTGCCCTGTTGACAGCAGAGAACTTACCAAAACCAAAACAAAACAAAAATCAGTGTAAGAGATCAGAAGTAGGCAGTTTTGGGACAACCCAGCCATGGCATTATGGCTGATGGCTCAACCTTGATTTTCTTAATTATCTGCACACAGGAGCCAGATCTATAAGGAAAAGTGGGACCAGTAGTTGTTCTGTGTCTGACTGGGAAAGCGTAATGGCGTGGCCCTTACAAGGAAGAGTCCAAAGGCAGCAGGATGGGATGTTTAAGACTAAAAGGAAACACACATACTATTTTATCTCAAGCCACCTGCATGTCTAGCACTCTCTCTTGGAATTTCTTTTGTTACATGTGACAAAACCCAACTTGCTAAGTAAAGGTGAAGGAATATGTAGGTAACTGAGGAAGATGGGGGTGGCTGGGGTCCCACTGATCTTGTCTCTGTCTCTGTCTCTCTGTCTCTTGCTCTCGCTCTCTCTATGTCTCCGTCTGCCTGTCTCTGTGTCTCTCTGTCTCATACACACACACACACACACACACACACACACACACACACACTCCTCTATCTGTGTGTTGGCTTCATTCTGCCTTTCAACTAAGCTTCTCTTGTAGGTGGGTTTTCAAAGTTATGTGTTCGGCACAGACTAGAAAGAGGAAAGAAAAATGCAAAATACACTCAAAAGAGGAAGAGAATTTAGAGAAGGTGACAGGGAAGAGGACTTCCTGTCTTCTGCTCTGTTCTAAGAGGCCAGCTTTAGCTAGGGGTGCAGGAAGGATGCCTTCTGTGTACAGCACGAATGATGCCCTCCCTGCTGGCAAATGGGTCCTGCTGGCTGGCGGCAAGGATCCTCCCAGCAGCTCACCATGGCCAGCTCACCATGGCCAGCTCCTTGATCTGCTTAGGGTGCTGGCTGCACGCTGTCCACCACGAGCTGTGGGCAAATGAGATTACATTGGCTTGTGGTTTGTCAGTGACCATGGAACAGGCATTTGTTTCGTGCTGAAGGTCAGTTTGCACAGCCAGGCAGAGTCCAGCAAGCAGGCACCACCCTGCAGAGTGTCACTGTGACAGGGAGATCACGTGCTTGAAGGAGAAGGCATTTCACACATTCCTATTTGCTCTTTTGCCAGCTTGCAGTGCCACTTGGGTGAAAGTAATTATTGGAGTCCTCTGCGGCCCCATGGTAGGAGGGAGGTATGCCAGGCAGGTAGGCGTCACTTCAGGTGGTGTTCATCATGTTAGGTCCAGTGGCTTGGTCACGGGGACTCATGGAGTCTAAAAGGTAGGAGTTCATTGTTGGCATATAGATTGGACAGAAGAAAAGGCTAGGATAACAGGTGCTTAGCATTTGAAAGCCAATTTTTTTTTTAAGTGTACTGGCTAACACATATAATATGTTGCAGGAAATAGAAAATGCTCTACGTGGAAGTGTGTTAGGAAAGGGAGAGAACCATAGTTTTCTTTTGTTTTGTAATGTATTTGGTACATGGTCTTACTACCTGGCTTGGACTCATAGCGAGCCTCCTGTATGCATAGTGATCCACAAGCTGGGATTGCAGAGCTGCTGTCTCAGTGGCCTAATCAGCACACCCAGGGTGGGGCCAGTGCAGCAGATGGTGCCAGGAATCGAACCCCATCCCTGCACTGGCCTGAGCATGGGGCTTAGTCTGCTGAGCTATCTCAGTGGCCCTGAGAATAATAGTTGTATGTGTGATTAATTACAAATAACCTCCCAGCACTCGGGAGGCTGAGGCAGGAGGATCCGTGCGAGTTCGAGACCAGCCCGGGCTACAAAAGTGAGCTCAAGGCCAGCCTGAGCTGCATAGTGAGACCCTGTCTCAAAAAGACAAAAAAAAAAAAAAAAAAAAAAAAAAAAAAAAAAAAAAAAAAAAAAACAAATAACCTCATTTTTAAAAATGTATTTAGGGTAGGATCTACAGGGTCTCACTACGTAGATCAGATTCATAGTGACTCTCCTGTTTTCAGCTTCCCAAGTACTGGGATTACACACCACCATGCCCAGTCTCAGTCACTGTCTCAGTGTGCCCTGAGGATGTGGCCCACATGGCATGCTTGGGGGTTGGAACCCTGGTCCCTGTGCCTACTAAGCAGGTGCTTTAATCCACTGAGCTATTTGGCAGCCCTAATTTCAAAATTCTGTCATTGCTACAAAGTAAATATTAAGTGTTATGAAGTAAAAACTTTGAAATTCAGAGGAAAAATTTTTAATTTCAAGCTAGAAGTCTCATCATCAAATAAAACTATAATTTATTCACAGTCAAGGTGAGTTTGCTGATCTTATGTGATCCTGTCTCAAAAAAAAATTTTTTTTGTATTTTTTTTTTTTAGGGAAGTGTCCACAGGGTGTTCAGGGTCTCACTACTAGACTGGACTTATAGTGATCCATCTGCTTACAGACTCCCAAGAGCTGGGATTACAGGCATGCACCACCATGCCCAGTCTAGATTGCTGTCTCAGTGTCCTAGGTGGGGCAGGCCACACAGCAGGCCCAGGGACCCAGCCCCTGGCTCCTGTGCCTGCTTGCAGGCACTTTAGTCTGCTGAGCTATTTGGCTGGCCCCATCTCAAAATTAAACAAAAAACAAAAACAAAAACCCTCAGTGATAAAGCTGTGTATTTGATTCCTGGGACTGGGGAAAAAGAAAAAAGATGGGAAAATATAAGCAGTTACAAAGTAAAAAAGAAATCATGCTATAATAGAAATATATATCATTTAATTTTTTATAGAATTCATATGTAGGTAAGAAAAAAGAAAATAAATATAAACAATTACTAGTGATTATCTGTGAATAAGGATTCACAGATAATTATTTCCTTGTTTGTAATTCTTGGTTCCTCTTTGGAAAGCCTTATGCAAAAGGCCTGATTTCGTGCAGCTACTAACAAAAGCAAGTTGATGCCGCAACATGTATATCCTGCTCCAGTGACATGAATGCATGTCTTGTAAAATGCCCAGTGTTGTGTTCATGATTAGTTGTCTTCCAATAGATTATCATCATCCAGTACCTTCAGCAGGATTTCATGTGCTTTGAACCCATCAGGCTATAAACCCCTGTGTCATTTCCCAAGTGCTTATGGCCTGGGTGCTTTCACCCTGTGTTTCCACCTAAGCACAGCCAGACACAGTATTGGTCTTTTTAAAAATTTATTTATTTATTTATTTATTTGGCACAGAGTCTCACTGTGCAGCTCGGTCTCATAGTGATCCTCCCATCTCAGCCTCCCCAGTGCTAGGATTACAAGTATGCACCCCACACCCAGTTTTGGTGGCCAGCTGGGCATGGAACTGGCACGGGATGGAGTACTGGGGATCAAACTTGAGTCCTTGTGCTTGCTAGGCAGTGGCTTAAACCACCAAGCTATTGCCCCAGTCCCAGTATTGATCTTTTCTGCATAGATTGTGTAGAAAGTCCTTCAGTCCTTCTCTGAGTCTAACACAGCTTGTTCAAAGAACATTGGCTGGGCAAAGGTTATCCCACAAAAATTAGTCTCTGACAAAGGAATTCCAGATCTTTTCTTTTTCTCTTTTAGATTTAATGTTAAATATGCTGTCATCTCATACTCAAAAGTGAAATAAATCAGGTCCATATGTGTAAATACCGCATGATCTCACAAATGAGAGAAACTGAACAAGTAAGTAAGATCCAAAATGTACAATAGATGTTGTCAACTGGGAAGAAAGTGTTCAAAAGAAAAGACAAATTGTGATGGGAGAGGAAGCAGAAAAAGACAAAATATATATGTATTGGAACATGCCTAAAATCCCAGCACTCGGGAGGCTGAGGTGGATGAACTCATTGTGAGTCCAAGGGCAGCCCATGATACAAAGTGAGCTCAAGGCCAGCCTGAGTTGCAAACAAGACCCTGTCTCAAAAAGACAACAACAGGGGCTGGGTCGATAGCTCTGTGGCACAAATGCCTGCCTGGCAAGTGCAAGGTTGTGAGGTCAAACCCCAGTCCCGCAAAAAAAAGAAAAAGAAAAGACAACAACAAAAGATAGTTATACAAGCTGGGCATGGTGGCACATGCCTGTAATTCCAGCACTTGGGAGGCTGATGCAGGAGGATCAATGTGAGTTCGAGATCAGACTGGGCTACAAAAGTGAGCCCAAGGCCAGCCTGAACTATATAGCGAGACTCTGTCTCAAAAAAAAAAAAAAGATAGTTATACAACTAGTGTCTCTTAGCTCACTGGAAAAGGTTTATGCTAATATTGTATGAACAAGGTATCATACTTTTATCTTGTTCTCTGAATACCTACTACGAGGATAACCATATGCAATGTATTGATTACTATAACTCCTACTAACCTGGTCTGAAACTCCATTTCTTTCTTTCTTCTTCTTTTCTTTTTGTTTTTTTTCCTGGGTTCTGGGATTTTATTTCCTAACAGAACCACTGGGAACCTGGCCTGGGGCACATACACAGCTCCAGACATGGTGGGACAAGGTGACAAGCATGACAATCACAGCTGGGGTCATGGGCTCTGGGTGACCTGATGGCATCTACAGAAGTGGTAGCAGGAGGAGACCTAACTACCCAGGCCTAAGGCCTGGGCGCTGGCCTGCCACAGCCTATTTGCTCAGGAGGTTTCTGAAGTTCCAGCCAGTGAACTTGGCCTTGCTACCCAGCTTGTCATTGATTCTGAGAATCTGGTTGTACTTGGCCAGGCACTCAGATTAGCAGCGTACGCTGGTCTTTATCTGCCCAGTGCTGAGTCCCACCGCCCGATCAGTGATGAAGGTATCTTCTGTCTACCCAGAATGGTGGGACACCATGATGTCCCAGCCTCTGGATCTGGCCAGCTCGCATGCCTGCAGAGACTCAGTCACAGGGCCGACCTGGCTGACTTTGAGGAGCAGGCAGTTGCAGGCCTTCTTATTCACAGCCTTGGCAATGTTCTTGGGGTTGGTCACTGTGAGGTCGTCGCCCACCACCTGGATGTCGGCACTGGCTGTGAACTTCTGCCAGGTGCTCAGTCATCCTAGTCAGAGGGGTCCTCGATAGACACCACTGGCTGGCCCTTGATGAAGGATTTTTAGAGGTCACCCAGTTGTCCATGTGAGATGTACCCACTAGGGTCATCAGGAGACTTGAAATCCAGGTTGCTCTTCCCAGACCTGAAGAACTCAGATGTGGCCACGTCCATGCTGATGACCACCTTATCTGAATAGCTGGCCTTCCCAATGGCAGTCTTCAGCAACTCCAGGGCCTCCATATTCTCCAGGATGTTGGGTGCGAAGCCAGCTTCCTCACCCACGTTGGTGGCATCCTTACCTTACTTCTCCTTAAGGACATTCTTTAGGTTGTGGTGGACCTTGGCCCCAATGCACATGGCCTCCTGAAAGCTGGCCACACCCATGGGCAGGACCATGAACTCCTTCATGGCCAGCTTATTGCCGATGTGAGAGCCACTACTGATCATGTTGAAGGCAGGGACAGGCAAGATGACCTCAGGGTTGCCTGTCAGGTCGGTGATATGGCAGTACAGGGGCACCCCCTGGCCTTGCACACTGCAAGAGACACTCCCAGGATAGCATTCACCCCAAACTTAGATTTATTCTCAGTCCTGTCTATTGCAATCATCAGCTTGTCAATCTTCTCCTGCTCCATGACATTCAATTACTTGCTAACCAGGGCAGGTGCAATAGTTTTATTGATGTGCTCTACAGACTTTGCCACACCTTTGCCCAGGTAGCAGATCTTGTCATTGTCACGCATCTCTAGAGCCTTGTAGATGCCAGTGGAGGCCCCACTGGGCACAGCAGCTCGGATAAGACCTCTGGAGGTGTAGAGGTCAACTTCTACAATGGGGTTCCCACGAGAGTCAAAGATCTCTTTGGTGTGCATCTTGAGAACAGACATGTTGGATTTCTGGCTGCCAGATCTCATCACCCAGAAAGGAAAAAGAAGGTGCTATAGACACCAAGGTGCACATGAAAGTCTGAAACTCAGTTTCATTGTTATTTTCATTTCTTCTCTTTAAAATAAAATGAATATGCTGTCATCAAAAAATTTTTAAGCAACACACTTATAGAAATAAAATTAACAGCTTAGGGAATCATTTCTTCTGTGCATATATATTTAAATAGATTGTGTGGTCTGTACCACTGTGCGTATGTTTGCATCACTCTGGAGCTGTCTCCCTATCCACACTTACCAACTTGGATAGTTTTAAAACAACCATGTAGAATGCTATCATGTGGCTGTTCCATGTCATCTTTATTAAGACTCCTTGCCAGGCATGGTGGCACACACCTGTAATCCCAGCACTCCAGCTGAGGCAGGAGGATTGTATGAGTTCAAGACCAGCCTGGACTACAAAGTGAGCTGAAGGCCAGCCTGAAGTACATAGCCAAAGCCTTGCTCAAAAGGATTTCTATTGATAAGTAGATTGTTTGAATTTTTTTTTCTCTTTGACTAGCAAGGCTATCTATGATGGACAACCACTTCTATACATATTTCTTTAGGATAAATTCATAAAGATATGCTATTTTATTAAGAGCCTAGTGGCCTCTCACCCCTCTCCTGTCTTTCTCATAGCCTAGTGTAGGAATGAAGTTGTGGCAAAAGTTGGTGCTTGATAGCCAGCGTGCCCCATAGAGATAGCAGTGGACAGCATGCCTCTGTGGGAGAGGAGGCTGGGAAGAGAGCTATGAGCTTTCTTCATCATCTCTCCATCCCGTGCTTAGGACATTTTTAAAGATCGATTTGATGTCTTTGTGTTCATGCAGCAGTTGTTTATGCAAATTCTGTTACTAGACCCTAAGGGTCCCAGGGCAGCTTTCCTCAAAACCTTGGGGAGGAGAGGCAAGAGTGCTGAGACTTGCCTTGTGAAACTGTGTCTCGCCAGAGAAGCAAAGTGCCTATTTTCCTCTGCTCTCACACCGTGATTGACACAGACGACCTCTGTGACCCCAAAAGTGGTGCAATTTCTCCATACCAGCAAGCAACCCAGTTCTGCCGTGGCCATCAGCCAGATGTCCCCTAATCTAATCAGTTGTGATATTATCCATCTAGAGAAAGCATTAGGTGCCACAAGTTTAGGGCATAGGACCCAAGACTGCTCCCTGACCCACACTTAGGATACTGGCCACAAGCCCATGGTACTTCACCTGTGCCTGATCAACTGGTCATAAATCAGGGTTCCCCCAAGGACTTTCTTGGATTCAATTAATTTGCCTATATTAACTGATTTATCCCAAGGATATTACAAGGGACACTATTGGTTAGAGTCCTCGTTGTTGGGCCAGAATGCCTGATGTTCACAATTTAGAGGAGGAAAGGTTTGGGCTCACAGTTTCAGAAGGTTCAGCCTATGGCTGCCAAATCTGAGGTGAGGCAGAGCATCAGGAACACCACGCACATCATGGTGGCTGAGAAACATCCCACAGGGAGAGCATCAGAGAGAGATTTGCCCTCCAAAGTGTCCTTCCTCCAGTGAGGCCCCAACTCCTAACAGCATATCATCTGTTCTCCCTCACCCAGTTCTTTGTTCACCACACAGATTATAACTTGACTTTTATGAAATCACCTTCAAAGGGCAAGTAAGCTGATATCAGGGTTTGCACAGGAGTACATCAGCTCTAGGCTTTTATGTATCAGGCTCATTCATTCATTTACTGCTCACCTGCTGCTGCGAAGTAGATATTGTCTTGAGGTACTAACAACACTACATTCTGTCTTCAAGGCTGGCAACCAGGGGGAAAGCAGTGTTACTCTTTCATTTGCACTTCTATGTTGAAATACAGTATTTAGATATGGTACTGGTGACTATAAGACATGACATTAGGGCCAGCCAGATAGCTCAGCAGATTCAAGTACCTGTTTAGGCAGATGCAAGGACCAGGGTTTGATCCCCTGTGTGCTGTGCCGGCCCTGTCCCCAGAGCATCCTGAGACAGAGACTGAGATTGGGCATGGTGGTGCACACCTGTAATCCCAATGCAGTGCTTGGGAGGCTGAAAACAGGAGGATCACAAGTCTGATCTGTGTGGTGAGCCCCTATAGACCCTGCACTAAATACATAAAAAATAAAAATAAAATATGACATTAGATTAGGTTTCATTTAACCACTCTCCCATGGTGGAATACTGAGGTTGTTGTCAGTGTTCAGACTGGTAAATGATTCTATTTGGAAATTTTGCCAAACTGAGGATACTCTACTCTGATAAGGACACTTCAGAACAAGAGAGTGTCTCCTCTCTCTACCCTCTCTCTCTCTCTCTCCTCTCCTCTCTCTCTCTTTCCTCTCTCTCCTCTCTCTTTCCTCTCTCTCCTCTCTCCTCTCTCTCCTCTCTCTCTCCTCTCTCTCCTCTCTCTCTCCTCTCTCTCTCTCTCTCTCTCTCTCTCTCTCTCTCTCTCTCTCTCTCTCTCAGGGGTCTCACTAGGCAGCTCAGACCTGTAGTGATCCAACTGTTTTCAGCCTCTCCAGTGCTGGGATTATAGGTGTACACCACCACCCCCGGACTCGGTTGCCAGCTCCACTCACCCCACACATTGAACCAGTATGGCATGGATTGAACCCTGCTCCTTGTGCTTGCCAAAGCAGGTGCTTAGTCCCCTAAGCTATCTTGCAGGCCCTTAGGTTTAGCTCTCTTAAACCAGTTACCCCTTGCTTCCCAACCTAATCCCCCAAATAATTATATTGGGTTTTTATTAATTCACTGTTTGCTATTCCCATTATTATACTTGGAATGCTGGGACGAAATACCTAACACCCACAATTTAAAGGAAAAGAGATTCATTTTGGCTCACTGTTCTTTCCGTACTTGGCTGGCCCCAAGGCAGGAAGGCATGGTGAAGCGGGAGGAGAGCCACTTGTAGTATGGCTGCCAGATAGCAGAGAGCAAGGAGCGGAGCCAGGAGTGGAGAAAGACCATTCCACAGTGTGGTGGGTGCCACACTGAGCTTGCATGGTGCTGGGGATGGGAGGCCCACCTGAGTATGACTGCCAGTAGTATAAGAGGTGGAGCTCGAGAAGCTGCTGGGAGGCTGTGAGGGAAGCTGTGTGGAAAGCTGTTGGAGCTGCTGGAAGCTGCTGGTTCTCCTGGGCTATTCTGCGGGGGACCTTGTCACGTTGGCTTTCTTGATAACTTGACTATTCTCGCTGGAGGAAGAGCTCTGGACTCCTTGCCACTGAGGATGGCTACGGTTCACCTGGGAGGAGCTCTGGTCCTCATTTTGAGCATCACTTCCTGGCTCCGGAGGGGAAGATGGTGCACTGCTCAGCCTCCTGGAGAAGTTTGTCACGTTGGCTTTCCTGATGGGAACTCGGCTTTCCTCATCGCTGGAGGAGCTCAGGACCTCACTATCCCTGAGGATGGCAGTGATACTTCTCAGGAGAGCTCTGGTTCTTACCTTGAGCCTAGTTTCCTGGCTCACATCCAGATCCCTCAGCCTGCTGGCACAGATCCTTCATCTTACTGGCACAGGCTTTCTAGCTTCCACCAGTGACCTTTGGGCCTTCCCAGTGCAGACCCATGAAGCAAGAAGGACGTTGTCATATGTTCTATGCTTCCAGTTGGACTTGTGGGAAGCATTGTAATGAGCTCTAAGTCTTCAGTTGTACTCACACAGGACATCACCGTGGGATCCAGGCCCTCTGCTGGCTTCTTTGGTGTTTAGTGTGTGGACAGATTTCCTGCACTCTCTTTTTGTACAGGATTCTTTGGGTGACTATTGTAAATAATCTTATAAAATATACATCCTGTATTACATTGCTCCCCTTGTGAAACCCCAAACTACAGCCCATACCATATGTCTAGGGATCTAAGTCCTCCACCCAGATCCAGCCCCCTGACAGCACATCCAGCCCTAAACTCTTTCCACGGGTGAGCACAGGATCCCCTGATCCAGTCACTTTCCAGATCCCCTGATCCAGTCACTTTCCAGAAGTCCAATCTCTGAACACATGAGTCATTTAGGAGACAACCTAGGTCTATAGCAAGATCTGTGCAGAGATTACTTAGTGTCCAAGCATTCATTGGCCTGCACTATGGTTTCCTTTTGTACTTCTGCTTTTTTTTTTTTGAGGCTGTGTCATTCAGGCTGGGCGTGAGCTCACTATGTAGCCCAGCCTGGCCTCAAACTTGAGGCAGTCCTGTTCAGCCTCCCAAGTACTGGGGTTACAGGTGTGTGTTACCACACCTAGTTGTCCCTTTTTCTTGATTAATCCTTGGCTTTTAAAATCTGCTTCACATTAATTGTGTGTGATAACTCACACTTGTTAATCCTAGCCCTCTGGGAGTCTGAAGCAGGAGGATTGCAAGTTCAAGCCCAACCTCGGCAATTTAGTGAGATCCTGTCACAAAATAAAAAATAAGGAGAGCTGGAGAAGTAGCACTGTGTAAAGACCCTGAGGTTAATCCCTAGCACCACAAAATCAATCAATCAATTATTATTTGCTTACTATTCCCTAATCCTATTGTTATTTTTTTCCTACTCTTTTTACCAGCTTCTAAGTATAGCCTTCCGCAGCTCACGAGTTCCATCGTTTCATTGTTTTTTCTCGGCATCCTGCCTTTAGATCCCTTTCCTTGGCCTTGGTTCATCCTTAAGGGCTGCTGGCCAGCTGTTTTCCTGGGATTTTCTTGGCTGTCCCGCCTGGAATTCCTTCTGCATCTCTCCATGGTTGGACTCATTACTTTCTGGTTTCCTGCCTTCATTTTTCTGCTTACTTAATCCTTTTTGGCCAAGTACGTCTGCCTCTAATTGGCTAAGAAGATGGTACAGTCAGTCAGAAATCTAGACTGTAGGCACTTCGACTGACACCCCATTTTCTGCTTCTTGAAGCCTGCCACTTCCATACAGGAAGTGGGAAGGTTGGGGGATATAAAACAAAATGCTCAGAGCAGGCAGACAGAACACAGCGAGCTCGAGCTGGGGAGGACCCCTTACACATCCGCCCGCTGACAGAAGGCAGATTTCATTCTCCCCTAACAGGAGAACCTCTACAGCGGATGCCTGGAACCCCCCCCCCCCTTGACTGTACTGTACTGGGAACTAAAACCAGGACATCCTGGCTCCTTTCAAAATTTTATTTATTTTGAGACAGGGTCTCATGAATTTGCTAAACTTGCAATGTCCCTGCTTCAGCTGCCCGTAGTGCTGGGATTTCAAGTGTGTGCTCCTATGTCTCATTCAGTTGTAGCTTTTATTTATTTATTTATATTTTTAGGGGTCTCCAGGGTGATCGGGGTCTTACTACTAGATCAGTCTTATAGTGATCCACCTGTTCACAGCCTCCCATGAATGGAGATTATAGGAGCACCACCATGCCCAGTCTCCATTGCCATCTCAGTGCACCCCGTAGGCAGGGCTGGCACAGCAGAGCCAGCATAGCAGGCCTGGGGATTGAACCCCCAACCCCTGTGTCTGCTTGCAGGCACTTTAATCCACTGAGCTATTTGGCCAGCCCTTAGCCTCACTTGTAGCTTTTTTTTTTTTTTGCATAGGGCCAGGGATTGAACTCAGGTTCTGGTACTTGCCAGGTCGGTGCTTATTCCTCTGAGCTATCTCTCTAGGCCCCTTTTAGTTGTAGCTTTTAATAAGGTAACTGTAGTCAAGACCTGAAAGAAAACCCCCTGACAACTCAGGGAGAGAGGATGTGCCTTCCTGGAGCCCTGTCCCATCATGGCTAGAGACAATGAAGTCAGTGTCCTTGCTTAAGCCTCCAGACCCTGCTGAGCACCTTGTTCTGGGGCTTGGAAGTGGGAGGCTGCAGGAAAACAGACCCCACTAGACCAGGCCCTGCTGGCTAGGGGGCCCAGAGGGCCAGGTTGGTTGCCAGCTCCTTAACACTGTGCAGTAGGAAGAGGAACTGAGGACATGGTTTGTCTAGAGTTCAATCACATGCTTCCATGGTGGAAGAGAACCAGGCTAGATTCACCTCTTCTTCTTTCCAAGGTTGAGTTTGAGCTTGCGTGTGATTCTCCTGGGGGAAAAACTTGAATTTGAGGTAGAATCCCAGTGAGGCTCTTAAGGCAGTAAAGAATGAGAGGAAACTGGCCTCTTTCATCTCTATCCCCATCCTTTTTCTGCCCCAGAACCAAGCATCAAGACTATCTTACCACCACTATGGAGCCAGCACTTAAAGTGAGACCCTTAGCCTTGTCACCAGAAGCTACAGCATTAAGAGCACGTGCCTTAGCTTGGAAGGTCTTGCCTTTTGCTCAGATATTTTCCAAAGCTTTTAAGTCTGTTTGTTTCATATTTTCACATTATTTATGATGGTATGAGGCAGAGGGCATGACAGGGACAGCTTTCAACATGCCGAGCGCTTGAGTCACCCTGTTCTGATCCAGAGTGGTGGTTTTCCAGGCTTGGAATGCAGTATTCTGCTATCTCCTTTCATTGCTGCTATGGCTTAGATCTAAAATACTCCCCCAAGTGCTTGGGTACTGTACTTATCAATGGATTCATCACTGGTGAATCCATCCCTGAACGTGCTGTTGGAAAATAAGGACTTGCTACAGGAAGGTCACTGGGGACATGACCTTCAGGGATTATTATTTCTCCCTCCCTCTCTCCCTCTCCCTCCCCCTCCCTCCCTTCCTCCCTCTCCTCCTTCCCTTCCTCTTCCCTCCTTTTTCCTTCCCTTCCTCCCTCTCTTCTTCCTTCTCTGTTGTTCCTAACTTAGACCCAGCCGACCATGGACTAAACCCACTGAAACTATGAACCAATATAAAGCTCTGTTCCTTTAAATTGTGGATGTCAGGAATTTTGTCTCCAACAGTGTAGCTAAGTAACGCAAGGATTTTCCTGTAGATCCCATTGTTTCCCTCTTACGTTGGCTCTCCTTTTTTCTCCACTTTTTTTTTTTTTCACTATCAGGGATTGAACTCAGGACCATGCATTTGCCAGGCAGGTGTTTATTCTACTGAGCTATATGACTGATCGATTGTTTTCTGTTCAGTTGCTACTCCTTTCTAACAGAGTACATTCTCCAGGGTTTTCCTGAGAAAGAATGTTTGGTAGTTAGGTTAATTTATTTGATTTTGGTTGACAAGATTCCTTCAATATTTTGAAGGCTTTTTTTTTTTTTTTTTTTTTTTTTTTTTTTTTTTTTTTTTTTTTTTTTTTTTTTTTTTTTTTTTTTTTTTTTTTTTTTTTTTTTTTTTTTTTTTTTGCCTTCTGTCTTCTGTGCCATTAAGAAGTCTGGTACTGTATTTTCTGTTCCTTTGTAGAGTCTCTCTCTCTCTCTCTCTCTCTCTCTCTCTGTTTTAAAGAGGCTTTGAGAAAAAAATAAAGAGGCTTTGAGAATCTCTTTGTTATCATTGTTTGGGACTGTGAAAATCATGAGCTTTCATTTTCTCCATTTTGCTGGTTTTGTCTGAGAAAAAAAAAAAAAGTTGTTATTGATTTCCCATCAATTTTTTTTCACTTTCTTTTTCTGCCTCTTCTGTAAATTATTGGGCTGTTCTACTCTGGACTTAGAGTTTCTGTTTCTGTCACCCACTCTTTTCCTTGACTCTGGTCTCTAACTTTCTCATATGATCTCTGGTTGTGTGCTTATGGGTAAGAGCAGAGAACCACTGGAAACGCTGAAATTCACCCTGGAACTAATTCCCTGCCTGGCCCATTGTGTGTGTGTGTGTGTGTGTGTGTGTGTGTGTGTGTGTGTATGGTGGAGAAGCCCAGCATCAGAATCTTCAGATCCTTCCTCCCAAGTCTAACCACAAAAGTCCTCCTGTATTTTGCCTCTAGAGCGAACAGTTATGGGGGCTGAGGAGATAGCTGTGTGGCACAAGTGCCTGCCTGGCAAGTGCAAGGTCATGAGTTTAAACCCCAGTCTCACACACACACACACACACACACACACACACACACACGCACACACACACTAGAGTGAATAGGTAATGCTGGCTGCCAGTGTTCTGCTAGCCTAGTGAGGAAGGAGGGTGGGCATTGCACACCCAACCAGTGGTGTCCATACCGCTATTTCACCCCCTATTTTCAGAATAGTGTCCAGGGTTTCCACCATCCCACATGTCCTCTATCAATTACATCTCTGCCAGAAGACAAAATTCCAGCCTTCCACCAGGCAGGGGAAGTTTGCCAAATTGGCATAGAGCAGGGGAAGGAATGTAGAGATGGGCCTCCTGGACAGATTTTCCATACTCCTTAGCTCCCAGCTCCACAGAGATCGTTACTTCTAGTATCTAAGCTTTTTAAGGATCCTTTGGGGGATAAATTGGTATATTCTCCACCTTTTTTTTTTTTTTTTTTCCTCTCCTAATTTAAATTTTAGGTTTCTGGGATAGATTAAGCCACGTATTCATTCCACTGCTTTCTAGTTACCAAAATGAGTTGCGGCTCTCTGACTTAATATTTTTAACATATTCTATTCAGATTTGAGAGACAGAACGCAATCAGATGGGTCGTCTGCTCGTCACTGTAACTGGGCCCTTGGGAGCACTCTCTTAAGTCAGGTCCTGTGACAGTGTGTGAGGTGTGGCTAGAAAAGCACTGAACGCTTACATCTCTTAAAGTTTTATAGTAAATGACAGCTTACCATTAGCCTCTTATAACACTCCCCCTTGCCTCAAACATATTTATCCCATTGTTCTTGTCACTTACGGACACCATCCTGGGAGTCCTCTTTCATAGGTGGCTTTAGTCTCGCTGGATATAGCTGCCTCAGGGTCCTGGATTGTATCAAAATGTTTGCCTTTCACGGTCATTTTGACTTTGGGGCAGAGCCAGAAGTTGTGGGGTGCCCCATCCAATGACTACGGCGGATGAGGACGCACCAGGATGTTTGCACTGACAGTCCTTGAGCGATTTGGCGTAGTTGATGACATTGTGAAGGTTCATGTTGTTCACGAGTCGTGTTTGGACATAATGTCCCACACCTCAGGCAGAGCTGGCACATGCACATGACACATTTTAATTCCTTTTTTCATTCCCTCCCCCCTTCCATCTCTCGATCCCCTTCCCATTTGACAAAGGTCTGTCTCTCTACTTGAATGTTTAAATTTTTAAAATGTACCAGTAAAAGATGCTCTGCCATTAAGCTCCCTTGAAATATCCTCGTTGGCTCAGGCACACTTAGGCAAGCCTGAACAGTATCTTACTGTAATACATTTTGCAATTCAAGCTTTCGCCATATTTTTCAGTAGCCTCTGTACTCTTGAGTGTTGCCTCCCTGACGGATCCCTGTTCCTGGTTCCAGAGTCTGAGGGTCAAGGAGCCTCAGAACTTAGCCCTGAGCTGCCCTTCATTATCTACGTTCACCACACACACAGCTCCGAGTCCTAGGCCCTTGCTACCATCAATACGCATATGCTGCTCAAGTTTATATTCCCAGCCTGGCATTGTTCCAGAATTCAGATCTTCCTGCTTCCTTTGGCTGTTCCATAGGCTCTGTTTCCCCTCTTTTTCCACATCCAGTGCCTTGGAAAATCAGGAAAGTTCTAGCTTTAAAATATGGCCCAGATCTGTTCATTACTTTAGAAGTCTTCTTAATCAGAGGAGCTTTCTGAACCAAGCTATATAAGACAGCAGCCCTCCTGGCACGACGTTGCTCTTGCTCTTGTTCTTTTTTCCCCTCCCCACCTCTTCTCTTTCCTCCCCTCCCCTCCCCTCTCCTGTCCTCCTTTCTCTCTCCTTTTATCTCAGAGGATATTTTTTTTTTTTTTTTGAGGGATCGGGGATTGAACTGAGGCCCTTGCACTTGCCAGGCAAGCACTTATTCTACTGAGCTATCTCCCGAGCCCTCTCCTCTTTTTTTTTACTCCTCTCTCTTTCCCCTTTTCCCTCTGATTCCAACCCAACACCACAGAATATATTTCATCTCTCTGTCTTTCAGTATGCATAAGTCCCTTCTCCCATGGTCAAAGCCTAACTCCTGTTATTACCTCTGAGTGTAGCGGCTAAAAGGGTCTTAGAATCCATTCTCTGGCATTCTGGAGAAGAATCTAGTAATGAAGGAGTCAAGGGAGTGGCCGGTCCAAGGTGGCCAGGGGTGCGCGGCAGTTTCTTCAGGTGAGCCTTGTGCAGTAATGTCCTCAACTCTAGCAGAACATTAGTTGTATTCCACTACAATTGACTTTTAAGTATTTATTTTGGAAAATATTTGTAGAGACCAAACTTGCCCAACAGTGATAACTTTATATTAAATACTTAATTCATTGAATAACCAAGGAATATTCAATTTTTTATGGACAACATATGAAGTTGAAAGAACGCAAAATGTACCTTTTACAGTCGTAGTTTCCTAGGGCTCCTTCCTTGACAGCCGAGTTTCTCTAGCACCTGTGCCTGTGTCACTAGAACAAGAGAACCTGGAGCTCCCAAATCCAAGCCAGGACACAGCCCTCATGCAGCTGTCCTTCCAGGAGGCGGCCTCTCCGTTTCCTGCAGGTTGTCCCATATTGTGTGTGTATCCTCTGATCTTCTCAAAAGGATTTCCTGAACGTCTGGTCTGTGTCGACCGTGGCTTTGTGCCCTCTTCTGCAAGGGTAGAGGTGACTTTCTGTGGTCACCCTTAACACAGCAACTCCAGGGTGTCCTTCCCAGCCTGCTAGTTAGTTTTGGCAAAGGACCACAACCCATCACTTCATGTTTGATTTTTTAAAATAGTAAGCCCAGCTGGTGGGAGGGGTTGGTGACAATCAATGCATCCCGGTTGCCTGTTCCCCTCCTGTTTTCAAAAATGCTCTAAAATGAGGTAGTTTCTCATGACTCATTCCAAGTACAGCCACCGCCACCCTGACCCCCCCACCCTCCCCCATCCTCTTCCCCACCCCACCCCCACCCTTGGACTTCTGCTCTCCCTAGTTTAATCAGCTTTGTCAGAGAAGAAGGGCTGGACAGATGTTGGGCTGAGGAAATGGCAGAGGGCCGTGGAGGGGATGCAGCTGGCCACAGAGAGAAGACACGGAGGTGAAAAGCCAAGATACTTATCTGGGCTTTTCACTAGTATTAACTTCTGTTACATGGTGTGCAATGCATGCCTCTTCCTATCAGTGAAATCTTCATTTCCTAAAAAAAAAAAAAAAAAAAAAAAAAAAAAAAAAAAAAAAAAAAAAAAAAAAAAAAAAA
>PVJA010000325.1:8648-143458 GCA_004027025.1 Myocastor coypus | reverse complement strand
CTCATTCCTTGCAGGGAGGTGGCATGTATATATTTGTCTTTTTAAGACAGGGTCTCAATATGCGGTCAGGCTCCCTTGAGCTCACTTTGTAGCTCAGTCTGGTCTTGAATTCCCAACCATCCTCCTGCCTCAGCCTCTCAAATGCTGGGATTACAGGCATGCACCACCACACCCAGCTACGTGACACTTCTTAAATCCCCTTTTCATCTCTTTTCTCTTTCCTTCCTGCTCCATCTATCTCCTGATTCTCTTCCTTTTCCTTTCTTTGTGCAGGTTTGTACTACATAATGCTAAACAGTATCTATTGTGCTGTAGATTAACTGTCCTGGCACCAAGAAAAAGTTCCTCATAGAAATAGCATCCATGTTTCCAGGTGGAACACCAGTGGCACTGATGGTAGCTGGTCACATGTCTCTGCTAAAATCGCTGTAGGTTTTCATGGTCTCCTCCTAAAGAGATAGATGTTTGCATTTTTGCAAAGCTACTGACTTTAAAATTTAGAGTGTGGATTAAAGTGTCTACAAGCAGGCTCAGGGACCTGGGGTTCGATTCCCAGGCCTGCCGTGCCAGCCTGGCTCCCAGGCACACTGAGATGGCATTTGAGACTGGGCATGATGGCACATGCCTGTAATCCCAGCTCTTGGGAGGCTGTAAACAGGCAGGTCACTATGAGTCCGATCTAGTGGTGAGACCCTGAGCACCCTGTAGACCCTTCCCTAAAGATAAATAAACAAAATAAAATAAAATTCAGGATGTGTTGATCACATGTCCTTCATGCCCAAGACTCCTGTGTGGCTGCTCCACAAGTGAGCTGGCTGAGTCACCCAGGACTTTTCACTCCCTGGGCCTAGCTTGGTTTATGTGTTTTGAGCTAAATTCCATGGCTACACTAAAGAACGTGCTTGTGCTGCTTTTTATTTTTATTAGGGTACCAGAACATCTCGTGAAAAGCATAACTTGGCAGACGCTGCAAGCTGTAAATTTTTGCCATAAACACAATGTAAGTCTCGCACTCTCCCTTGAAAAATCAGGCGGCTGCCCTTAAGCCCAGATAGAGCTGTGTATAACATTTGTATCAGGCTTTTATAGATGTAACTTTTTACCCAAATTTTTAATATGCCTAGCTGGCATAAGAGGCTCAAAATGCCAACCAAGCTACTACTGTTTGCTAAGATTATGTAAAACATGCATTAAGAAATATTTTAAGAAAGGTTTTGTGGAGCCGGGCATGGTGGCTCACGCCTGTAATCCCAGCACTCAGGAGGCTGAGGCAGGAGGATTGGTGCAAGTTCGAGACCAGCTTGGGCTACAAAAGTGAGCTCAAGGCTAGCCTGAACTGCATAGCAAGACCCTGTCTCAAAAAGACCAAAAAAAAAAGAAAGGTTTTGTGTATTTCAAAACTTCTGAAGTATAAGGGAGCAAGAATCCCATTCACATGGAGCCTGTAGTGGATGGCACCTCCTGCAGCCTGCAGTTGGAAGGAGGGGCCCAAAAGCCTCGCGCTGTCTAGTTGCAATGTGCCAGCTGCAGTGGGTGGAGGCCTAAACCCAGAGCAACAGTACTGCTCTGGTGAGATAGGAGTTCTGAGCCTATCTCTGTGGCCACCCCTGGTGTCCCTGGACACACATTGGGCGGGTGGCAGACCCAGTGGACACTTAACCAGGTGCTGGGATTTCACAGATGCCAGGCAGCCCATCCTGTCCTTGCTCACAGAAACCAGATTTAAAGGCTAAGTCAGTCAGTGGCAGAGCACTTGCCTAGCATGTAGAAGGTCATGGGTTCAAGCCCTAGCACTGCAGAAACCAGAGCAAAACAGTTTCCAAGTCTCCAGCACCATAAACCAAACAGACCCAGATTCCAATGTTGGAGCTTCTTTTGGCCACAACTGCAGTTTGACTTTGATCTGTCACCCTACCAACTATCAGACCCAGCTGAGCTCGTGGGGCTAAACAAATTCCCTGCCTTGTGCTCTATTTCAGATTTTTTTTTTTTTTCTAAAGCTGTGTTCCCAGAAGGGGAAAATATGAGAGTAACCAGCACCTCTTCCTAAGTACCCTCTATTAGCTGAAGGCTGCAAACTGTGTCAGGGCTGGGGTTGTAGCTCGTGGTAGGGTCTTTGCCTTGCATGCCTGAGGCCCTGGGTTGAATCTCCGCCACTCTGCCAAGACAAACAAAGGAATCCTCTGCACAGCCCCAGCTGTACAGCAGGGAGAGTGGAGCCCAGAGTGACGGTTAGCACTTGCCTGAGATCCAGTTTTAATGTGCGGGACAGAGACACTTGAAGACCCAGCCACACACTGCAAGCTGCAAAGTTTTGCCATAAACACAACAGTGGGGAAGATCTGAGGCACTGAAGACAAATATAATGCAGACCACAGATCCTTGGAGAGCGCCAGATGCTGTCTTGGCTCTGTGGGCTGGTGGGGGAGGGCACAGACACTCACAAGACATTCCCAGGGCAGAATGGGAATACATTCTTGCTTAGGAGCATCTCTGACCATGTGTCACTGGGCTATTCCCGGATGCACTCATTTATAGCAATTTTTGCAGTCAGTGGTGAAAGAGTGGAGATCTCAGAGTCATTACTTGTTGAGAACTAGATAGATTATAATAAAACGATTTAACACCCTCCCCATTTTCCAGAAAATAAAAAGCTGTGGGAAAGCTCTAAAGCTGGTCTCTCACCCCAAAGCTCCTTTGGAATGAGAACTAGCCAGGCCCAAGGAGAACCTTTGTCCCCTCTCCCGTTTCTAAAAACCAGGCATAACCCCCGGGGTTCCAGCTATAGGCCAAGGGAGTCTCTCTGAGGAGAAGGGAAAACTGTTAGCAACCCTGAGCAATACTGTGGCCCAACTGGGGCTCTAACTATAGTTGTTGGTAGGCTGTTGGTCTGGGTTTCCTTGGGAAAGAAATTGTCATTTAATAAGAAAGTCATGTGAAGATTCTCAAGCATTCTTCTGACATCACCCTGCTGAGGAACGCAGGCTGCAGTCTGGAAACCAGGTGACTGGAGTCTAAATTATGGAGTAGGAGCCATGGTTGAGGGGTGGCTGCGGCTCAAAGAGCACTGGATGCATGTGGCCTGGGACAGAGCTGACATCTAGTGACTCTCCCCAGGGAACGCTGCTGCCTACTTTTGTTTATCTTGTCAGAACAAATGTCAGAGCAGGGAGGGAGATGGCTTGGCAAGCTCCTCATTCCCTCCCTTCTTGTCCACTGCTTATCTCAGCAGGCCCAGGGCTCGTCCTGTTTACCAGCTCAGCACTGTTCTCAGTTGGGAATTCTGCTTACACACCGACTCCCCGCTCCTGCAGCCACAATGCGGGCCCAGCTCAAAGTCTTTTAGCTTTTTCTCTTTCACCTGGAGTTGTCACATTAAGCATAGAACTCCTAGTTACATTTGACGCTCAGATAAACAAGCCAAAATAACTTCTAATGATTAAAATAACTTTTTAACGTAGGCATGTTCTAAATACTGCATGGAGCAAGCGATGTATACTTTTAACATCACTTGTTGGCTATAGGGATGTAACTCAATGCTAGAGCATTTACCCAGCATGCAAAAGACCCTAGGTTCAATCCCCAGTGCTAAAAAGAAAATTTGTTTATCTAAAATTAAAATTTAGCTGGCTGTCCTATATTCACATTTGCTAAATGTAACTACCCTACTTTTATTTTTAATTTCACCCTTCTTGGTCCTTTTGGTCCTGTTAGCATGAGGGATGATTCAGGTCATAGGTCTGGTACTAGATTTATTTTAGGCTTCTGATTGATCCAATATTTGCTGCTATTTGTGTGTTTTATTTATGCCTTATATCCAAGTTCTCCTTTGTAACCTGTCTTTGTTTTGAATTCCACAACCAGTGCATCCACAGAGATGTGAAACCAGAAAATATCCTCATCACAAAACAGTCAGTGATTAAACTTTGTGACTTTGGATTTGCGCGGCTTTTGAGTGAGTACTGAAGTTTTCTTTACTTAAATACAGAAAATAGAAATGTTCTTGATCTGATGAAGGATCTCAGTGCTAGTAGATAACTGGTTCTTCTAATTTAGGGTAGAATCTTGCTATAAATTATAGTTGTATGATTACAGAATTTTGTAATATAATTACAATTTGGAAATGTGTAGACATATACAGTGGTTTAGAAATACATGCTGCATGTAAATTGTACCATGGTAAAGTGGTTATTAAAAAGTGTGTTATTCTCCTGACTTCTGCCAGTTTCTGCTAAAATAACACTCTTCAGAAGTGCTACTTTAGAAAGTGGGTTTCAATCTTGTCTGCAAATTAGAATTATCCAGGGAACTTTTAAAAACTATAGGGATACTTTGAAGCCCTTCCAAAGATTCTGGCTTAATTGCATGGAGGTGTGGTCCCGGAAACAGCAATTTGAAAAATGCTAAATTCCAAGCGATTTTCAACTGCAACCAGGATGGAGAACAGTGATTTTGAGAAGCCACAAGTTTGGACAGAGCTCGTCTGATTTCAGGCTCCCTCTATTCTTTCTGTCTTCCATGTCGCATCACTGTCACATCAGCTGGACCAAGTGACTACTACACGGACTACGTGGCTACCCGGTGGTACCGCTCCCCAGAACTGCTGGTGGGGGACACACAGTATGGCCCCCCTGTAGATGTCTGGGCAATTGGCTGTGTCTTCGCTGAGCTGTTGGCAGGAGTGCCTCTATGGCCAGGAAAATCAGATGTGGACCAGCTTTATCTGATTAGGAAAACCTTGGGTGAGTTAAAGGTCTTCAGCCCATCACTTGGGGAATTGGCTGGCTTTACCCATGTTGGTGTAGGACAGAGCTGAATCTCCAACTCCTCTGACACCTTTCACAATTAGGAAAGGGCAACTTGAAAACCTCATAGAAATGGCTCTATTACAGGTACCCACTTGTGTTTCAGTAAAAATAATTAACATTTACTGAGTACTTACTAGTTGGCCAGAGGATGTAATTTTTCTCGCTTAGCATAGTTTGAATCAAGCTGACCTCAGAAAAACTATCATGGCAATCACAGACACTTATAGTTCTGCAAGGGCTTAGCAGTTGGCAGAAGCTATCATGGTTTATTTCATTTATAGGTTGAGTAGCTCTTCCCCAAAATGCTTGGAAACAGAAGTGTTTGACAGCATAGAATTTATGGATTTGAGAATATTTGCATATTCATAATGAGATCCCCAAGTATAGATATAAAATCCATTTATGTTTCATATCCACTTTATACATATATCCTGAAGGTAATTTTATACAATATTTGGTAGTATTCTTTTATTTTGACTACAACAGGCCCTAGGAGGTTAGGTGTGGACCTTCCTAGTTGTGGTATCAGATTGGTGGTCAGATTTCAGATTTGGAGCATTTTGGATTTCAGATTTCCAGATTGGGAATGCTCTACCGACACTATGGCATGATGATCCATCTGGATGTCCCTAACTCTAGCATGCCCGACTAGTTTGGGTTCTCCAGACTCTGTGGAGGAAGATTCTCAGCCTTCTAAGTATCAGGAAGAGAGCCTGACTCTGCTGATGTCTCTTTCTCCTGCTTTCCCACATCATACCCTGCACTTTCTCCTCCCCTGCAGGGGAATGGTAAGGGCAGAGGAAGAGAAGGGATGGAGGATAAGGGACAGATGAACATATGCATAGGCAGAGATCGATCCTTTCCAAAGCCAGGGCTACCACATCCATAGACAGCCCAAGTCAAAGCAGACTTTGCTTTCTCCATAAATTCTCACAGCATCTGCAGCACCATGTCTGTCCTGCTACTTCTATTTTCCCGAGGGTACCAGGTGCTGTTCAAGGGTGAGGTCATGTCTTGTATTTCTGCTTAGATTCTGCCAGTGTCTACAATGGCTAGCAATTTGTAGCCAGCCTTTTGGGAGCACCCAGCCTCCCTTGGTGATTTCCTCTAGTGATATTAGGGTGGCTCTGGCCACACTCCTTAGCTCTGACAGAAGAAGGTCATTAGGGCACAGAGAACGATGTTCACAACCCGGCTCACTGAGGCCTTACGCAAGGCATTGGCAGTGATGACTTGACTGCTTCTCTGAAGTGGGTCGAGTGAGAAGTAAAGCTTCAAAATCAACAGAATTAGACTTGGATGGCTTAGTGTGGGGCACTGCAGCCCCATCCTTGGCAACATGCAGAGACAACCCCCCCCCCAACAGGGGCTTTTGCCTTTCCTTGTTCCCAGGGCCTGGGCATCTCCTTATAGTCTCGGAACCAAGTACTATCCCTAGAGTTGTGTACAAGGGTGATTTTAGCTCCTGTAGCTGTAGTGTGTGCAGTGTGAGCTTTCTGCCATCCCCTGGAATATAGAAATGCTCTTTTTGTTTGTGTTCCATATTATAAGAGCTTCAAAACAGACGACATGATATGTCCAGCCAATGATTCATTGGTGAAACAAGAAGAGGCAGTTTCAGTTTGGGAATGTATTTCTTATATATTTAGTTATTTATTTGGTACAGGGTCTCACTACCCAGCTCAGACTGGTAATGATCCTCCTGTTTCAGTGTCCCCAGCCTGGGATTACAGGCGTGCACCACCACACTCGGTTTTGGTGACGGACTCAGCACAGGGGCCCACATAGTATGCAATATTGGGGATCAAACCCAGGTCCTTGCACTTACTAGGCAGGCCCTCAGACCACTGAGCTGTCTCCCCAGCCCTGGGAATGCATTTATTTTAGCTAGAAAAATCTTCCATCATTTGTTTCTTTCTCAGCTCCCTCCCCTCTTTTAAATGTATGTGTCAGGTCTTCTTTCAATATGAAGCCACTACATTTTTATCTCCACTCACCAGGATCCATTCAATATAATTTGATTTGCAGTTGTTGCACTTTATTTTTAACTTTTGTTCCTTTTTAAAGGGATCTGTTTTATGTGTGTGTGTGTGTGTGTGTGTGTGTGTATGAGAAAGACAGAGACAGAGAGATAGAGACAGACACAGAGAGAAACAGAGAGATGAGAGGGAGAGAGAGACAGAGACAGAGAGATGAGAGAGGGAGAGACAGAGACAGAGAGAGATGAGAGAGAGACAGAGAGACAGAGAGAGAGAGAGAGAGAGAGAGAGAGAGAGAGAGAGAGAGAGTCCATTTGGATTCCTCGAGTACATGGGCTGCACTGCTTGAACGCATCTGGTTCCTAAAGCAAACTGCTCTGGGTAATTGTATAGAGAGACAGATGCAGCTTCCATGGAGGGAAACCATAGGTTAGTGTCTGCTGACCAGTCTCACTTACCTCCTCTTTCTTTGTCTTCCAAGGGGATCTCATTCCCAGACACCAGCAAGTCTTTAGCACAAATCAGTACTTTGGTGGAGTGAAAATCCCAGACCCTGAGGACATGGTGAGTATGCCGTTTTGGACAAAGTGCCTGGAACAGGCTGGCTGGGTGGTGTGGTTCTTTGCCTGGGCTTCATTTGCACTGCAAGTTTCATGGAGGAGTGAAAAGGCAAATCAGAGCACATCTGCGGCAAGGCCTTGGCCTTTGGGGCTAGTTTTGAGGCTACTGATAAGAGCATGGCCAGCCTGTGCGACAAGAGCCAAGAGCTGCCTGCCCAAGCTGCACCTGCCCTTGCCATCCTCGTCGACTGAGCCCAGCTGCCTCGGAGCCAGCTGACTTCTGCACAAACTCAGACACCGACCCACCCCGGAAATCTTGCCTGGTGGTGTACACATGCTCTAGTCCTGTGCGTGCTCACTTCCCAGACAGTGAAGAAACCATACTGAATGTACCTGGCTGGCCTCACTCTGATGCCAGCGTTGTGGTCGGTGTGGGGGTGAAACTCATTTCAAAAAGGACTGAAGATCATAACATCATCATACTCTTAACCCATTTCCAGCAGTTGATCCCAATAAAACCATTAGACAGAACACAGAGATATAGCATGTAACAGAGATCATTTCAAAATGCCAGTACTAGGGGATGGTGCATCTCTAATTGAAAACTTACATAGCCAGTAACAGTAATTAGATCTACAGACATTCATCTGAAAATGTGTATAACATACTGTCCAATGAAAAAGTTAAAAAACAGTACGTGCAATTTAATATAATTGAAGTAAATATTTAATACAATTACAAATGTTTACATATATAAACACAAAATAAGATGGCAATTTCTGGGAAGTCAGAAGTTTCAGCAAAACTTTTTACACTTATTAAATAAATGGCTGCAAAAAAAAAAAAAAAAAAAATGGCTGCAAGGATATACACCAAAGTATGAGCCCTGGGTATCCCAAATTTTGTGGGGTTGTTTTCATTCTATGTATAGAGAGACTGTCTTCTAATGAGCTTGTATTATAATCAGAATAGTTAAGAGCTGGGGATGTGGCTCAGTGGTAGAGCTTATGTCCTGCATGTAGGAGATCTCAAGTTCAATCCCAGGCACTGCCAGAAACACAGAAAGCATTTTATAGAAGGGCTGTGAAGTCCAGCGTTCCTAGTGGTGGAGGCAGGCCCTTTCAAATTGAAAGTAATTGTTCAGTCTATGAGGGAAGCTCCCGCCTGTCCCTTGGGCTTACAGTCTGTCTCCTGGCTTGTCCTTAGCAAAGACTTCCACTTCCCTGCGCCTCCCCCACCTATTGTGGTAGCGATAAGAAGAGTAGGTCCTGCTGGGAAAGGCGGGAATGACACCTGGTAGGTGGGAGGTGACCCAGCTGGTCCCCATGGGCCCTGGACAGTCCCAGTTCTGCACCAAATATCCCTTAGCAATTTCCTGTTCGATTGTCTACTGGGGAAGCTTCAGAAACAGCCCTGGTTTCATAAATATAGTAAGCTGCCCACAGATTCCTGAGGCAGTCCTGCAGGAAATTTCCTGTTGACAGAAACACAGGAAGACGCAGCTCTGTGGAACATCTGTGCCCCAGTCCCTGTGCTGGTCATAACCCTCACAAAGAGCAAGGAGCAGCGGCTGCTGGGGCTGGGAAACTGGCTCAGCAGGCAGGATGGGCCCTGCGGGGCAGCTGCTTCATCCCAAGCCTTGTTGCTGAGCCAGCAGAGCTTGCCTTAGCCTTGTCACGTCAGTCCCTGGCTGTGTCCCTTTCAACATGCAGCAAGAGCAAGAGCAAGAGAACTCTGCATGCAACCTGTGGGAGTAAGACAGAGGCATTGCCAAGGCCAGGGCCAAATTGGCTTTTGGAAGTATTCCTCCTATTGAATGTGGGGAACTCCAAACCCCAGTCTTACTCCCTTATCAGTGCACAGTGAAGGACAGTGCAGCTCTGGCTCCCATCTGAGTTACACTGTGCTCCATGCTGCCCACAGTGCCTACAGGGTCACTAGCGCCTGGCTGAACACTGCAGCCTGTGGCTCACACTGCCGTCCTTGTACCCACCGCACACCAGCCCGATTCTTCTGCCCAGCTTGGCTGGCTGCTCGCCTTCCATGGCTCAGCTGGCTCTGTAAGTGCTCCCTAACTGGCCTGTTTGTCTGCCTGACATTGGACAGCGCCCCCCACTCCCACCCCCATGCTTCTGCTAAGTCCTGATGGCCTTCAGCATGTGACTGGAGCAAAATAGCCTTCAGTGGCCCTCAGGAGGTTGGCAGACGCTGCCCCAGAGGCTTCATTTACACTGTGCTGGTTTGAGAGACAGCGGATACTTGTGGAAAGAAACAATGGTGTTTATTATTACAGAAACTCAAGAATCATCTGTTTACCTGGGTAGGGAAAAAAGCCTGATTTGAAGCTCCCTTTACACTGGTCAGTGGGACTGGGGATGCAGCTCGGTAGCACAGCACTGCCTGGCAAGTGCAAGGCCCTGAGTTCCATTCTTGGTATCAAAGAAAGAAAGAAACTGAGACAGAGAGAGAGACAGACAGAGAGAGAGAGAGAGAATAACAATAAATACTAAACTTAAGTGCCTTGTCTAACAAGCACAAGGATCTGGGCTTGATCCCCAGTACCGCATGCGGTGCCAGCCCCAGAACCCTGGGCTCATTGTGCCAGCCACCAAAACCAGGCTTGGTGGCACACACTTGTAATTCAACACTGGGGAAGCTGAGACAGGTGGATCACTATGAGTCCAAGCAATGTAGCCAGACCCCATACCAAATAAACAGTTTTTTTGTGTTGTTTTGTTTTTAATTAAAAAAACAAAAAAAAAAAACCTTTTATTATTCTCAGGAAAGGCAAGTTATATAAAGCCAGGCATTAAACAAAGTAAGAGTTGTACTGCAAGTGTTTTTTTCTCTCTCTCATTAGTAATTACTTATAATTTGCTGCCTTCTTCAGGAAATGAAGGGAGTGGTTAGGAAGAGAATTGGGAAAAGCCAGCTGGAGGTGGCAAGAGAAGAGCTAGTGACACGGGCCTGAGGAGGCCACTTTCTGGGCAAGGTGGAGCGGGAAGGGGTGAGGGAGGCCCGGAAGTTGTGTTACTCCACAGAAACTTCATTTAAGGGAACTGTAATTTGAATACATGATATAAATTAAAAACCCCTTTTCTTTCAACAGGAACCACTTGAGCTAAAATTTCCGAACATCTCTTACCCTGCCTTAGGACTCTTGAAGGTAAAAATCCTGATTCTGACTTCTAACAAACTGGAAAGCCTAGCACTGCAGAACCTGCGTTACTTATGTCAACGTACAGAATGAAGTGCTCCCTTTAGAATTCTTCCCCCCTCTTTTGTTCTTTTTCCCCCCCAGGACCAGGGATTGAACTCAGGGCCTTGTTCTTGCAGGGCAAGCACTTGTTCTACTGAGCTATGTCCACAGCCCCTAGAATTTTTCTCCTTTGAGAAGCATACTTTCAGTTTTTGAAATGGGCCACATTTTTATTGTTGTAACAGTATCTACATGTACAGATTACATGTTGTGTTTGAAACCTAACTTTATACCCAACAGAAATCTCAAGGGGCCAGTGTTTGTTTTAAAAGGATCCTTAGCTTATCAGTAGGATCCTTTAAATAGCCATGTTTCTAGCACATTTGCAGTACATTTTGGTCTTAGAAGTTGATTTGCATGTACATGTTTAAAAATGTAGCTGTTATATAAAATCAGTACAGCAGCAGTTGAAATACTTGCAAGTGGTAAAGTCCCACACATTTCAAAAATTATTTAATATATTTAGTGATGTTTTTCTACTGGTACAAAAATAGAGGTGGTATGTAGTTGTAAAATTTATCTATCTTGGTGTGAATCTCATGGCCTACTAAATGCAAAGAAAATAGGAATGATGTTACATATGGGCATATGTATATGTATGTTACATATGTATATCTATGCTAGTAATGCAGACTATTTCTAGAAAGACCCCCTCCAGTGGCTGATTCTAAAAGAGAAATGAAGACCTAGAATAGCAGAGAATTTCCTGTATACTCTAGGAACTTTATTTGTACCACATGTGAATATTATTTTTACATAAAAACATTGGCTTTTCCAACTATCAGTAAGTGACCAAGACAGCTAAAAGGATTAGCCCAGTTGGCCACTGAGGCAACCCCAAAACCATATCCTCCTCCTTGAAGGCAGAGCACCGTCTGCCTCAAGACCAGAACAGCATGGAGAGAAACACTTTTGGGGACTACTCCTGTATAGTATTTACTTATTGTATGGCTCCCATTAGGAAGAACTGAATTCATGACTATGATTTTACTACTTTTTCCTTTGTATTCTCAATGGAAGAGTTTAGTTTGTTGATTTCATAGAAGTAGCCAAGTGACAGTGACCACTAGAAGCTGGGGAGGGTGAGAGGAGGGGGGACAAAGGTTATCAAAATACAGTCAAATGTAATCTTAAGATTTACAGAGGCTGAGACAGGAGGATCCCCAATTAAAGTCTTTTTAGAGTAATATAAAAGAGTTTTTCTCAAAATAAAAACTAAAGAATATAAGAGTAGGGCCGAAAGCCCCTAGGTCCAAAAGAAATACATTTACATTTGAGGAATGATTTCCAGTGTTCTATAGAACAGGGTAGCTATAGCTGACAACAGTTTATTACATATTTTATAAAAAACCAGAAGAATCTGAGCAACTACATTGAGGACAGCAATGTGTAATACAAAGCCCATGGCTGAATATCTCTCATCTTGGTCTTTTAAATGTGTACCATTTCTAATGTCTTATCAGTATTTAATATTCTCTTTAAAATATTTTTTTTAATTTTTAAAAAAAGACAAGGTAAAAATTGAGGTTTCCCAAAAGCAAGCATTGATATTCAATTTGTCCAATCCTGCATAACTGTATCCATTAATCTGAGCAAAAGATTTAATGATAAAAATAAATAATAGAACAACCATTGTTAGCCATTTCTGTCTTGAAAATCTATAACATATGTATTATTGTATGTTACCTTGTTTCTTTTTTTATTTACTTATTTTTATGGCTGGCTCAGCCTGCCCTGAGGGCAGGACTTGCGCAGCATGTGGTGCCGGGGATCTAACCACAGTCCCTGCAGCTGCCTAAGCTTTCTTAAGCAGGTGCTTTAGACCACTGAGCCATCCTGCTGGGCCTCTGTTTCTTTTTTTTTTCTATTGTTTTTGCTTCTGTTTTTACTCTTCAAAATCAAATTAAATTAAATTAGTAAAAAAAAAATCAGAAGAGATAGGTTTCTTAAACAAAGAAATGGTTAAGGAGATGGAAATGCCATTATCCTGATTTGATTATTGTACACTGTGTGTGTATATAAAATTATCCCCTTTTGCTCCATATTTATCTATTATTATTCTTACATATCTGTTGAATTTATTTATTTTGGAGACAAAGTCTTGTTATATAGTTCAAGTTGGCCTTGAGCTCACAATGTATTCCCAGGTGACCTTGAACTTGCTGTCATCCTCCTGCCTCAGCCTCTTGCATGCTGGCATCTCTGGCATGCATGACCACACCTGGCTGAAATGATTTAAACATAATAAAAAGGGCTAGGGCCAGTGAGATAGTTCAGCAGTCTAAAGAACCTGCTTAGGCAAACTTAAGGAACTGCAGGGACCACTGTTTGATCTGCAGCACCACATGCTGTGCCAGTCCCACCCCCAGGGCAGGCTGAACCAGCCATAACATAAATAAATAAATAAATAAATAAATAAATAAATAAAGTAAAAAACAAAAATAAAAAGAATAAAAGGGCTAGGGATGAGCATGGAGGAGGATGCTTGTCTACCATGCATGGGTACTGGCCTCCATCTTCACCACTGCAAAAATAAAAAAGTATAAAAAAAGAACAATTTTGGAGGAGGCTTGGATCAATAGCCTCCAACGTTGCAAGTTTCACTGGTGGCCCACTGCAACTGTGGAACATTGGACTGTGTATGCATCTGCTTCCTCTTAATTCAAAGAGAAGAATTTCTTTTCTTTCCGTAGCAACATCAATAAGAAGGTGGGTCATGCCCACACACTGTGCTCTGTATAACTATTGTGAGGACAATGCGCAGTCTTTCAAGGGAGAAAAAGGTAAGGCTAGTAAGCTACCAGTGCTGAAGAGGTTTGAAGGAACTTCCTGCTCTTTCAGGGCTGCCTCCACATGGACCCTGGCGAGAGACTGACCTGCGAACAGCTGTTGCAACATCCGTATTTTGACAGCATCAAAGAAGTGAGAGGGCTGACAAAAGAACACGACAAGCTAACAAGGAAGGGCCTGAGACAGAGCCAAAAGCACCTCCCCGGGGTAAAGACCAAGACGGTGCCCTGCTTGACAGAAACAGCCAAGGTTTTGGTTTTAAATGATTTCACACCAGCCCACCCCCCCAGCGCAGAGCTTGAGTCTAGCCTGGATGTGGCAGTTGCAGCCTCATTCTAGCACCAGGGTCAGGTCCGAGATCTCCCTCTAGAGCCCAGAGAAGTCGGAGGTCCCTTCTTCCTGAGTCCTGATCCCCTGGAATCCTGCTGTTTCCTGCTGCCACACCCATCAGGCCAGGGTTTCTGGTACTCTGGAGCTCAGGTCTCAAGCAGGTACCCCGGGGGCGGGTCCAGGTGAATGTGCTCCTTGAAGTGCAGCCAGACCTGTCCCAGGCAGCAGCTTGTCATCATGTTCACCTTCAGTGTTAACATTCTGGGTCCATCCAAACAGGAACTCGTCGCCTTCCTGACCCTGGGCTGTCAGGGAAAATAAATTCAGCACAGCAGCGCTGGCAGCAATTTCAGCAGGATGCACGGGGAGCCAGGGGCCAGCAGCCACCATGCACCAGGCCTTACAGATATTGCCCTGTTAGAGGCCAAACCGCAAAGATCTAGAATAGACCCTAATACCGTGGGAACCATGCTTAAGGGCTGGTACTCCTTGACGCTCCTGGTCACTGAGTCCACCTGAATTTACCACTCCTAAGCACTGAACCACCTTGCTTCAGTCTTCTCTTTGCAGCCCCAGCAGCCCAGAATAAGGAAAGTGTCAGTGGTGTGTGAAGTTTGGAAAAGGGACAGGGAAGGTTCATTAGAAACAGATGCCACAAGAACTCCAGGGCCCTAAGGTGGACCATAGTTACAAAATTAGGAGTGTTTTCATTTTGTCCTCTGTTGTATATGACTTAGATAGCAAAACAGGCCAGAAATAGACTCCCCTGAACCTGTTACCCCTACCTCACGTTTTGTCCAAGAGAGGGTAGAAATAGCTCTGCTTGAAAAAAAAGACCAGGAGAGGCAAGGACTAAAGTGCCTGCTTAGGCAAGTTTAGGCAAGGCCAGGGACCACAGTTGGATCACCACATGCCTCACCAGCTCTGCCCCCCAGGGTGGGCCAACCTAGGAACATCACTTGCCTGCACTATTGCTTTTTAATCATGGATTCAACTGTTTGATTTAAAAGTACTAAAACTTACTCTCTTTTCAGATCCCTAACACCATATAGTACAACATAAACAATATAGTCATGTGCTCTTTACTGTCATGTGATGTAGACAGTAAATTCAAGCATCTTCTGTATGCTCAAAGCAAACAGTTCCTCCCTAGTCCAGGTACTGGGAATTGGACCCACTGAGCTACACCTCCAGCCTAAACAGTTTTCCCTTTTAAACTAAGGGAGGAGATAGGTAAGTCACTGAGTCCTATGGGCATTCTCTGCTACTAGGTAGGGCAAAGGCCTACGTGATCCGTAAGACCCAGCAAGCTCCCAACTCCTGTCAGTCTATGCCTTTTCCCAACAGCATGAACACTGCAGATTGTCCACTCTTTCTCATTTTCTCTAAATTCTCTTTAATGTGTATGTCTTTGCTTTTTAGAGTGAAATAAAGTTTTACAAGGAAAACCAGAGACCAAACTGAACTATTTTTCTCTTTCAGACTCTGGATTTTGTGGGGGAAAAAATTGGTGTGGTGGCAGAGTGACCTCCTTGCCTCTTTTGTGATGCATCCTGAATAATGAAAGAAGTGCATGGCAAGGTTTCAAACCTTATTCTGTGCTTTGTATTTTCAGTTGCAGCACCTACCTCAGCTAACCAGCAGCAGCATCTTTCCAGCTCTGGACAACAAGAAGTACTACTGCAATGCCAAGAAATTTAACTACCACTTCCCAAACATTTAAGGAGGCGAAGGGACATTCCAGAACCTGTCTTCCATGCTCGGTGCAGGTGTCCAGAACAGAAAGGAAAGGCCTGTTTGGAATTCCACTTGTAATTTTGTGTATTGAAGTAGCTGAGCTATGGGTAAAATGTGAACTGCATCTACTGCCCATATCTCTGGCAAAGTTAGATAATGTTAACAAGATTTATGCTTCAGTTGTACTCTACACCACTTGTGAAAAATGAATCACACACCACCTAGTTGTGTTTCTTGGGCCCTCTGTGGCCTTCAGTCCTGTCTCCTATGTTTTAGGTTATTTCAACATCATTTTGAAGGACAGATTTTAGGCATCAAAGTTCTTAAAGTTCTACTTCCAGCTTATTCTATCTCTTGATTTTATTTCATTTTTGAATATCTAAATTATTTGCCATATCTAAAATCATACTATCAGAAAGACTTTATAATATGCTTAGTAGTTGATGTTCATGCATTTCTTACATTTTTGGTTTTAGTTGTAGTAAAGGATATGTCTTAGTCATTTTTTTTTTTTTTTTAATTATGGAACGCTTCACGAATTTGCGTGTCATCCTTGCGCAGGGGCCATGCTAATCTTCTCTGTATCGTTCCAATTTTAGTATATGTGCTGCCGAAGCGAGCACAGTCTTAGTCATTTTTGCATGCAAGAGATATTTACTTAATCCGTCTACCCTCGCTCACCTAGTTCCTCTTGCAAAAGATGGTATGAAGTTTGGCAGCCGGCCAGAGTGGTCAAGGGGTAGAACAAGACCTACAGGCTTCGCAGGAACTGAATCTGTCAGGTTGAAAATAATTAGATCTTCGTTCTCTCCAGCTCGGCCTCAGACACACAGACAGATCCATAGGTAGAACTACATATGGTGATCCAGGTTTTAAAGGAACTGGCTGGAAACTTTCACTGAGTCATGAAGGATGTTAGGTCGCTGGCTGACATTTTCCCTGAATCACCTTTCCATTCTACAGTGTCTCTGTGTATATGTATGTATGTATTTGCTGATACACATGTGGACATATGCTATCTTTATAACACAACAAAGAAGAACAAATGATATGTGTTGAGGATTCCTAGCTCTGTACAGTGAGATGTGACATAGTTTTGACTTGGTCTACTGCTCATAAACAAAAACCTTTTTTATACCTGCCCTATGTACCCAGGGCCATAGGAAGCCCTGCCTTTGGCACAGCTCAGCACCATTTTGGGTTGACAAGCTATTCTCAGCCTAGCAGCTCTCAGCCGTGGTTCTCACTCAGAATTGTGCTTCATGGTCTCTTCAATGTTCTCACCGTCTTCCTGTGTTAATTTTCTTCATGTCAGCACATGACCTCACTTGCTTACTGCAAACTTATCCACTAAATTCCATCATCAGTTCAGTACTTTTGGCTCACCCAGCCATATTCTAAGGCTTCCGAATGGAGGTAGCATAGACCTGATAGTGGGTAAAATAATAGTCCCATACAATTCAGTTCCTGCTATAGATCCTTGATTCAGGAGACATGGAAGGATATTCCACTTCTGTACAGTCTTCCTTGTTTGCCTTAGTCCATGACTAATGTATTTGACAGAGGCAGATAACTAACTGCCTGACCACTCAATAGTTTTATAGAAAATCATCCAAACAGAAAAACAGCTCTAGACTAAATCATAAAGAATCAGTTGTCTCACCACACAGGAATAAGACCAATGTGAAAAAGGCTCATTTTTCTCTAAAGAATTCTGCTAAATTTATGCATGTGTTCAATTTAACCATGTTGCTTTTTTTTCTTCAGCATGAAATCACTTCATCACATGAGACTACTCAACATCTCTGTCTTTACTTCTTATGCTATTTTCTATTTTTAAATGACAATGGTAATTCTATTAGTAATTAATATTTATGCTATGTATTAATTACATAGGGTAGTTTGTTTCACTTCCCTCATAAAATATTGGTGACTATCTCCTTATAGGCATAATTCTAAATGCCACCATAATTCATTTTTCTGCCTGAAAACTGTATCATAGTAAATGTTTCTTTAAAACTCATTTCTAATAAAGTTTATATTTAATTGTTTAATGTTAAAACCAAATATATATAGAAATCCACAAATAAATCAGCAAAGAGCCAAGAATAATAGAATCAGAACTATTTCAAGTAGGTTAAAAATAGACATTTTTATCTTTATGTCATGGTTTATTATATTACTGTTTTCTATATATAATTGGGTTTTGTATTCTTGTATTTAATGTCCCTGTAAGAGGTAGCACCTAATATATTTGAGGGAGGAAAAATTAGTTTCTAGGGCCAGAGATATAGCTCAGTGGCCGATGCACCTGCCAAGCAAGCGCAAGGTCCCAAGTTTGATCCTGGTTTTGAAAAAAAAATGTTTCTATTGATGCATTAAAATTTTACTTAAAGCAACTTTTGTAGGAAATATATATATGCCAGCTCAGCCTGCGCTGGGGGGAGGGGGCTGGTGCAGCATGTGGTGCTAGGGATTGAACTACAGTCCCTGCGGTTGCCAAAGCTTTCCTAAGCAGGCTCTTTAGAATGCTGAACCATCTCACTGGCCCCAGGAGTTGTTGTTTTGAGACAGGTTCTCACTATGTATTTCAGGCTGGCCTTGAACTTGTGATCCTCCTGCCTCAGCCTCCCCAGTGCTGGAATTACAGGCATGTGCCATTATATCCATCATTAAATAAAAAAAAATTTAACTGAAGGAAAAAGTTAGGTGAAGCCTGGTCATGTTTATGATTACTACCTTTGTTCTAGTGTTGTCAGCAAACCATCAAAACTGAGCCAAGTATGCATGTCCAATTTTAAGCTTACCAAATAGACAAATTAACCAGCAGTATCCATTCTGAGAAAGCTTACACACCACCAAGAACACAGGAATGCAGCATCCTGAGATACAGGTGTGAGCCCATGGCCCACTCTGTGCCACCACTCTATCACGGAATCTGCAGTCTCATTCACTGCTTCATAACTGTGCATCTGTAGTAACGAGCTTCAGTAACACTGGTGTCATAATAAAGTGCAATGAAAGTTGTGAAAATACAGTAAAGAATATCTGTGTTGCACAGTGAATTCATCTTAGAAATTCTTAGTCAATATCTATAAGAATAATATGGCGTACACTTGTATTAAATGAGGAATACATTAGAATTAAAATACCAACTAGTTTGCATATTTCTTAAAATGATTTAATTACATAATTTCTCACTTCCAACTTAGCAACTTTCATGAGTCATGTCTCAATATTTTCTACATTTGAAAATTATTTCTGTACTTAAAGTGTCATGATATATCATTGTTACAGTCTATTGCTGATTATATATTTGTTACCTCTTAGGACCAAAAATTCCAAATAATTCATCATACTGAAATAAAACATTATTTTACTTCAATTGTAATTTTAGTTCAAGAGATGGCAGTGCTGTCTTAAAAACTTGGACAAGATTTTCTTTTTCTCTTACTCCAGGAAGATCACTTAATAACAAATACTTGAGGTTTCTGCAAAGAAACAAACAAAAAGTCATTCCAATATGCCCTTCACTTTAACAGATTCTAAGATTAATTGATCTGGGCAAGGTGGCGCATACCTGTAATCTCAGCTACTCCGGAGGCTAACGTGGGAACACTGCAAATTCAAAGCCACCCAGGGAATTTAAGCCTTTATTTCAAGATTTAAAAAGGGTTAGGAATGCAACTTATTAAAGCACCTGCAAGCAGGCACAGGGGCCAGGGTTCAATCCCTGGGCCTGTTATGCTGGCCCCATCTCCAGGATGTGCTGAGACAGCAATTGAGACTAGGTGTGGGCCTGTAATCCCAGCTCTTGGAAAGCAATAAACAAGTGGATCACTACGAGTGTGATCTAGTAGTGAGATCCTGAGTGCCCTGTACACTCTTCCCTAAAAATACAAAAATAAATTAAATAAAAGAATACAGTTTAGTGCAAAGGCCCTGGTTTCAATCCCCAGTAATGAAAACAAACAAACAAAAACCAAAACTGTATTCCCTGACTTTTAGGAAAAGCTACATACAGAAGGTATTTTTTTCATGCTATACCTTGGAAAGGACTTTTACAACACTTGCCTTAGAGTACTACTTTAAACGAAATTCACACTAGGAGCCAAGCCAGACTTTAAAGCTTACAATTTTGCTTAATTACATCAATATTTATAGCTCAGTCTTTCTAAAGTATATTTATGAGTATGTCTTCACACATATATATGTATGTGTATATACATAGGTGTACACACATCCATATATATGTAGAAGAGCACAGATCTCCTTTGCATGTGAAATGTAAAATTTGGATCTTCCCTCTTAAAACAAGAAATCAGGAAAGTTCATAAGGAGGCTCAAGTTTCCATTAGATTTACAGCGGTTCTCAACCTGTGGGTCACGACCTCAGCGGGGGTCGAACAACCAAAACACAGGGGTCGCCTAAAGCCATCAGAAAATGTTATTTATTTGGAATTACAGTTTTGAAGTAGCCACCAAAGTTATTTTTTGGTTTGGGGTCACCACAACATGAGGAACTGTATTGCGGGGTCACGACATTAGAAAGGTTGAGAACCACTGTATTAGAAGATGGAATTTGAAGCTTCCTTACTGGTAAGAGATGAACAATCTAGTATTTTGGGGACCTACCATTTAAAACTGCTCAGACTTCCCATAATACTGACACTATTGGTAGAGCATTACACTTTAAGGCAATGGTTCTCAACCTGTGGGTCACAACCCCAGCGGGGGTCGAACGACCAAAACACAGGGGTTGCCTAAAGCCATCGGAAAATACATATTTAAACCCATGCCAGGGTGAAATGTTATTTATTGGAATTAGTAATAAATATTTCTCAACATATTATTTTTTGGTTTGGGGTCACCGCAACATGAGGAACTGTATTGAGGGGTTATGGCATTAGAAAGGTTGAGAACTACTGCTCTAAGCAGAACTACATTAACTAGGTTTAGAATTTGAATGACAGGCATCTAAAATAGGAATTTGAGGGGCCCGGCAGGATGGCTCAGTGGTCTAAAGCGCCTGCTTGGGAAAGCTTGGGCAGCTTCAGGGACCGAGGTTTGATCCCCGGCACCACATGCTATGCCAGCCCTGCCCTCAGGGCGGGCTGAGCCGGCCATAAAAATGAGTGAATAAACAAACAAAGGTTCTGAAACAAGAAAAAATAAATAAATAATTTTTTTTAAAAATTCCTATAAAAAATAAATAAAATAAAATAGGAATTTGATTAAACAAAGACACTTGTCATCATCCTGACAAGACTCCGAATCCTACAATTTTAGAATTAAGTGTTCCCTGCCTGTACTGTCTCCTGGCCAGGGTAGTTAATGAATGCTGCAGTCTCTTGGTGGCAGAAAGGGACAAGGAACAGCTTTCCTAAAACGATGAGAGCATGCTTTGTAAATTAGAGTGGCAGGCAGGGTCCTAGGCTCCACACACAGGAGATTATAGCTTTGAGGAACCCCAAGACAGCTTACTTATGTTACTGGCTAAGGGTATATACAAATGCCATGAGGGTACCAAAACCACAGGAGAGATGGCTTTAAAAGGTGGAGAGGAACAGAAACAGCTAATGCTTACTGAGGACTGACTGTAATAGGCACCACGTATGTTTGCTAAGTTACGTAGATTTAATTTTTTAGAAGATATTCCTTCAAGGGGCCGGCAGGATGGCTCAGTGGTCTAAAGCACCTTCTTGGGAAAGCTTGGGCGGTTTCAGGGACTGTGGTTCGATCCCCGGCACCACATGCTGCGCCAGCCCTGCCCTCCAGGCGGGCTGAGCCGGCCATAAAAATGAGTGAATAAACAAATAAAGGTTCTGAAACAAGAAAAAAATAAAATAAAATAAAGAAAATAAAATCTGGCTTGTTGGCTAAGATAAAAAAAAAAAAAAAAGATATTCCTTCAAAATATAGTAAAACATGAATGTGCTAGGGTTGATCATTTTGAAGTGTCATAAATGACAGCGCTGTCATTTTCCTGAAGTGTGTTTTTTAGAACTGGAAAGACCACATGCTTCGAACCCTGATTATCCACCTGTCATACCAAGCTCATACTTGGGCTTTGAGCTCCTACCTTAAATGACGCAAAGCAATGATGCCCTTGTCTGTGACGTTCCCACAGGAAATTATTTCCATTTCCAATAGGCTTTTCTGTAATGTCTCAAGCTGCCCAAGCCTCTGCAAACAGTCATCCTCGATATAATGGCACTTGCATAATCTTATTTTTTCAACATGTTCAAGGCCTTCTGGAGGAGAAAAAAAGAGTTTAAGAATCTGCTTTGCCATGAAGACAACTGTCTCAGGTTGCCCAGGACTGTCCTGGCTTTATAGGTAGAATCCTGTTCTTCGCCCTACTGCCCATCAAGGTGTTTGCTGCACAAGTGGTGCTGGCCGAGGCCCCTGGGCACTCAGATGCATGTCCTGGTGGAAAGAAATGCCCACACAAGCAGGAGTTGTATGGATAGAATTAGCTTTTCATGACTGAGGGATTCTCAGTGATAGCAATTTAAGACAGGTAATTTGACAAAACTTTGAACTTTAAGTCAATAAAGGAATGCAGAAATAAGGGTAAGAAGGGAAGAAAGGTGCTTATGATACCCATTTACATTGAAAATAAGGGCTGGCCAAATAGCTCAGCAGAAATTGGAGAACATTTGACTGTGTATGCATCTGCTTCCTCTTAGTCCAAAGAGAAGAATTTTCTTTTCCTTTTTTTTTTTCTTTTTTTTTTTTTTTTCTTCTTAGCAACATCAATAGGGAGGTGGGTCATGCCCACACACTGTACTCTGTACAACTATTGTGAGGACAATATGCATTATGTCAACTTTCAAAAAAAGGGGAAAAGAAAAAAAAAGTAATGTTGATTTAATGTGTTAATGTTTAATTGTTTGATCAATCTTACATACCTATATGTATTAATCTAAACTGATCTGATGATGAAAATATGTAATATAACCATTGTTAAATTTAAACAATAAAAAGATTAAATCAAAAAATATGTAAAATGATCAGCACTGGGCCTGGAATATAATAAACAATAAAAATGACAGGTAAACAAGGTCAAAAAAAAAATAGCTCAGCAGATTAAAGTGCCTGCAAGTAGGTGCAGGGGCCAGGGGTTTGAACCTTGGGGCGTGCTATGCCAGCCCACGGTGCACTAAGAAGGCAACTGAGACTGGACATAGTGGCACATGCCTGTAATCCCAGCTCTTGAGAGGCTATAAACAGGTGGATCACTATGAGTCCCATCTACTAGTTAAACCCTGAATATTCAGTAGACCCTTCCCTTAAATACAAAAAATAAATAAATACATTGAAAATAGGGCCAGGGAGATAGCTCAGTACAGTAAGTGCCTGCCTGGCAAGCACAAGGTCCTGAGTTCAATCTCCCATACCACAGGGGGGGAAAAAAATCAAACACAGAAGAGGCACACTTGATTATACTACAACAGGCAAAACTGACTTACTAACACCTAAAATCATGATCTAGCTACAAGGCAACGGTCATGGCAAATCACCTGCATTCCTATAAGCAAGTGATAATTACCCATGTGATCAAATCCAACGTTCATGATGCAGGAGTCTGTCGCATCAATTGCTTGAATCTTGTATTTGTCCAAGGGGCCTGTTGGGAGGTGGTTGTAGTCCTTCTGCCACCTCTCCTGGCCATGGTAACGGACCGTAGCCCCACAACGCAGCAGCCACTCAGATGCTGCCCTGTCAGGGCCGACAGTCCTGATGCGGTCATAATCCACTCTGTTAGTAAGAGAGCAGGAGCAGATCCCTTTGACTGCAGTACTGGCTTTGGAATTGTGTTTGCCACCATAATACAGAACAGCAACAAACTTCCACTTCAAATGACTGAAGGGGAGATGAGTGTAACAATGAGACCCATGAAAATGTCATCAACTGTAGCTCCACCTATCCATCCAAGGTATTCATTGCATGGGTGGTGCTGGCCGAAGCAGGTCATGTCTGTCAAGTCACATATTTTTTTAAAAAATCATTTTTGGCAGCGATGGAGATCAACACCAGGGTCTGTGCCACGCTAGGTAAATGATCTAGCAAAGAGCTACGCCCCCAGTCCTGAGGCTTATGAAATGGCACTGATGAGTGAACTCAGGGCCTTGTCACTGAGCTGCACCACCTGACCCTAGTCCTGTCTTCTCCATTCCTTTTCTTTTTTTTAATTTTGAGAGAGGTTCTTGCTAAGTCATTAAGTTGCTGAGGCTGGGCTCAAACTTGTGATCCTCTTGCCTTAGTCCCTCGAAGTGCAGATTATAGGAATATACCACATGCCCAGCTTTAGAGGTATATCATTTTATATGCGCTTATCAAGGAGACAGGGGTCTCTACTGGGTCATATGTAGCACAGTGGTAGACACCAGACATAACTGGTAACTAAGTGGTGATTGAATGACTATTTAGCTAGCTTTTTGTTACTAATAAAAGGTTAATAAAGGAATAATATTGGACCCATTTTCACATTTATGTCCTTAAGTGATATTTATTAATTTCTACATATGTCTTTTTCTCTGGTTAGCAATGATGGCATCATTTTAAGCAATGAAAAAATTAGTTACATGAGCTTTATTTTTTAAGTTATTTTTAGCCATTTGTTTGTTTGTACAGGGTCTCACTATGCAGCTCAGACTCATGGTGATTCTCCTGTCTCAGCCTCCGCAGCACTGGGATTACAGGTGTGCTCCACCACACCTGGTTTCAGTGATTGGCACAGTGTGCCTGTGGGGCCAGCACAGCATGTGGTACCAGGGATCAAACCCAGATCATTGTGCTTGCCAGGCAAGCGCTTAGTCCACTGAGCTAGTTCCCCAGCCCAGTTATATCAGTTTTGAAATGGCATTTCTGAGGCTGGGGAGATAGCTTAGTAGAATGAGCGCTTGCCTGGCAAATGCAAGGACCTAAGTTCAATCCCTGGTCCCACAAAAAATAAAAAATAAGATGGCATTCCTGAGCATACCATCTCTTCATTTTTAAAAACTTGTGTTTTCTTGACAGTAGCCAAAACCCTACAACATTCCTTAGGAAGCAACAGAATAATATACTCTGAAAATACTATGTTTTTATGATCATAAAATAATAACTGTTCATTTTTAAAAGCTGAAAATCCTTAAAACAACCAAGAAAAATCACCAAGATACTGAAACTCAGAAAAACTACAGTTTAACTTGTGTATTATATCCTTCTAATCCTTTTTTCCTTGCTTATTTTATCTATAAACAGGATCTTTCTGTATATATTGCTAAATATATATATATATATATATATATATATATTATATATTATATATATACACACATTTTTTTTAATGTAAGAAATAGCCAAACCTGCCTCGGTGAGCTCAGCTAGCTGTGACCACTGCACACTACTTTATTTGAGTTAGAGTAACTTACTTATTAAACACTGTATTCAGCCAGCCCCAGAAGTATCTGGAATCACGTGACCATGGGAGTTTCTTTAGGCCGCACAACTGCTGGGAAATTTTTCCAAACAGCATCATTTGAGCTAGACACACAAAAGAGTATTCAGTTAGATAACAAGCAGGCAGCCAGAGGCCCGTACATGTAGCGACTCACTCCACTTCAGCGCTTTTGCGTCAATAGAGCTGTTGATTCACTTGCCACTCAACAGTCAGCGAGCAGGCCACTCCTGTCTCAAGTTCTTGGTTTCTCTGTTTTTCTTTTTCTTACAAAAATGAGTTTGGACTGCACTGCCTGAGGCTCCTTCCAGTATCACGTCGCATTGTTGGAACCCTAATTGGAGTCACACTGTTGCCACCTAGTGGCTATTCAGGCAGTGTAACTACCAATTTGCTCAATCTAGTTGCCTTTAGATCTATTTCCAGTATCAAAATGACAAATGGGACTGGGGATACGGCTCAGTGGCATAAGCGCCTGCCTCACAAGCACAAGGTCCCAAGTTTGATCCCCAGAACCAACACCAACAACAAAAAAATGATGAACTGTAATCACTTAGGAGCAGTGTGCTGAGGTGCCTACATCCGGAAAGGAAGAGGAGTCACAGATCTACCTATAATATCTACTCATTGGGTCACCAGAACAGAACAAAGAACCGCAAAGGCGTCTGGGAAGGTCTAGCCAAGGAACTCCACCTCTCTGATGCTGGGTTTTCTCCCTTATAAAAGATTTGTTCATATGATTTCCAGCTGTGAAAAATCTACAGGCATGAGAGAGAAAGTGATTTCTGGACTAGGTCTGAATATGATTTTTCTCAATTCAAATTTCTCTACTAGCATGCTATGTATATGCAGTGAAACAAAGATAAATGAAACATCACCTCTCCCTTTGAGAATTAATAACTTAGTGCAGGATGGAATGGCCCTGGACAAGTTATCAAACAGCTGAAAGATAGTATGATAAAGCCTTGAAAGAGTTAAAATAGGAACAGTGAGGATTTCAACAAAGATGCCAGGAAAAGTTATGCTAGGTTATTAGCCAAGGCAGGAAAATTTGAGGCACATGGTAGATGAGTTTGGTCAGCAGACAGGAGTCATGAGAAGACACAGGCAAGGGCCTTGCATCCTGCCAAGGAATTTGGACAATATTCTGAGGGCAGATGGGAGTCATGATGAGGTTTTAGAACAGAGTGCTGGCACTGTCACAGCTGTGCTTCAGGAAATTTACTCAGACAGCAGCACCAGGGCAAGCCAAGCACAGTGGCAGGAAGATGGCGCGAGCACAGGAATGTGAGGCTAGCCTGGGTGACACAGTAAGACCACTCTGTCTTAAAAAGTTGAGGGCCAACAGAAAGGGACAGAAACAATCAGCAAGGGAATCAATCACATGTGGCCACAGGAAAGGGCCTGGTCGGAGAAAGGTGAGAATGACATTACAGTTAAGAGTCCCTGCAGCTCAGTGAGATGTCAGGAAAGGATACAGGAGTTGAAGCTAAGTTTTAGTGCAAAACAGAATAGCAATGTTGCTGATGGAGATTAACATCAGGACAGAACTGTTCATTCAGTTTTTTGGTTTGGTTCTCTTTCAGATTCTGTTTCTAAATGTAAAGTGCTGTTTTCTCCCAAGTGGAGAGGAAAAAAAATTGTCAGACTGAAGAGTCACAGTGTTAGAACTGGAAGGAACTCAGATCACCTCAGACTAAGCCTCTCATTTAGGTTATGAGGAAACAGTGTCCCTGATATTAAGTAACTCGCTGACACCTGAAATTCTTTCTGAAACAAGGTGGGGCACGAATACATGCACTTATTTAAGGGCCCTTGCTCAATGTCTCCTGGCTCATTAGTGCCAGTGCTAAAACTTGAACCCACTTCTGTCTCCAACAGTCAGGGGCCCCTCCTCAACCAGTAGGTGGTTCTAGAACTCAAGAGAAAGACAACTACGAAGATGCCTGCAAGGGGGCCACTTAAGAGCTGAGGAAGTGACTGGGCTCGCCAAGGGGGTGCAACTTGGTGTCACTTGCTGTGCTTTAGCTTTGCTCTTTCCCATTCCACCCTCCTTTTCCCCTCCCTCCCACGCATGCCCTCCTGTCCTCTGTGCTGGGGAGGGAAGCCAGGATAAACACTTGGCCCCCAAAACTATGTATCCCCCTCCAATCCCCTTTCCATCAACAGTTGTTGTTACTGCCAACTTCTGCCCTGCCACCCCCTCTTGGGGCCTTTCAGGCCTTCTGCCGAAGCACTCTCCACTGGTGCCCACCGCAAGAACTCCACTGGTTGCCAAGGTCACTTGCAAGCCTTGCCTTTGTCCGGCTTCTATTTGGGTGGTTCCCCTTATTTCCCGGACACCCATCCCTGCCTGGGGAAATCTTATCCCACCTGTAAACTTATTCAAAATCTAAGTCTACCTGCTCACAAGTCACTTACTAAAAGCTCACTGATGATCTGCTATCACTAGTGCAAAAGAAACAAAAGGAGGCTAAGGCAGCCACGGGGAGAAAGAGACAGAGAGACAAAGGCCTTGTTCCTGTCCTTGAAAATACAGTGTAAGGAAGGCAGATGACATGGAAAGAGACAGTAATATCCAAAATCACATCTTGTTAGAGGCTTCAGGCCAAAGGTATCTCTTGAGATGTCTTAAAGTAAGACTTAGGCGTTCTAAATTAGGAAGAAAGTACTTGGAGAAAAAGGAAGAACAAAGATCACATCTTACTCATTTCCAGATTTTCCTTTCAGTATAATACAAGTTTAAATAAATATGTGCCAATACTGTTCAACAGTTGGGGACTTTTATGCGTGGGCAAAAGTCAAGCCTGGGAAAATATATTAAGCATGCGAGATAGCATTGTCTTGAAAACAGAGTACCTCCAGTTGTTACATTTTGGGCCATTTTACTATTCAGCTTAAAGAGAAAGTCAGATTCAGCTCAGCCATGATCTCTAAAGCCACTAGACATTGTATTTAAAATAAAACATCAAATTTACACTTGGTAAAAAAGGTTAAAAATAGTGGTTTTCACATTCCAAACCACAAGTTGGCTGAGATTTGGGTACTGGCTCCGGGAATGCTTTCCCGGAAAGAAGAGATCTCTAGGGGTGACCTATGCATTTGGCTCTAAGAAAGAGAAGAGCAGGGCCGGGCGGGATGGCTCACTGGTCTAAAGCGCCTGCTTGGGAAAGCTTGGGCGGCTTCAGGGACCTCGGTTCGATCCCCAGCACCACATGCTGCGCCAGCCCTGCCCTCTGGGGGGCGGGCTGAGCTGGCCATAAAAACGAGTGAATAAACAAACAAAGGTTCTGAAACAAGAATAAAAATAATAAAATTAAAAAAAAAAAAAAAAAAAAGAGAAGAGCAATTAAATTTGGAAATAGCCATTATTAAATTACTGGTGCCATAAATAACCCAGGAATTTAAGTTATGGAAGGAAAAAACCTCACCAAGCTTCTTACTACTAGAACTTGGCTTAGAGTTGTAAGTTTGTTAACAGTGTTTTTAAAAGCTGCCATTATATTATGCTTGTGGCGTGGATAAGACCAGACCTCTACTGCAGTACTCCAAATAGACTGTCTTCCAAGTGTCATCTGTGTGGATTTAATTGGATTTTTAAACATGAGAGTTATTACGCTATACACTAAATGCATTTATTCAAAGCAATGCAGACACTGAACTAGTTCTGGAACTAGTGTGGCAATAGAGGTGGAGGTATTGGAATAAGGGAGATTTTCCCCTGATTGCAACCTGAAGTTGAATGTACCTCTTATTCTTCAGGTATGTAAATTCACTGAGACAGATTAGCAGAGCAGTTCATTAGGGATCGGATGCTAACTTCCTAAAAAGTCATTCTTAGGCCTTCAAGTAGCACGCACTGAACTAACTTCTCCCAGGTCTTGACCTACTGTGGAGGGATGTGAACCTGAGTTCTCAACCGAGGAGAATCCCATCAGGAACAGACACCTCTTCCTACAGACTTTACAGGACATATGAATGCAAGATGAGCCCTTGGTTTAAATTACTTGATTCAAACAAATCATCCTGCAAGTTTGTTCTTTTACTCTTGCTAAACTAAGAAATATATGCTCAAAAGGATACAAAGCAATTTCAAAAAGTATTATGGGATGGGTCCATCTGGCCTACAATAAGCTGACTACAGACTCTTGAGAGTAATTTTATATTCAGATCTACCACTGAAGTAACTATACCTTGAGCTCATTGAAAAAAAAAAAAAAAAAAACCTTTATGACATGCCGATCAAAAAAATGCCTGAACTGGGGCCCGGTGGGATGGCTCAGTGGTCTAAAGCGCCTGCTTGGGGAAGCTTGGGTGGCTTCAGGGACCGCGGTTCCATCCCCGGCGCCACATGCTGCGCCAGCCCTGCCCTTGGGGTGGGTTGAGCCGGCCATGAAAATGAGTGAATAAACAAAACAGGGGTTCTGAAACAAGAAAAATAAATAAATTTTAAAAAAAATGCCTGAACTAAATAAACCATTAGTGACAAAATATAATGCTGGTAACAATGAGGAGAAACTGGATCAAACATAGCTGGTAGGTATGTAAAATAATTCATTTGGGAAAAGTTTAGCAGTTTCTTTCAAAACCAAACACAAGCTTAGCAGATGAACCTGTAATCAGACTCTTGAACACTTAGGAGAGGAAAAATGTGTGGCCACACAAAAAGAAATACACTAACGTTCAAAATAGTTTTATTTATGACACCTAAAAGCTGATACAATTTGAATGGCTTTTAATAAATGGATGATTAAACATGCTGTAGTACATTTATGATTATGGCATGCTACCCAGAAATAAAAAGGAGTGAGCTATTATACATACAACATTTGGATGAATTTAAAGTGCAAAAAGGCTACCAAGAACTACACATTGTATAACCGTATAACCTTAAAACAACAAAGAAAGGAAGGAAAGACTGGTGGGAGGGCTATAGGGTAAGTTGTGGTTATGAAAGGGCATCTAGAAGGCTTCTTGGGGTGGAACTATGGCACATCTTCATGGTGATGGTAGATATGACAATTTACAGAACACAATAATTTACAGAAGTAAATGCAAACAGCAATATAAAACTCGGCAATCTGAGGACATCTGTGTCATCGATTGCCTGGTTGATACTGCACTATAGTTTTACAAGATGTTATCACTAAGGGAGATGGACAAAAGGTACACAGAAACTCTTTATTTCTGACTGTATGAGAATCTTCAATTATGTCACCCTAAAACGCTGACTTTTAAAAATAACCAAGCATGATGTCTCACACTTGTAATCCCAGCACTACAGGAGCCTGAGGCAGGATGACTGCAAGTCTTGAGTTCAGCCAGGGAAATTTAGGGAGATCTGTTTAAACTCAAAACGCTGGGATGTAGCTCATGAGAAGCCCTGAGTTCAACCCCTGGTATGCGTGTGTGTGTGTGTGTGTGTGTGTGTGTGTGTGTGTGTGTTTGTGTGTGTGTGTGAAACAAAAACGATTATTTTCATTGTGATGGAACAGCAGATAATATTCTACTCTTTTTCTTCCCCACTGATCAGAGTAAAACAAAAATCCATATTACTGTCATTGTGAAGACAGTAAAAACTGCCATTTACCTACCACTTCACTGTGACCAACTTCTAATGGGCCCTATCTGGTGTAATGGGGCTAGTTCTCAGAGCTAAATCAGAGGTGACAAAAGACTAGAACCAAGATTCAAACAGATCGATCTAATTTTGTTGATTAGCTGTTTTGTCCCTAAATATTAAAAACTGTCACCAAGCAAACAGCCTGGGCATTACGCTGGCATGGTAACAAGTGCTGTAATCTTGCAGAGCTATCCGGTCCTTCGGAGATCGCACCGCCCACCGCCTTCGCCTGACAGGTAAGCAATCCAGGGTTCTGAGCCCGTACAGCGTAATAAATCCTATCTCGGCCCAGAATTTAAGAAAAGGTCCTAGATCGCTAACTGACGGCCGAGCCTACGCTGTCTAGTTCCTCCTGAGCCCAATGTCGGTCCAGAAGGGCAGGCGCTCGGCATTTACAGGATGAATCAGTAACCGATCGAAGGGCACCCCCCGGATTCCCAGCGGGAGACTGCTGCTAAACCGCGGCGGCGCGGCAGCAAGGCGGCGCAGGAAAGGGCCGAGCGGACAGGGAGGCCGCTGGCCCGCCGGAAAAAGCGTTTCCATTGCAAGTAGCCCCGACTTCCTCCGCGACCCCAGCTAGCTTCGCGGAGAAGCCTAAACCAAATCTTCACTCAGCACAAGAGCAGCGTACGCAGGGCCTAACCTGCGCTACTCACGGCATCGCTGGGAGCGAGCGAGCGTCCGCGCATCTCGCGTCAACGACGACGCGCCAGCCTGCCCTTCGCCCTCCGCCGCGCGTGCCCATTGGCCAGCGGCACCACTCTCACGTGGGACGAAAGCGGACGCCTCATTGGCTTCCTGAAGGGGGCGGGGCTATGGAACAGGGGGACCCGCGTAGAGTTCAAGTAGCTGTCCCTGGGGGCACAGAACCGGGAGGGGGCACAGGCGATGGTCGCAGCGCTGCGTTTCTTGGGGGGTGCCTGCGGTCAGGCCCGCGGCGCGTCCGCCGGGATCTTTCCCCGGGCGGGAGGTCTGGTGCCCCGGAGGCCCTGGCCGCGGTGTGGGGCTTTCCGCAGCGGCAGCACCAGGTGAGTGGCCGCTGACGCGACCCTGCCGCCTGCGCCGCTGTGTTTCCCGAGGTGCCTCGCGCTGACCCCGGCCCCGCTCGTCCAGTCCCGTGCGGGGCGTGAGGAACAGTCAGGGTCTCGGCAGCTACGGCCCTGCTGAGTTCACTCGGTCGTTTAAGGGCCAGAGGAAAAAGCAGTATTCTGTAGAGGTCAGGACGGGTTTGGCTTTGAATTCACCCTACGACGCGCCGCTCTGCCGTGGGCGGTTGCTCAGCCTCGCTAAAGGTTCAGAGATGAATAGGAAAGAAATTCTGTCTGCCGTAAGGTGGCCCTTTTAAGGGAAAAGGGCCGGCGCGCTCGAGTACGGACGCTGTGATAGTCGCCGGCGTCCCTGGTGTTGTTTGGAAGATCCGGAGCTGAGTTAATACGGATTAGTTCCTGGCACCTTGCATAGAGCTGCCCCCTGTGAGAAGCCGCTACCAAAGCCTGCAGAATTCATTGTCCTAGGCTGTGCGTGGAAGTACACACCTGTAATCCCAGCACGCAGGAGGCTGAGGCAGGAGCATCACCACTACTCTGAGGCCAGCCTGGACTGCATAGTGAGATCCTGTCAATAATAATAATAATAATAATAATAATAATAATATAATTTGTAATTTGAAGTTTGGAAGTCACATGCGAAATCCACTATTATTTTCTCCATGCAGGGGACAGTTTAAGTAAAGGCTCTAGGCTGGAAAGCTTTGGTTTATTTTGAGGACTGGAACGTGGATAATGATTGTAACTGGAACTTAGTAGAGACTGAAGGTGTTGAATGCAGAATTTAAATTTTAACCACACATTGAATTTATTCTAAGAGTCTTAATAAACTGTGAAAGGTTTTGACATAGGGGAGGGATTACATGTTAATGTTTGAAAAATTGGCTGATGCAGTGTGTTAGTTGGAAAGGGATCAGAGTGAGATGCTAGTAATAAAGTATTAAGATTTCTTGTGAGGTATGTAGATAATTCTTTTGAGAATATTAAGGGGAAAAAGGGTTTTTTTTGTACTTTTCATTTCAAATAAATATAAATCTATAGTAAATTGCAAAAAGTTTTGTGTGCCTTTCACCTCATTCCCAACCTGCAAACCTTGTCAACCTTCATCAGTTTTACAGTCATTGGTGTATGTGGTTCTATTCAGTGTAATCATGTGTTAATTTTTGCAGCCACCCCCTCAATTAAGATACAGAAATACACTAACATGCCACAGGTAACCCTTGTATTAACCTATCTCTGTATAATCATGCCCAGCCTCTTCACCCTTCCTTACTCTTGGTAGCCACTAATCCTTTCCTTGTCATTTCGAGAATGTTACATAAATGGGATACAATGTGTAACCTTTTAAAATTTTTTTTTTCACATAGTATAATGTCCTTGAAATCAATCCAAAATGTTGGCAATATAGTGGAATTTTTTTTCATTATTTAATAGCATTCTATGATATGAGTATATCACAGTTTGTTTAACCTTCCATCAGTTGAGGGACATCTGAAACTATTTCCAAGTTTGTTTTTGTTTTGTTTTATTTTTGTGGAACTGGGAGTCAAACTCAGGACCTTGTACTTGCCAGGCAGGCATTTGTACCCCTGAACTATCTCCCCGGTCCCTCTGTTTCCAAGTTTTAAGTACTAAGAATAGAAGCTGCTGGAGCCGGGCGTGGTGGCGCACGCCTGTAATCCCAGCACTCGGGAGGCTGAGGCAGGAGGATCGATGTGAGTTCGAGACCAGCCTGGGCTACAAAAGTGAGCTTAAGGCCAGCCTGAACTGCATAGTGAGACCCTGTCTCAAAAAGAAAAAGAAAAAAAAAAAAAAAAAAAAAAGCTGCTGGGCTGATGAGATAGCTAAGTGCTTGCTTTGGCAAGTGCAGTGACACTGGCCCTGACCTCCAGATATGCTGAGTGGGCCACTGAGCAGCGCACATCTATAATCACAGTGTGGGGGAGGCTGAAAACCGGATCATTAGGAGTCCGAGCTGCGTACTGAGACCCTGTACCTGTATAATACAAGCTGCTATGAGTATTTGCAAACAGGTTTTGGTATAAACACAAGTTTTCATTTCTCTGTGAGAAATATCCAAGGATGTAGTTGCTGAATTACGTGCTAAGTGCATGCTCAGTTGTATTTTTTTAAAAAGAAACTTACTTTCCAGAGTGGCTGTACTTCTTTACATTTCCCCTAGTAATGTTTAAGTGGTCCAGGTCGTTCTCTTCCCTACCAGTCTGTGGCAGTACTTTTTTAGCCATTCTGAGGGAGACACAGTGATACTCATAGCAGTATTAATTTATGTCTTCTTAATAGAATAAGGTTTGAATAATAAAGTGACCAATAATAGTAATCATATTTTCATGTTCTTCTTTGCCATCTGCAGATAAAATGTTTGTTCATATTTTTTGCCCATTTTCTAAATGATCATATGAGAAGTGACCAAAATATACAGTGAATGTTTAAATTTTTAAAAATATTTATTACGGCAAAAGACATTGTGACTCATTCCCCTTCAGATACTTCTGCTTACTTCAAATACACTGGTCTAGGGGCCTGGCAGGATGGCTCAGTAGTCTAAAGCGCCTGCTTAGGAAAGCTTGGGCAGCTGCAGGGACCACGGTTCGATCCCTGGCATCACATGCTGCGCCAGCCCTGCCCTCAGGGCAGGCTGAGCTGGCCATAAAATAAATAAATAAACAAACAAACAAAAGTTCTGAAACAAGAAAAAAAAAAAAAAAACCAGCGGTCTAAAGCGCCTGCTTAGGAAATATTAGGCAACCACAGGGACTGTGATTTGATCCTCAGCACCACATGCAGTGCCAGCCCCACCTCCAGGGCAGGCTGAGCCATCCACAATATATATATATATATATATATTTTTTTTTTTTTAATACGCTTATGCCATCATTCTGGGCAATGTGTCTGTATTATAATAAGTTCTTTTAAAAATGTACACATATCTCTTGATTACTCCTTGTATTTAGCCTGGCTCTTTTGTTTTGAGAGTTCTTTACATATTGTAACTATGAGTCCTTGGTCAGATATATACTTGTGAGTATTTTGTCCCAGTCTGTTCATTATTGTTAAGTTTAATTTATCATTTTTTTCTGTTCTTGATTGTGCTTTTGGTGTCAGTGCTAAGCCTCAAAGACTGTCATATTTTCTGCATAATTAATGATATAAAATTTACTGTTAATTTTATTTAGTTACAGTAATAGTGGTGAGGCGTGTCCTTAGTTTTCTTTTTTTTCTTGTGAGACTGGGGATCAAACTCAGAACTTTGTACTTGCCAGGCAAGCACTTATGCCACTGAGCTATATCTCCAGCTAGTTGTATCTTTGAAGAGGGCTTTAGCAATTACATTGAAGCTGGAGTGGCCAGCCTGAGCTACATGGAAAAACCTTGTCTCAGAAAGGAAGGAAAGAAGGAGAAAGACTTACAGAAAAAGTAATATAGTGTTTAGCTTCCATCAAAATATAATAGCAAAATTGTCGTGGGTTGATGATTACTGAAGTTAGGTTAATGTGTATGCTGGAGTTTGTTGTATTAGTCTGTACATCTTTATGTGTTAACTTTTTCATAGTTAAATCTTTTAAAAATTATCCATTAGGGGATGGGGAGATAGTTCAGTAGAATAAGCGCTTGCCTGGCAATAGCAAGGGCCTGAGTTTAATCCCCAGTTCCGCAAAAAAAAAAAAAAAAGTTATCCATTGAGCTGCTTATTGGTATAGGCTTGAGAGACAGTGAACTGTGGAGAGATATGCCCCCTTTCACCTGCAGATGTCCCCAGTGTTCATCTAGAACTTGTCCTGGGTGCTTCCTGCTGTGGCAGATGCCTGGTAGGGGGTTGTCCTTTAGTCTGGAGAGGGTATGTCAGCAATTTCAGGTCACTTTGTAGAGCAAGTATTCTTTAGATTGAAGGATGAGTAAAGAATGGAATGTGTGGTTGAAAACACGTACTGTGATCATTTTATGTTTAAAAATAGTTTAGTGATGGTTGTACTCTGCAAAGATAAGAGCCAAGGTAGAATTTCTTACATGGAAGGCGGTATTGAATAGTGACTCTCAGTGGAGAGTCTGCCTACATTACCAAAAGGCAGCAAAAAAATCAAGACTTGTATAAATCAAGACTGCTCTAGGCTGGGGAGATGGCTCAGTGGCATAAGCACCTGCCAGGCAAGCCCAAGGTCCTGAGTTTGCGCTCTGGTACCCAAAAAACCAAACACAAACAAACAAAAAACGGCTCCTGCAAAGGCAAGGGCTGTGCTTAGTTTTTTAAAATTCTTTTTCAGAAAATGTATCTTACAAGCCAAGAAACAGATCATAGCTGAACTTGCAAGTAAAAAGAGTTTAAATGCTATCTTTCTGAAACACACATTCTTCCTTTTGTGTGCTTGTTTGTTCTTTTAAGGTGGTAAGCCTTCTAGAGCTTTCAGTGATAATAAAATAGAAAGCCTACTGCAGCACACATGCTATGGGTTGCCATCACTCTTGTAGGAAATATATGTATGGGGGATTAAACCACAGATTTTTTTTTTTTTTTTTTTTTTGTACTAGCATCTCTGTACTCACCAGGCAGCACTGAAGCACTGATTTATATCCCCAACCTCTTCTGGAATTCTTAAAAGCCAAGTTTTTTAGATTGCATCAAGGGTCTGATTATTTTGAAAGTTGTGGAAGGCACAACAGTTAATAAGTAAGTGACAGTAACTACAGAGGAATGTGAATACTTTACCTCTTCCCTAGGATAACCTATTTTTAAAAACTCCAAAGCCTTGGACTTCCATGTACACTCTGATCATATAGTCATTTTCTAGTTGACCATTGCAAACATTTGCCAGTAACTGTGGTTAGTGCAGTGGCCCAGAATTGCATTTCACTTATGCTGTCTTTCTAGTCCCTTTCTTTTTTTTTTTTTTTTTTTTTTTTCCTAGTCCCTTTCTTAATTGTGGCCATTGTTCATGTATCGGGCTATCTGCAGGTGCTGCCTGGAAGAAACACCTGCTGCCTACTAGCTGAAGGCTCTCCTGGTCCACACTATGCAGCTTGTGCTAGAGAAGGCTGCTGTATGCACTTGACACAAAATTGACTTCAGATGCAGATTTTGCTTTACCAAGCTCATGTGTTAGTCCCTAGCTGTTTGGGAGTTGTTTCTAGTGCCACATGTAGCCGGAGACATGATAATGCCTCCGTCCAGTTAATGTACTTCCACTAAGGTTTTTGAAATTTAAACTTCAATCACTTCTCAAAGGAAAGGTCTATCCTGATACTGCTTCACTACTGTCCCTATAAGACAGATTTTCATCATGTAAATATGTTGGGCCAGGAGGTCAATGCTAAAGGTAATCTTTTGAGCTCCTTATTACAGAATTAAATAAATATCATCCATTATTTATACCATTGATAGCCTTAAAAATAGTTGTATAGTTGATGTTTCTTATGGTTAAAATTTCAGGTTTGAGCACATTCTAGACCAATGATTTTCTTGCAGTTTGATGATCTCATTGCTATTTCCTTTTCAACAGAAAGAAAAATAATATAAATTCTGACATACTAAAGTGTTAAAGGCTTAATATGTTCGCCTAACCTCAAGAATATTATATTTGAATTTTTCTTTTTTTCTTTTTTTGCAGAACTGGGGATTGAACTCAGGACCTTGCACTTGCCAGCAGACACTTGTGTCCCTGAGATATCTCCCCAGTCCCTGCATTTGAATTTTAAAGGATAGTTTAAGACAATAATTTTCAAGTGTGATGCTTAACACAAAGCAATCAGTGAAATAAGTGGCAGGCGGGGCCAGTGCTGTAGAGACACAGTGTGGCCCTAGTGACAAGCCATCATCCCTGCTACTGGGCTGTCCCCGATTAACCTACTGACCAGCAGTGCATATAATTTTTAAAGGTTCATTTCTGGAGCCAAAGCCTGGTGCATACATGACTTTTATTACAATTTAATAGTTTAAGTTAATGATGCAAATTAGACATATGACTTTGGTGAGATGACTGTAGACATGCAGCCCTTTGAAGGTGGCTTTCTCTTACAGCTCCTTTGACATAGTCGTTGTCGGTGGTGGAATTGTGGGACTCTCCTCTGCCAGAGCGCTCATCCTGCGACATCCTGCACTTTCTGTCAGTGTTCTAGAAAAAGAGAAAGATTTAGGTATGTATATTGGTGGTGGTGCTGCTTTTCCAGCTTGCCTGAGCAGCAGGGACTCCTTTTGCCAGCTCTGATCAGTCATGCAAGATGTTTTTTAGTATCTTACTTGGGGTTCTCCTGAAAGCTAAGCCAGGACAGTGACTGCGTGCAGGTGATTTATTTGACAGGTGACCTGAGGAGGCAGGAAGGAGTGAGTGGATGGGAGAGTAAGAGGGAAAGGGGGTCGTGCCACCCGAGAACTTATCATCAGGTCTGCTGCTGGGACCTGTGTGTGCAGAGCAGTGCAGTGTTGCCCAGGGTTGAGCTCAGGTGTCTGTCAGCTCCTATTCTCTTGAGAAGTTTCCTTACAGTGTTGAAGCTTCCCCGCAAAAGATAGAAGAAGCCCTGGGGCAGGGTATAGAGCTGCTAGGGGGCCCTTGCAGTTGCTTTCTGGGTAAAGAGAGGTATGTTTATAGTCCAGAATTACAGATGAGGTCAGAGTTGAGCAGGAGCATGGTGCCTTGCATACAGGGAAAGCTGCAGCGGAAGTTTTCCATAGTCTGAGTAAACTCAGTCAGCCTCCGGTAGCTCCGGCTATAATTGTTCTCTCACCTCTTGGGCTTTATGTGAGTCATGTAGTTTCTCTTACCCTGATTTTCTTGTTCTGTAGCTGCTCACCAGACTGGACATAATAGTGGTGTCATACATAGTGGAATTTATTATAAACCTGAATCCCTGAAAGCTAAATTGTGTGTACGAGGTGCAGCCCTCATCTATGAGTATTGTAACCAAAAGGGAATTTCCTACAAGCAATGTGGCAAGGTATGGCATTTTATTTGGGATTTAACTAATTTATAACTGGCATTTTTGAAATCTATTACTGGGGATTGAACCCAAGGTCTTTCTACTGCACTAGGTCTCTAGCCCTTTTTATTTTGAGACAAAATCATTAAGTTTACCAGACTAGATAGGAACATGCTGTCCTCCTGCCTCAGCTTCGCAGAGTGGCAGGATTATAGTAAAGGTATGGCCACCATTTGTGAGTGATGTTTAATATGAATTTTTTTTAAAATCTGTTATATTATGCTTTATATTTACATAATTTAGGAAATCTTTTGTTAGGGAATAAGTAAAACAAGACGATTTAAAAATAACATTATTGATAACATAATTCATACTTTTAAAGTGGACAGTTCAGATTTTAGGGGTTTTTTTGTTTGCTTTTTTGCAGGACTGGGGTTGGGGTTCAAACTCACGGCCTTGCACTTGCCAGGCAAGCATTTGTGCCACAGAGCTATCTCTCCGGCCCTTTCAGTTTTTAGTATATTCACAATTTAGTTTTTGGTATATTTGTAAATACTACTATCTAATTTTAGTATTTATTTTAATCACTGGAAAAGAAACCAGTTAACAGTCATCATCCCCCATTCACATTTCCCCTGGCTCTCTAGCAGCTGCTAGTATATTTTCTGTCCTTATGAATTTGCCCATTTTATATACTTTATGTAAATGTAGCCCTTCCAAAGCATCTTTCCATGTGGTCTCTTATGACTGGTTGCTTTAGTTTAGTGTAATGTTTTTAAAGCTCATCCATCTATTAGCATAAACCACCACATTGTTCCTTTTGGTGGCTAAGTAATATTCCATTGTATGATATATCACATCTGTTTGTCAGTTAATAGACATTTCAGTGTTTTTCTATTATGAATAGTGTTATGTATGTAGAAGTTTTTATAGGAACATATTTTCATTTCTCATCAACATGTAACTAGAAGTAGAGTTATTATGTTGTGTGGAAACCCTGTCTTTAACATTTTAAAGAACTGCCAAACTGTTTTCCAAAACGCTTCATTATATTGCATTTTTTCCACCAGTTAATAAGGATTCCAATTTCTCCATGACATCATCAACACATGTTGTCTAGAATTAACGATTTTACTAGTAGTATCTAGTATTAGCCAGTCTACTACATATGCAGTTACAATTATTTATTTATTTATTTATTTATTTATTTATTTATTGCAGGACCAGGGTTCAAACTCATGACCTTGCACTTGTCAGGCAGGCAGTTGTACCACAGAGCTATCTCCCCAGCCCTGTAATTTATTTTTTTTAATTTTTTTCTGTAATTTATTTTTTTTACTTGCATTTGTCTAACGATTAATGATATAGAATATTTTTATTTTATTTTTAATTTACAAAGTTATATATATATATCATGTATAATATGTACATGTGAACATAAACATGATAACATGAATATGTACACAATGATGTGACAATTATGAAATTGTTATATTTAGCTGAGAAACCTATGTATGACTTCACATGCTTAACCTGTTTTTATGCCAGAAACACTTAAAATCTCTCTTAACAGTCTTCAAGGATAGAATACATTGGCCAGGTGCAGTGGTGCATAAAAGTACCCCAGCCTCTTGGGAGGCTAAGGCAGAAGGATTGCAAGGTTGAAGCCAGCCTGGACAACTTAGCAAGATCCTGTCTTAAAAAAGGACAAGGACTGGGATATAGCAGTAGAGCAGCCGTGGATGCGGCCCCAGGGCTCCCCTCACACAGTCAGTAGCTGTAGTCACCATGTTGTACAATGATGTTCTGAATTTACTGCCCCTGCCCAACAGATTCTGTGTTCTTTGACTGTCCTTGCTCCAGTCTCCAGCTATACCTACCCACGAATTACCATCATTCCACTCTGTGTTTATTAACTCAGCTTTTTTAGATTCCACATATAAGTTAAAACATGCTCTCTAGCCAGGCATGGTGTTGCACACCTGTAATCCCAGCACTCGGAAGGCTGAGGCAGGAGGATCGGTGCGAGTTCGAGACCAGCCTGAGCTATAAAAGTGAGCTCAAGGCCAGGCTGAACTGCACAGTGAGACCCTGTCTCAAAAAGACAAAAAAAAAAAAAAAAAAACATGCTCTCTATCATAACATCTTCAAGGTCCAGTGCTGTAGCTACAAATGATGGAATTTCAACACTGAATAGTGCTCCATTGTATACACGTGTGCATTTTCCTTATTCATATCCTGGTAGACACTTAGGTTGAGTCTGTATCTTGGTCATCATGAGCATGCCTAGGAAATGGGCATGCAGATACCTCTCTGACAGGCTAACTTCCTTTAGTTGTGTTTCCAGTTGTGGGCTTGTCCTATTTTAAGTACCTTTTTATGTTTATTGGCCATTCATCTAGGGTCTTTAGAGAAATGTATATGCAGACCTTTCACTTATTTTCTAATTGGGCTGTGCATTTTATTGTTGAGTGGTATATACTCCTTTAAGTATTCTGGATACAGGATACAGTAGTCCTTGCTTATCCTCAAGGGATACATTTCAAGACCCTCTGAATACTGGAAACATCTGATAACACTAAACCCAGTCTATACCATGACATTTCCTATTCATGTATTCTAGTCATAAAGTTTAATGTAAAAATCAGGCATAATAAGACCTGAACAGAAATAACCAATCAAGAAAAACAGTTATAATAATATACAGTAGTGAAAGTTATGTGACTCTGGTCTCTCAAATATCTCACTGTTCTATACATGCCCCTCTTCTTGTGATGTTGTCACATGATGCTTTCTAGCCTCAGTATTCTTGTACTTTGGGGTCACTGTTAGGTAAAGTCAGTGCACTCACACTACGGTAGTGATGTCTATGATGGCTGAAAATGACAAACAATGGGAAGAGTGTATGACATGGGTGTGCCAGAGAGAGGAGAGATTCTAGTCCCAGGTGAGATGGTGTGGAGCATGCACGATTTCACAGCACTACTCAGATTGGCATGCAAGGTAAACTTTGTGAAGTGTGCCTTTCTAGAATTTTTCATTTAGTATTTGTGGTTGACTATGGGTAAATGAAAATCAGAAAATTATGGGTGAGTACTACTCTATCACCTTATATAATTTGGAATATTTTATTACCTTATGCAACTTTTCTCTCCTACCTCCCCTTCATCCTCCCCACCCCCCATTTTTGAGACAGGGTCTCAATATGTAGTCCAGGCTGGACTTCAACTTGCTGTGTAGCTGCTATGGCTTGTATCTAGATAGCCCCTCTAAGCTTCATGTGGTCCTAGGTGGGGCTTTTGGGAGGTGGCTGTAGCTTTGGTGTGTGCCACTGGAATCAAGGATGTGATGTTGGGATTGATTCACAGTGTGAGGCTAGGTTTAAGAGTGTGAGTGCTAACTGCCCTGTGGGTGGGTGACTTGGCTATGGGTGGGTAACTGGGATATTTAAAATCTCAAACAAAGAGAGCTGCTATTTGTTGCTTGTTGCATGTTGCTTCATGCTGCTGCTCATCTTTTATTGCCTGATGTATGATGCCTCTCAGCCATGCCATCCTGCCTTAGAGCCAGCCAGTTAGGAACTGAAACCTGTACAAACTGTGAGCTGCAGTAAACCTCTTCCCCCATTAACTGTGGCTGTGGGGAATTTTGTCTCAACAGTGAGAAAAGTAGCCAAGATTGCCCTTGAATTTAAGGGCCTCCTGCCCAGTACTGAGATTATAGGAATATGCCAGTATCACTGCTTGTTTACTTTCTTGATAGTGTTCTTTGCTGCAGTAAAGTTTTTTAATTTTGATAAAGTCCAATTTCTTTTTCTTTTGTTGCTTATGCTTCTCATATCATATCATTGCCTGACTCTAGATCATAAATATTTGCTTCTGTATTTTATCCTAAGAATTTTGTAGCTTTAGATCTCACATTGAAATCTGTGATCACTTTGGAATTAATTTTAGTATTTGACATGAGGAATCTAATGTCATTTTTTTCTGTGTAGGTACCTAGCTATATTAACATTATTTATTAGAAAGACTAATCTCTTCTATATTGTTTTTGGTACCTTTTACAATTATTTGAGCATAAATATTTATGAACAATTTTTCATATATATGTATTTGGTACAGAATCTCACTATGCAAATTGAACAAACAGTGATCCTCCTGTTTTTGGCCTCCACAGCACTGGCATTACAGGGGTGTGCCACTATGCTCAGTCTTGGTGGCCTGCTCGGTGTGCCTGGGGCGGGAGCGGGGCCCACATGGCATGTGGTACCAGGGATCAGACCCAGGTCTTGGTGTGGTAGGCAGCTGAATTAGATAGAAATATTATAGGCAGTCAGACAAGGCCAGGCCCTCAAGAAGACAAGGTGAATTTGCAGTTTGGGAAGAGGCAGACACTACTGAATGGGCTAGACCTTGAGACAACAGAGTAAACAAATATGGCCATGTACTTCCCTAAGGATGGACATCAGGGATTGACATTCTAAATAGATATCAATCTCCTTGAAAGAGCCCCAAAAGATTCATTAACCCAACCCCCAACAGGAAGCGACCCTGTCCTATATTCATGCCTACTTGCTACAGGACTCACTTTTTCATTTAGTACTGAATTTGATCAATTTTACCTGAGCAATGGTGCTTATAATCCCATTGGTTGATCATAGTTTTGTCCCATCTCATGCCCACCTAAGTGAATTCCCATGTTCTTCATCGCTTTAGACCCACTCATTTTTACTCCATAAAAGTCCCTGGAAGAGACAGCTTCCTGAGGACAACCCACTCAGGTCCCCCTTCTGTCCCTCTCTCAGACAGAAGCTTTCTTTCCCCCGATAAATATATTCTGCTCATAACCTCTGTTTGTTCCTAAAATTCATTCTTCAGTTTTAGAGAATACAAACTCGTCCCAGGTAATCAAGAGATTATTTTTACCCCATATCACTAGTGCTTGCCTAGGCAGGTGCTTAGGCCACTGAAATATTACTATCTCCATGGTCCTGATTTTGCTATATAGTTCAGGCTAGCTTTCAAGTCACTATTTAGCCCAAGCTGACTTTGAGCTCACAGTGATCTTCTTGCCACAGCCTCCTATTTATTGGGAATACAGATGTGTGCTACCATGCTGGCTTCATGTGATTTTCAAGAATAAAAGCTTATTGCCGGGCGTGGTGGCTCATGCCTGTAATCCCAGCACTTGGGAGGCTGAGGCAGGAGGATTGGTGCGAGTTCGAGACCAGCCTGGGCTACAAAAGTGAGTGCAGGGCCAGCCTCAACTGCATAGCGAGACCCTGTCTCAAAAGACAAAAAAAAAAAAAAAAAAAAAAAAAAAAAAAAAAAAAAAGAATAAAAGCTTATTGCCATCATTGAAGATGCTTTAAAATTGTGTTTAGTAATATGGAAAATGGTCCTGACAAAATGCTAAGTAAAAACAAAAAAAGCACAATGTAACATGGTACAATTTTTGTTGAGTATTAAGAGTATTATATATTTCTGGGGAAATAGCTTAGTAGCTTAAGTGTCTGACTGGCAAGTGCAAGGTCCTAAGTTTGATCTCAGATACCGGAAAAATAAAGTAAGATATATATCTATATCTATATCTATATCTATCTATCTATCCATATCCTTTATCAGCTCTATGATTTACACATATTTTCATTTATTCTGTGAATTAATTATTTGCTTTCTTGATTGTGTCTTTTGATTTCTATTTAAGTTTGTTCATTGACTTCAATAGCCTTTAAACCTGAACTAAAAGTATTACCTCATGAAATTCTGTTGACTCTTTGGTATGATAGAGTAGTGATTTGTCAATTCTGATGTACCTATGGATATGAATCCATTCTTCTCTTTATTAGTAACTGTTAAATAAGATATTCAATTTCAGATGCTTTGTCCAGAAATAAATAGAAAAAAATGTTCTGAGCAAAGTTTTACTGAGGCTCTCTCCCCCTCTGCAATAGAATACATTTATAAATGTTTTGTAATTTATTTCAGAAAATAAAAGGGATAATTTTGTCAGTAATATCCCAATACACTAAGCACCAGCTGTCTTATTGTATTAATATTTCATATTCTTTATAAAAATAAGAAGGCCTTTTGTTTTGAACAATATAAAGACTGAGCAACACATATTTTTCATGTTCCTGGGATTGAGAATGTTAATGGTAAGAGCTGCTCATGGCCAAAATGGGTGTAGAGATTGTGTAGATAACATAAAAGGAAACTGAGGTGACATCTCCCTTTTGGGGAAAATTTGTTTTAATGCCTCTTTCTTAAGTCAGCCTTTCTTGATGGAAGAAGAAAATAAAAGTATAAAGGAAGAAAATAGATACATGAATTAAAAAAAACCAACCCTATTTGAGTCATATAATTTGTGATTTTCTATTGACTATATCTTTCCTAACAATATATTAAACTGTATTTTTTATTATTTTTTTAAAGCTAATAGTAGCTGTTGAGCAAGAAGAAATTCCCAGGCTTCAGGCTTTATATGAGAGGGGCCTGCAGAATGGTGTCCGGGGCCTGCGGCTGATACAGCAGGAAGATATAAAGAAAAAGGAGCCATACTGTAGGGTAAGTAATTCACCAGCCTCACACACATGGCCCAGAGTGTCTTCATTTAGAGCTAGCTCATAGGGAGCCTTGTAGATGATCCTGTACAGACACAGTGAGATGACAGACACCAGAGGGCACTGCCACAAATGCAGTGCCTGATTTCTTGTTTCCCTTTGAGAAAATGCCAGGTCCAACGAACAAAAAAGGCGAGAAGAAGTCTAAGACTGTGTCATATTTGGAAAGCCCTGAACAAGAGGTGTGGTTGGAACATAGGGTGTGTGGGGAGAGATAAGAGATGAAACTGGAAAGGCAGGATTGGGCCCCTGGGAAGAAACTGGCATTTGCGCCAGACATTTCAAATGGTTGAGGGGGATAGCTCTGTATCTTAGGAAGGTGTGCCTGGCCTGAATGAGAAGATGGTGTTGTAGAGTATCTTGCTTAAAACATACAATGGGGGAAAACATTTTTATTCTTGGAAGGAGATAATGATTAATAATGCAATACAAACATTCCTAGTTCAATGATCTGCCTGTTTAACAACAGATTGCACTTACAACTGAAGCATGCTGTATGGACTTACTCTCCACTACTCAAATTTACCACCCATCTGTTTTACTTGTACAATTCTGTATATCTTATTTATAGAGCCTTAATGCCTTTTTGTACAGTAGACCTTATTTATTCAGTACTATCATTCTTGCTAATTGTACTGTACAATAGTACAGTACTGTAGTTTTATGTTCTGTTATACTTTACAGTACTGTAGATAAGAATTATCCAAATAAAAGCAGAACCCCAGGCTGGAGCTTCCTTTGACCATTTCTTTGTTCTGTACATAGTGATGTACATACTATGTATAATTCCTCATTTAGCAACTAATTCATTTAATGACCTAATGGCAGGAAAGTTACTTAGTCACTAAACAAGGAGTGTCTGTGGTTACACTGCATGTCATCTGTCATTGGTTACTGTTCAGAGACCATTCCAATGACTGTTCTAACGAACGGCTATATTTCCTGTGTTCTGTCTTCCATCATTTTATTGCCTATGTGCATGAGTTGGATTTCAGATACTTGTCTTTAGAAAGTGTAAACTTGCCAGGTGTAGTGGTACACACCTGTGACCCAGGGCTCGGGAAGCTGAGGCAAGGGAATTTGAGTTCAAGGCACCAGCCTGAACCACATATTGAGACCCTGTCTCAAAAAAAAATCATGACCTTGAACTCATCACCAGGCAGTGCTTATCAATACCTTATCTTCCGTAGTGCCAGTGACACCTACCTGTAACATCAGGCACTCAGCAGTACAAGAAAAAAGGATCACTGGGGCTGGGGAGATAGCTCCGAGGCACAAGTGCCTGCTGGGCAAGTGCAAGGTCGTGAGTTCGAACCCTGATCCCACCAAAAAAAAAAAAAAAGAAAAAAGGATCACAAATTGAGGCCAACCTGGGCAACTTATAGCAAGACCTTGTCTCAAAATAAAGTTTTAAAGGGCTGGAGGTATAATTAGTGGTAGAGCAGTTGCCTAGTATGTTCAGGACACTGAGTTCAACCCCTAGTACCGAAAATAAAGCAAAACAAAAGTTGGATTTGAGAAACACTAGTTATGGGAGGAACCTTGGTGGTTGTGTAAGCCACTTACTCTGATGCATCTCTAGAGGCCATCAGAGGGGCACCCCTGCGTTGCAGCGTTTGCTTCCCCATCCTGCTCCCTGCCCTACATCCTGTACTTGCCCATTTAGCCACTTTGAACTGTGCTTTGGTTTCACAGTGTCAGCCAATGGGGAAGGTCGTTGTGCCATTCACTGTGGCTTCTGAAGTGCTTGAGGACATACGTTGCTGCGTTACACAACATCTTGCTCTGAGAACTCTGAAGATAAATTACAGTTCTTCTGTGAATATTTTTGTGCCTCCTGAGCATGGCTTGCTTACCTCCATTTTTATTTTATGGGCACTAAGTCACTTAGCTGATTGCGTTGTCCTGTTTACATTGTCTACAAGGAAGCTCAGAGACAAATTTGTGTCCTCTCCTGCTAAATGTCTAGAGCCATAGCATACATTTTTATTGTTGTGTACTAACTTTCCTCTTCCTCTTCTCACTCTCATTTTTTATGTGCTCCAATGTTTTGGAACCATGCCATACAACAGACTGTGAGACTGCTTCATGGATTTATACAAAGTATGGCCAGCCCTGAGATAAGAAACAAGTTGATTACCAGCTTTGGAGGACTCTCCTAATGCCCTCCAGCAGTAGTTACTCTGAATGTGTCTTATATGCTGAATGTATGTAGCTGCAATCCTAGCTTCTTAACCATGTAGGCTGTTGAATTTATATCCATGGTGTACACTCATTCGTTTCTTTTATTCAGCATTATGAAAGCTGTCCATACTGTTGTATGTGGTCTGTTGCCATGGCTGTGTATTTGTTGCTGTCCATTATATGACTGTAGCATCATCTATTCTGCTGGTGATGGACATTGGGATAACTTTCAATTTGGAGCCATTCCAAGTGATACTTCTGTGACCTTTCACATTTTTGGTGAATGCACATTTGTATTTCTGTCATGTAGATAGCTAGGAAAGAAATGGCTAGGTTGCAGTGTACATGCATGCATCTCCAGAGGCGTGCTTGCAGTTGCTGTTCTCTCGGGAGTGTGCAGAATTCCAGTCCCACAGCCTCACTCCCACTTCCTGTTCATTTTCATTGCACTCATTCTGGTGGTGTGTAGTAGTCTGAGTGAGTGTCCCTTGCACAAGTGGACAAGATCAGAAGTGCTTTGGATTTCAGAACTTTTCAGATTTTGAAATGTCTGCATAGGCTTTATCACTTCAGCATCCTGTAGCTCAACTTGCAGGGTTTTATTATGCTTTTAATGTATGTTTGTCAGTTCCCTACTTGTTTACATGCTAATGTTGACCATTTGCATATTTTCCTTTATGGATCACCTTTTGACTTTTTTGACTCATTTTCCTATTAGGCTTACTGTCTTTCTTATAATTACTTATTCTTACTAATATTAGAGTTTCACTATATACTGTAGTTTGGATGAATTTTTTGCAAAATGTATATTTGTGATATATGTATATATCTATATATGTACTGTAGCTTTTACCTCACTGTAACTTGTCTTTTCAATTTAATAGTGTCTTTAGGTGAACAGAAATTCTGAATATTAGTTTAATCATTTTAGCAATTCACACATCTATTTCTCTTTTATGTTTAGTGCTTTTTATTTCATTTGAGAAATCTTTGCCTACTACAAGGTCTGGAAGATATTTTATGTATTTTTCTAAAAATTTTTATTGTTTTACTTTCAAATCTATAATCCATGTGAAATTAATTTGTGTGTGTAGTATGAAGGTCAGGGTCCATTTTACTTCCTCCAGTGAATATCCAGTTAACCAGGTGTCATTTATCGAGAAGACCTTTATCTCCCTCTGTGTTGCAGCATCCTTTTGCGATGTCAGGGCACTGTGGCTAGACTCTGTCCTGTCCTCATGTCTCTTACACTGCTTCTCTGATTCTTCATTAGTGTAGCTCCAGAGGAAAGAAGCCTGGTTAGCCAAGAAGAGGTTGGCTTTATGGGCAGTTAGGTACTTAGAAAAACAAAATAAGGAAGAAAGAACAGATTGCTTGTTTCAAAATTACTTTCAGTTTAGGGTTAGAGTAGAGGGAACTTTCTTAGAATGTTAGCTACAGCTGGCCCTTTTTTTTTTTATTTTTGCTGTTACCTATCTCTTCTGATTTATTGGAAGGTCAAATACAGTCAACAGCTTAATCCAGTGACATGAAGCTTTAGCATGAGTAGCTCCATTTTGGTCTGATCTGGTGGGGCTTAGTACAGGAACTCAGTCCAGAACCATGGCTTCCCACACATTGAACAAGCACTTCTGCAAGTGCATTAGACTTGTTACTGTTTCATTATGTGATTCTGGTGGACTTTAAATATGAAACCCAGCCGGGCATGGTGGTGTATGCCTGTAATCTCAGCACTTGGGAGGCTGAGGCAGGAGGATCAGTGCGAGTTCAAGACCAGCATGGGGTACAAAAGTGAGCTCAAGGCCAGTCTGAACTGCATAACAAGACCCTGTCTCAAAAAGACAAAAAAAAAAAAGAAAGAAAGAAACCAAGATTTGAGAACATCACTGACATGTTCCTATCAAGTACTTCTATAATAAAACAATTTTTTTTCTGTATTTAGGACAGGGTTACAGGGTGTACAAGGTCTCACTAGGTAGGTCAGACTCTAGTGATTCTTCAGTTTTCAGCCTCCCAAGTGCTGGGATTACAGGTATGCACCACCACGCCCAGTCTCAATCACTGTCTCAGCATGCCTAGGGGCAGGGTTGGCATGGCACTCCTGGAATTGAACCCTGGCCACTGTGCAACAATTTATAACCTTTAAAAAAATGTCAGTTTTTAATTTAAAAATATCGGTTTTTAATTTAAAAATGTCAGTTTTTAATAGCTTCTTAAACTTTTATTTGCTAATGAAAAGTGCTTTAAAATTTAATCATTGGTGTCAAAAAGAAAAAAAAGGAGCTATGGGCTGACTCTACTGTAGATTTGCTTGTAATATAAAAATAACTTACTTTTAGAATTTAGAAAACCAGATTTCTGGCTTCCTGGTGGTACTGAAATTTGGGGGATTTAGAAGATCACATCTGATTGTTGTATGTTACAGATCCTTATAAAAAGCTTTGATGAAAGAGAGAAAGGAACTGGGACACACGAGTCTTCATATCAGGCTTTACTATTTAAGAGAAATAAAACTTTCCCCATGTTATAAGCACTAGACTAGGTCAGGACATTATCCTCTGCTCCCCACATGTGGTTGTGCTAGGTTCTTGAAGTGATGGATGGGGTATGTGTGCACATATAACAGACTTGCATGCATGTGTATTTCTTTTTGGTCTTTCAAATGAAGAAACTAGCTGTTACTTTCCCATAGTCACAGAGCTAGCTCCTCAAGAGTGTCCCACGGTAAGAACTGACTCAGAATGGATCTTTTTTGTTCTGTGTAAAGAAAATGTTCCGGGGGCCCGGCGGGATGGCTCAATGGTCTAAAGCGCCTGCTTGGGAAGGCTTGGGCAGCTTCAGGGACCACGGTTTGATCCCCAGCACCACATGCTGCGCCAGCCCTGCAGTCAGGGTGGGCTGAGCCGGCCACAAAATGAGTGAATAAATAAACAAAGGTTCTGAAACAAGAAAAAAAATAAATAAATAAAATAAAAAATTCTTTAAAAAAAAAAAAAAAGAAAATGTTCCAATTTACCATATGCCAAACTCTGCAACTCAGTAACTCAGGAAAGAGATGGTTCCTGCTTCTGTCTGAGGCCTCTGCAGCAGCGAGGTGCTATATATGGATAATGTGCTAGGCATGTATTGTAATCATTAAGGCATGTGAATACAGAGTAGAAAATATCATTTGATTATTTCATCAAGGTGTCTTGAATAAATTCCTCCTTTTCTCCTAAGCTCACCTCTACTTCCAGGAATGTTGGGTAGAATTTCTATGGCATAGGGTTACTTCTGATTCTCTTAGGGCATCTAGAATAAAGAAATTTATCAGGGCAACTCTAAAGGACTCCTTGAACCACGTCCCTTTAAGGAGAAGACTAAGTACTCCCCAGGGAGAACCGTTGAAAAATTTTTAATCACGTCCGTAAACTTAGCCTTCAGAGAATAACTCTTCACTGCTTTCTCTGGACAGATCTTAACTTTGACCTTTAACCTCAGTGCTGCTGATCCCTCCACCTTTTCTTTTAACAGGCACACTTGTTTGTTCCTGTCTCTGGCTGAGTCTGCCCTCAACTTTCCCTGGCCTGCTTACTTGGTTCTTGCCCTCTGACCTGCCATGGCCTCAGATTTCAAGCTGTAGCCTGCTGACCTTGCCAGTGCCTGTCCTGCTTCCTGGCTGACAGTCAACTTGGCCACCTCTGCCCAACCGCCAGTCCCAGGCCAGAACATCAGGATGCCTGCTGGCTGTGGCTCTCTCATGTCCTCTGTGCATGCGTACAAGGATAGGAAAAGCACCAACTTCACACAAGGAGCAAAGCCAGACCAAAAAAGAAAGAAAGAAGGCAGGCCTTCTAAGGGAGATCTGTTCAAGGGAGTGGTAGGGATCCACAATGACAGATTTAATTCCTCTAAAGAGGAAAATTGTTTTCTGATTATAGAGTTTAAAAAACTGCATTATCTCTTTTCTGTTAGACATATTATATACATAATAAGCATCAAATTTAGATACTTATTGAGGCAAGTTTTTATGTTTCTTTCTTCCTTTAAGACTGTCAACCAGGCATAGAAGCATGGGCCTGTAATTTCAGCAGGAGGATAGTCTGAGGTAGGAGGATCTTGAGTTTGAGAGCAACCTAAACTACATAGTTAGTTCCAGGTCATCATGAACCATACTGCAAGATCCTAAAACAAAACAAAACAACAGATTATCAGTTTTTGCCAGCAAAGATCATATTTGTTATTCATCAAAATAAAAAAGGAAATAAATTCATCCCCGAATAAAATTTTGAACAAATCACATTGGTTGTTGATTGTATTGTTTGGCTTTTTATCCCAGGGTCTAATGGCTATTGATTGTCCATACACTGGCATTGTGGATTATCGGCAGATAGCTCTGTCATTTGCCCATGATTTCCAAGAAGCAGGTGGCTCTGTCATCACCAATTTTGAAGTGAAAGATATTGAAATGGCTAAAGAGAGCCCTTCTGGAAGTAAAGATGGTAAGCCACCCTCCTCTTTTTCTGTTGAAGTCGAATTTTAGTGAAGGTTCAGAGTGTTTTGTCTGGGGTGGTGCGGGTAAGAGGCCCACCTGGAGGAGGGTACAGGTCAGAGGAGGCTCAGAGAGGTGAGGTGGGAAGACAGGAGAACCGCAGCTCCCAGGAGCTTCTGGCGCCGAAAGCGTGGACGAGACAGTCAGGCTGGGACTAAAATCTGAGCTGCCGAGGGATTTATGGATGGTTAGTTTCCAACCTCTTCCCGTGCGGCACGTGAAGGAGAGAATCTCTCAATGATGCTTGTTGAAAATACAGATTTTAGCATCATCGTGACTTAATGAGCCTGACTTGGGATACAGGCTTAGGAACATCGGCAGTCAGTGATTTTTTTAATATCTTCAGGTTGCAGAATGGCAGCCCTTGGTCATAGAACAGACTCAAGACATTCTGAAACTCCCTCCACTCCCCCTTATTTATCTTTTTACTTACTTGGAGTAGAAAATGAACCCACACCTTGGGTTCATGACATCATTAACGTTTTAACTCTTGAGACAAAGTCTAAGTACTTAGGATGCTCAGGCAGGGCTTGAATTCTCCTGCTGCTCCCAGGGTGCTGAGATTCCAGGCATGTACCACTGCACTGGGCTTCCAGCTCATTGTAGGCTATACTTAGATTTGGTTCTGTTTTGCTTTGAGGGTGCTTATTCTTTTAATCAAATGAAAGATTTGTGAGCTTTCTATTTATTTCAAAGGAGTAAAAAACAGTGTTTAGTTCTTTTCACCTTGACAGATTTTAAGGACAACTAGGGAGTCTGAATTATTCAGCCAGTATCCTTTAAAATTCTAGAGTAGGGGGCTAGCCAGATAGCTCAATGGATTAAGGTGCCTGCCTAAGCATATGAAGTGACCAGGGTTTGGATTCGCTCCCCTGTGTGCTGTGCTGGTCCTACCCCAGGGTCTCTGAGCAATTAAGACAGGACATGGTGGCACATGTCTGTGATCCTAGAACTTGAGAGGCTGAAAGCAGGATGATCACTATGGGTCCAAGTATAGTGAGACCCTGTGGACCCTGTATTAAATACATTAAAAACAAACAAAATAAAATTCTCGGGTGGCGAACAAAATTTTAAAATAAGATTGTTATAGGTAGGTAGCATAGTGAATTGAATTCATGATGGAGGTAAATTGTGTTCTTAATTTTCCATAAATAAGGGTTTTTTTTTTTTTTAAGATCTTAAGATTCCCTGTGTCTGAATGGGAATTAATTTTATAAATGGTCTGTTTATTTTTGGAATTTTTTGTGCTATGATAACTCTTGCTTCGCTGAGTAGCCTGGACCCTGCATGGAACCTAATGACCAACATTTGCATAACACAGACTTTCATATGGTAGCTTCCTGTCTAGGAATATTCACTCTGGGTTAGACAGCCCACTGTACAGTGTCCAGTGAAAACTAGGACTGTCTGTGTTGGAGTAGAGGTGGGAATGGTTGTAAGTATAGGTTAAGTAACTTGAGAAAAGCAAAAACCTTACCAGTTTTGTATATTGTCAGGTATAAACTTGTTTAATGTTGTTATTTGGTTTACAAAAAAACCCTTCAGAATGAAAAACTGGGTCTAATTATGACAGAAGAAAGTCAGTCACATTTGTTATTAGCTAAATTTGTTACTAGCCATTTAAGTTTGTTGAACAATGGTGACCTGCTTTTACTAAAATTCACTTTCACTGTTTCCTTTTTTTTACCCCCAGGGATGAAATATCCAATTGTGATAAAGAATACAAAGGTAAAGAAAGTCTTAAGCAAAACTGTTGTCCCCTTTCATGTCTCTTTCTTTTCTTTTCTCTTTTTAAACAATGAATTAATCCACAGGGTTCTGTTTTAAGTTACTAAATGAAATTTCCCTAATGTAAAAGTAATTCCAAGAGAAATTATTTTTGAACAGATTAACAGCCTTCATTTTAAGAAAAGCCTCAGCCTGGGAAGCCCTCAAGAAGTGGAGTGCTGGCAAAGAATAGGCCTTTAAGGCCACCTGGAGTGTTTATTTTTAAACCAAACATAGGTATTTTGTCACTCTGCCAACTCCAGCAATTCAAAGACTGTAGGAGGACATGCAGTCGTGCAGAGGAAGGTGGCCCATTTTCCTTGAGCTTGGCATGATCAAAGCAAGAACCATTGAATGGTGTACAGTACTGGGCCCCTTTGTCCTCTGGACCCATGAGGAAGACAGCATTCCTCTTATGTATTTCAGGATTTCCTGGAGGAATTGGGCTGTACATACTGGTGAAAGGGTGCAGAGGCAGAGGTTCGCCGGCTTAGGATCTGAGAAGCAGGGGCCCAGCTGTTGGGGGTCACTGCAGACAGAGGCTCCTGAGGTCTAGGGGAGCCTGGCCTCTGTACAAGTGCCCAAGTAGAGGCCGAGGCAGCTCTTGGTCAATATGGACAGTAGCTGGACACAGGGCTGGATATGAGGCTAGGTTTGCTGGGTAGTGCGTGTCTGCCACCACCCCAGACAGCCTTCAGAAACAATGACTGCTGCTTTCATTCTGCCTGCCAAGCCATATGAAGATCCTATTTTTGTCAACTTTAAGTGGAAAACACAAAAGAGAGGGGGAATCTGTTAGGCATAGCCCCTAGCATAACCAGATCTACAGGTATAAACCTTTCTAGTCCACCCCAGCAATGTAGTGTCCATATGTGCCCCCTTATAACCATATTTAGCTTCAAAATAAAACAGTAGTGAAGTTGTACTTGCACCTAAAATGTGTCCCTATGCCTCATAAAACCCCCAAAAAATACTCTCCAAAAGAGACACAAGATCTCCTACATTGTCTTTGGGGAGTGTTTATTCTGAATCACATGCTGCCTTTGAGATCCAGAAACTCAAATACAGTGACAACTGGAAACTCATTAACTAATTGTAGGAGGTTGACAAGTACCAGACCAATAGTTTTCGTAGGAAAAGGTAGCAAGAGTGATGCAGTAAGTCGGGCATGGTGGTGCACGCCTATAATCCCAACACTTGGGAGGCTGAAGCAGGAGGACTTGTGTGACTTCGAGACCAGCCTGGGCTACAAAAGTGAGCTCAAGGCCAACCTGAACTGCATAGCAAGACCTTGTCTCAAAAAAAAAAAAAAAAAAAAAGAGCGATGCAGTTAACACTGATAAGTTCTAGCTTACATGCTGAATACTAATCAAATGATAAATGCAGAGACATTTGGTTTCATGTAAAAGTGCAATGCATCACTATCAAATTTGATGACTTTCAAGGCAATTGACTGCCAAGATGTGACTATACTGAAGTATAATAAGGGCAGCCACTAGTAAGCATCTTAGACGAGGTTAGTAGCTCTCAATTGGGAGTGATCTTGCTCCCCGAGGAATATTTGACAATGTCTGGAGATATTTTTGGTTGTTACAACTAGGGAGGGGCAGGTCTACTAGCATTTAATGGGTACAGGCCCAAGAAGAGACCCCCCCCCCCAAGTAAAAAAATATCTACCCACAAATGTCAACAGTAAAAGACCTTGTGTTAGAAAATGGAAGAATGGAAATGTATGTATTAAGTCTTCTCAAACTGCCACAGCCAAACAGCATACACAAGGTGGCTGAAAGTAGAACTTTAGGAGAGGGGTCCCTGGGAAAGAATAATTTACCTCTACAGAGCAGCTTGTCTTACCTGCTGATTATTAAAGTTTTGTTTGGCTCAGTGAGCATTCGTATTGAATCAAGTATCTTTACCCTTCTAGCCTATTTAGGTCATTCTTTTTCACAAGTCTTTTCTTCAGAACTTTTTTTTTTTTACTGGACCACCAGTACCACAGTACTGCACATGAAACATTGTTATCCATGCCTCTGGCCCTCTGTCCTTCTAGGTCAGATATACTAGCCCTGATATTCAAAGGTCCACCTCCTGGGAAAATTTGTCTTCACTGCAGTTCTTCAAGGCCATGCCTGCATGGGTGTCTAGAACTATAGCTTTTTCTTTCCAGGGGGCTAACTGTTATGCAGAGCCACTTGTAAACTGGGACCATATTTTTCCTTCCTTGGCCTATTGGCCATGGAGAACTCCCTGTGGGTCCTCAAGCACAAACTGAGAAGAACAAGGGGCTTTTGTAGCAGTAGCCATCATGAACTACATGCCTCTATAACTCATGTATACCTGCAGGACCTGTAAAACCCTAATATAATGTATTACATCTCCTTTTGATGATGGAGTGCTGTTGTACACACCCAGTTTTTGTGGCTTGGTGAATCAAACAACACCCAGTTAATAACGGGTAGCTCACATAGTAACTTGGTGACCTGTGGTCAAATATTAAGTCAAAGCCAGAAGCACTTTCTCAAAAGGAAGATTATTGTCTTCCTAGAGGATGATGTTAGCTTTTCCTCCAAAAGCCTAAAGCTCTTATTGTGGTTTTCCTATGAAAGCCAGCTAAGGCCTTCGTAAAATATATCTGCTTATTACAAGCACTTCAGATATCAGCAGACCCCCAGATCAGGTGAGCAAGTAATTTTGCACCCACTTATCAGATTGAACTTTTGTGCCTTATGAGAAGTTAAAAGGAATTTTAAGAATTTACAGGAGGATTTGAAGATTAATTTATATAGTAGACATGGAGAAATGTCTTACTTATGAAAGAGGACTAGAGATAAGTTTTTTTTTTTAAAGAAATTTATAATTGAGCAAAATATATCATTCATTATTGACCAAAATTTTGGCTTGGAAGTGAATTAGTGTGTTAATGAATTTAATGATTTGTTTCATGTAAAATATACATGAGTTCAGAGACCTGTGGCCATTGTTAATCATGTCTTTCTTTGAAACTGTTGGTTTTTTTTTTTTTAAAGGGAATTATTGCATGCTGCTACCATTTTATAAATTTTGTTGCTATCTACACATTTATCATAAGGCTTATCTACATTTTATGTTCCAAGAACAAAAGAATTGCTGATCTTTTTAAATAGGCACTGGTAGATATATATCACATAAAAGTATTTCTTCTGGTACATAACTGTAGATGAACAGGAAAGATATTAACCTATTTAGAAGGAAGCAGTTTTTGACGTTGTAGTCACTGACAAGAAGTCCATAGCCCTATTGACTTCAGGTTTCTTACTAGTGTTGAGTGTCATGAATTAGGCTAGGTTACTCAAATTTACAGCAGAGAAATTTAGTCTGAATTATCTCAAAAATATGACATATAATTCTTAAAAAGAGGCTTTCCTTCCTGACAAAAAATAGAGTGCATATAGAATAGAAAATATAGTGCAGTAGAATAAAGCTGAGTCAGTAAGGAATGAGGAAGGAAGGATGGAAGGATGGATGGACAGACAGATGAACAGACAGAAGTGAGTGAGTGTGTTGAGACAGATGGGAACCACAAGGCTTCAGAAGTGGGTTACTTGGGAATGAGAACAGAAAGGTACCAGGAGCAAAGAGTTTCTAGTCCTTTATAAGTAAGCCTGAGTTTGACAGTGTACACCCAGTGTCCCAGTCCCTTGGGAAGCTGAAGTAGGAGGCCTGCTTGAGCCCAGAAGTTCCAGGACAGCTAGGCAATATAGTGAGATCTTAGCTTAGAAAAGAAGAAAGGAGATAAGAATTAGTGTCTAGTGGTGAATTGCAGTTAGATGATGTCATTTAGGAAATAGGGGGGTAAGTTGGCTAAGCCTGACAGGATGAACTAAAGCTAAAAATACGTAGATGATCATGGAATAAAATCTGTGGGAAATCTCAACATCCTAAGATTAGCATTCTCCTGATCATTAAAGCATGCTTTGGCTGTAGTGTGTGCCCCCAATAAGATGGATTGAGCAAATGGGGTTTCTAAAGTAGCCTCAGGGGCCAGGGAGATAGCTCAGCAGCATAAGCACCTGCCTGGCAAGTGCAAGGTCCTGAGCTCAATCCCTGGTACCAAAAACAAAAAAACAAAGCCTCAGTTTACAAAGTATAAACAGAGCAAGAAGAAGTTGGTTGGTGGGTAGGTTACTGTCAGAATCGAGTAGGATTATTGAGTGTGAAATAGCCCACTGTATGTAACAGGATTATTACTCAGATAAGTTGAAAGAAACAGTCTGAAATTGAGAAGAGGCCAAATTGGCAGAGGTCATCTAAACAAAGTTGCTACTTCCTGTAACGAATAGTTAGGAAGTCCATACTCAGCCCTAGTGGGATAAATGTATGTATCTATGCATGCATGTGAATCTTATGTGTCCTTAGTAGATAAGCCATTATTTTCTCTAAAGTACAGAATTTGAGGTGACATCCTATTGCATGCCACTGTACTAAGTTTCTGGCTGTCACCTAAATAAAGAACTTATTTACTGATATGTGCATTGAATTTTCTTTTTCAGAAAAATGTCTATTTTTGTATCCCTATTTTCTCTTCTATTACCTGGTTTTCCCTTTTGACCTTTCTGTTTTTATCTATGCAAATCATAATTTTTAAAAAAAATTATTTTAATTAATATATATTAGTTTTACATAGTAATGGAATTCAATGTTATATTTCGATACATACAGCATGAACTAATGGAATTCAACCTTCCTCCCACTTCTCAACCTCTGTTAATTACTATTCTGTGCTCAGGGTAAATTTTTTTAGCTTGCACACACGGAAAGAAAAATTCCACCTATTCTCTCTTATATTTGGAAGCTTCTCATGTTCTTTTACTTTGCACTAGAGAGAGGAAATCCGATGTCAGTATGTTGTGACATGTGCAGGACTTTACTCAGACCGTATTTCAGAGTTGAGTGGCTGCAGTCCTGATCCTCGAATTGTACCATTCCGGGGAGATTACCTACTTTTGAAGCCAGAGAAAAGCTACCTTGTAAAAGGAAATATTTACCCGGTAAGTAATGACATTTCTGCCTTCTCTTCTTCTCAAGCTGGTTGCAGATAGAAAGGAAGTGCAGACCCCCAGAATAAGAGAGGAGTGAGGCCTGTGGCACTCACTTGCAACCCCAGCTACTCAGGAGGCTGAGGCAGCAGGACCTAAAGATGCAGTCTCAAAATGAAAGTTTAAGGAAGAGAGATGTATACCTGTACCTAGTTTAGTGATAAAGTGTTTGCACAAGCATGGCATATGCAAGGCCCTGGGTTCCTAGTTCCACCAAAGAGGGTAGGAGCTGGAGGGCTAGTCATGTGGTTAAATCCCTAAATCTGTAGATGAATATCCTGGTCATTAAATTGCAATTCATTACATACAAGTCCCTGTCTCCAGAAAGCATGAGTGCATTTTGAGAAGTGCTAGCAAAAGAGAAGCAGAGCCTGGCAAATGCAAGGTCCCGAGTTCAATCCCTGGTACCCCCAGAGACAAGAGAGACAGAGACAGAGATTGATTGGTTGATTGATTGATTGATTCTTCTAGTAGAGAGAGTATCCACTAGGCAACTTTCCTTGCTGTAAGTCTCAGATCCCAGCCCTCTTTCTCACTTCACAGAAAAGGTACATGGCCACTCTGTGGTCCCAGCAGGTAGAAGACAGAGGCATTTAAATGAAAACATCATTCTTTTGTCTGAAACTACCCTGGAAATGAATGAATTCCTTCAGATACATTAGGTTGAACCAGATGCAGTTGATTCAGCTAATATTTAGCTTTGATGCTTTTGATCTTGCCAAAATACCAAATTCATCTTCTCCAGCCCTAGACGCCTGTTCAGTGAATCTGGCTTTTTCCCTGACAGCCTTGATTTTACTGGAAAGTCACAGACTTCCCCAGATGTAGTAAGGAGAAGTGATAATGTGAGCTTACCTTTTTTTTCTTTCCTCCCCCAGAAGGATGAGTAGGTAGGGTAGCGTGCATTTGTGTCAGTAGCATCAGAGTTTCTTGTTAATAGGAAAACATCTGAATACAGCTCTAGAATGCATAGAAAGGGGCTGGGGAGATAGTTCCAGGCACAAATGCCTGCCTGGCAAGTGCAAGGTTGTGAGTTTGAACCTCAGTCCCACAAAAAAAAAAAAAAAAAAGAATGCATAGAAAGAAGTGTTTTCTATTACAAGTTGGATGTTGTTTCTGTGCTAAAGTAGAATGTGAAATAGCTCCAATACTTCTTTGCTGTGTTAAACCTATAGGTCCCAGACAGCCGGTTTCCTTTCCTAGGAGTTCACTTTACACCAAGGATGGATGGTAGCATTTGGCTTGGGCCTAATGCAGTGCTTGCCTTTAAACGAGAAGGTTACAGACCCTTTGACTTCAGTGCCAGGGATGCTGTGGATGTAATTGTCAACAGGTAACAACTTTCCTTTGAAAAGTTATTTTACATTGGGTGCTATGTAATTCCAGCTGCTTGGGAGCCCAAAGAAGGAGGATCAGAAGTTTCAGGCCAAGACCATTCTAGACTCTACCTCAAAAAAAAAAAAAAAGAAAAAAGAATTTATACTTTTAGTGTAGGAAATTTTGCTGTTCTTTTGGGAAAAATCCCTATATTTATAATTGGTGTATTGTTTTCATTCACTTGAATTAAGAGCATTTAAAATAAATTTTTTAGCCGGGCGTGGCGGCGCACGCCTGTAATCCCAGCACTCGGGAGGCTGAGGCAGGAGAATTGGTGCGAGTTCGAGACCAGCCTGGGCTACAAAAGTGAGCTCAGGACCAGCCTCAACTGCATAGTGAGACCCTGTCTCAAAAAGACAAAAAATAAATAAATAAATAAAAAATAAAATAAATTTTTTGTTGTTGTTGTTTCCTTGGTGCTGGGGACTGAACCCAGGGCCTGTGCTTGACAAGCCTGAGCTTTCCCACTGAAAAAACTCAGCTCTAGGAATAATATTTTCACTACTTCCAGAAAATTCTGATGAGCCAGGATGATGTCCTGGTTCAAAGAAAGACCAGGAAGACCATTCATGCATCCAGCAATCCCAGCCATCACTATCTATTGAGTTTGAAAAAGAAAAAGAAAAAAAAAGTTCTTTCCAAATCATTTAATGGCTTACTTTGATAAGAATATTTTAAGTCCCATTACTTTGTAGGCTACTGGAGAAATTGCAGATTACCAAACCCAGTGCTGTTGTGTTGGTCTAAGATGCAGATGCTTCATTCTGTAGGAAATAACATCAGGAAATGTTTTAGGCTCAACTAATTTAACTCTAGTACTCTGAGAGTCTCAGTCAGAGTGATCATAAGTTCAAGCCGCTGCTAGGCACTTTGGCAACTCAGTAACAAGGCTGACTTTTCCTAGATTTCTGTGATACCACCAAAAAAAGAGAAAATAATAATTGTGGAATTGTTTTATACTAATAAAGAATTTCTTTCTCTGATGAAAAAAAATTTTTTCTTTGCTTTCAGTGGCTTAAGTAAACTCATTATCCAGAATTTCTCCTATGGAGCTATTGAAATGTATAAAGCCTGTTTTCTTGGTGCAACAGTGAAGCATCTTCAGAAGTTTATCCCTGAAATTACCACCAGCGATGTACTCAGGTAAGAAAACAGATCGAGGTTGTAAATACATTCCTGACCTTGGTGAACTTGAGTGAGGTCCAAGCTGGTAAGCACAAAGCACTTTGTCCACTGACCCTTTGCTCTTTCTTTCCCAACAATTTTTTTTTCCTCATTCCATCTTATTTATTTTTACAGAGCTGGGGACTGAACTCCCAGGGCCTCATGTGTGCTAGGCAAGCACCTTGTTGCCGAGTTGTACCCCTAGCCTCATACACCTTTTTTTTTTTTTCTTTTTAAAATTTTTTTTTCTTGCTTCAGAACTTTTGTTTGTTTATTTATTTTTATGGCTGGCTCAGCCTGCCCTGAGGGCAGGGCTGGCACAGCATGTGGTGCTGGGGATCAAACCGCGGTCCCTGCAGCCACCTAAGCTTTCCTAAGCAGATGCTTTAGACCACTGAGCCATCCTGCTGGGCCCTCATAAACCTTTTTAACGAGTGTACTGGACCTGTAAAAAGCTGAGGAAGAGCTGGGGTGAAATGTTGGGGAGCCCAGAGATGTGGGGGTAGAGGGTGCAGGAGACTCTTCCAGCTCTGACTGCTTGTTAATACTAGGCTAGGGTTGGCTACAGGCAGACAGTTCAATCCTGAGGGAAGAGGAAGGCAGCTATCTTTCATTCCTCTCACCCCTACTACATTAAATGCAAACGAAGTCTCCCCTTCTCCAGGGCTTGGGATTGTATCTAGGACCTTAGACACATTCTACCACTACGATCTGTCCCCAGCACTCCAGAAGCAGACTCCCTGAGGAGGACGGTGGCAGCCAGGAGGATGATGGCCGGTGCCATAGCCATATGGCTGGCTCCTTTGTGCCCTCAGTCTCCAAGTCACCACCACTGCTGGGTTGCCTAACAAATTACCCGCAGTACATGGAGTGAGCACTGCTGTGTCATGGCCCTTGTGTGGGCCTCTTACAATTAGCTACCCGCTTTATACTGCTAAGTTGAACTCTCCATATTAGCTTCCCTGTGATGCTGCCTCTGCCTTTGTGTTGAGTGCTCATGCATGCTAAAATCATCCTGTCTGAAGTGTTTTTTTATGTCTCCTGGACACTTGCTCCTGTGATTCCAGAAGATTTGCATTCTATGTAAAAGAATCAATTACCATGTTAACACTTTAAAACTTTATACTTTGTCAGTTCTTAAAACCTTTTAGAAGCAGACTGGTGGACCTGGCCGTCCCACCTCGCCCCTGCTCTGCTCCTTTTTTTCTTTGTTAGGCCCTTTCTGAGACTGCTTTTAGGATAGCAGTGGCAAGAGTGTGGTAACAACCAGAGTCCTTGCTACAGGGATGCAGGGCAAAGTGAAGGTGGCCTGTGTGTGTTTATGTCTGTGTATCCATGTGTGCTCTTTCCTTAGATGGAAGTCTTCCCAAATTCACTCTATAGATTATCCTAAATGCCTGCCGGGCCTGTTGATTTTTCTTCTCTTGTGATATTTTTAGAGTCTTTGCCTTTTTCCCTGAACAAGCCTTTTGTTAGGCCCAGTCAGCAGCACACTCAGAGGTGCTCAGCCTGCACTTTCAGTTGCATCCTCCGCTACCCTCCAGAGTACTGCCTACTCCTCTGTAACAGCTGCTGAACTGGCCTGGTATAGAGTGTCAGTAGGCTTGACTGTCTCTGGAAGGAGAGCAGTGATCACATCAGCTGTGTCCCTCAGGCGATCATCCTGGTCTAAATCTGACTCTAATGTATCATTCTGAGACTAGCCTCTTTGAATTCCTAGAAGAACTGTTAAACAGCTAATATTTTTACTCGTTTCTCCTTGGCCTTCCTACTCACCTTCTGAAATGGAAGGGCTTTATTTTCTCGGTGATCTGATTTTACAGACTTGCAGTATTTTATATCTGAAAACAGACTGTTCAAAATCTGGTTTCTGTTGCTGGTATTAATATTCCTTGGGAAACACACCAAGTTGGTTTAGTTAATTCTATATAGAAATGGTTGTAGTGAATTCAAAACCCATATTCAGTTAGCACACTTTCACAGAAGCCCTTCATATGGAAGGGCAAGACTTGGGGCCTGTCTTTGGGTATAAAATGCAAGTTTGCTACCAGTATCATTGGTATTGTTGGCAGGTGCACCTGGGGATGGACTCAGCTCAGTCACAGAAGAGTTCCTTTTTTAAGGCAGATACTGGGTACATTCAGCGATTACATTTGTTCTTTCTCTTGCTTCCTGCAATTCCCTACTAAATGCAGGAAATTATTAATAAGAAGGAGTATTTTTAAAAAAGGAGTAAAAGAAGGTGTATTTGATGCTATTTTTTTTTTTTTTTTTTGTGGGACCAGGGTTCGAACTCACGACCTTGCACTTGCCCAGCAGGCACTTGTGCCTCGGAGCTATCTCCCCAGCCCCATTGATGCTATTTACAGAAGTTTAAAACAACCATAATAATACCATATACTGTTTATGATTTGCATGGAATGTGTAAATAAAAACAAGCATGGGGCTGGTAAGCCCTTAATTCAGGAGAGAAGCTGCTTCTGAGGAGGGAAGGAACACAACCCTGAGAATCCACAGGGGCTCCTGTTCCTCGCCAGTGTACTATTTCTTAAGCTATCCATTATGTTATTCTCTACACTTCACTACATGCCTAAAATATTAAATGATAAGATCAATAGGCTTTTCCATTGTGAAGCACAATTCCTGCCTTCTCTTACTCTTCTTGCCGCCGGTATTTTAAAAGCCATAGTGGCTTATTAGTATTGTGTCAGAAGCAAATCCGGCAGTCTTGGATAGTAGAAGCAATAGAACTTTCACTTCCAGTCTGGTGTGTTACCCAGGAGCACACGCTCAAGTGTCAGTAGTCACAGAGGACATCCACATCCTCGTTGCCTAGCCAGAGCATTGGCGGCAATCATTCACTAATGAACATTAGATTTGAATGAAAGCTTATGATTTGCCAAGTATATGCATTAAGTGCACAACTTTTCTTTTTTAAATGATGACCTCTAGGACTCTTAATTTTATCTCTAAGATCCTCTAATCTGTTTGGTTTGTCCTTTTGACATTTTATTTTTTATTTTTTATTTTTATTTATTTATTTTTTTCTTGTTTCAGAACCTTTGTTTGTTTATTCACTCATTTTTATGGCCGGCTCAGCCCACCCCGAGGACAGGGCTGGCGCAGCATGCGGTGCCAGGGATCGAACCGCGGTCCCTGAAGCCGCCCAAGCTTTCCCAATCAGGTGCTTCAGACCACTGAGCCATCCCGCTGGGCCCAAAACCTTTTGTTTGTTTATTTATTTATTTTTATGGCCGGCTCAGCCTGCCCTGAGGGGAGGGCTGGCGCAGCATGTGGTGCTGGGGATCAAACCGCAGTCCCTATAGCCGCCTGCAGGTGCTTTAGACCACTGAGCCATCCTGCTAGGCCCCTTGACATTTTAATCTAATAAACATTATAAATGTGCTGTAATCCTCTTGATTTTCCCGCACATCATTTTGCAAAATGTTTCATTGGTGAATTTTGGATAATTTTTTTTTTTTTTTTTTTTTTTTTTTTTTTTTTTTTTTTTTTTTTTTTTTTTTTTTTTTTTTTTTTTTTTTTTTTTTTTTTTTTTTTTTTTTTTTTTTTTTTTTTTTTTTTTTTTTTTTTTTTTTTTTTTTTACTGGGAATCAAACTCAGGACCTTGCTCTTGCCATGCAAGTGCTGCACTGCTAAGCTATATTCCAGCCCTGGAGTAAATTTTCAAGAAAGACATTTTCATCATGAATCATTTATGCCATGTCATTGTGAAACACAAAAGCTAAACATTTCTGCAGTTAAACTACAGTGATTTAAGATGACACAGATTCATAGAGTTGGCACTGTTGACATTTGGCCCAAAGAATTCTTTGTTGATGGAGATCATCCAGTTCATTGTAGAATATTTATCAGCATCCCTGAACTTTGTTCCTTCTCCTACCTGTGACAGCCAAGAGTGTGTCCAGACATTGCCAGTATCCTCTAGAGGGCAAAATCTCCATTGGTTGAGATCACAAGTATCAACCCACATGCTACAAAATACTGAGAGAAAATATAGTAAATGTCTTTGAAATACATCTACCTCAGAATGCAGGAAAGTAAGGCTTATCCCAGGACCAAAATACAAAGAAGGTATTAAAAACCCTCCCTAAGAAGAGTTGGTCCAGAAAAGAGATTTTCTGATGTAATACTGAGGAGCTTGCAGACAAGGTGGCACATATTAGCAATGCCCAGCAGTTGGGAGGCTAAAGCAGGAAGACTGCTGTGAGTCTGAGGCCAGCCTGGAGTACATAATGAGACACTGTCTCAACAAAACGAAATGAAAGAAAGAAAACTTGAGGGTCTGGAGGGCTTTTGTTTGTTTGTTTGCAGGACTGGAGTTTGAACTCATGACCTTGCACTTGTCAGGCAGGCACTTGTACTAAGGAGCTATCTCCCCAGCCCTAGAGTTACATTTTTAATTGATGTGTGATTCACATGCAATGAAATATGTAGATTTTAAGTGCTCCATGGATTTTTGACAATTGTGTAATTCATATATATACCACACAAAACAAAATATAGAAATTAAACACTTTATTTAATTGCCGCTCAAGTGCTAGAAAGGAGCCCAGGGAGCTACATAAAATAGAAAGTTGGTACTAAGACCTTAGAATAAAGTCAGGAACTCTCAGAGGACCATATTCTTAATGAAAAGGACATCTGGGAAAATGTTAAGGAGTTTTGTCTGTTCTGATCTTGGGTGAGGAGTGGGAATTTAAATGTATATCACCTGCTTTGTTTAGGCACGGCAGCTGAGAAATTAATTTAGAAAGTGGACCCAGACTTGTTCAGATCCTGCTTCAAACTAATGAACCACTCTTTCTGTGCTTGAGCTCTCTCTCTCTCTCTCTCTCTCTCTCTCTCTCTCTCTCTCTCTCTCTCTCTCTCTCTGTCTGTCTGTCTGTCTCTCTGTTCCTCTCTGTCTCTCTCAGGCTCTCTCTCACCCTTCCGCTCCCCCACTCCCTTCTTCTGTCTCTCCCCACCCCCTCCATCTCTCCCTCCCCTTTTCCCTCTTTTTTCCCCTCCTCTTCCATCCTTCCCTCTCTCTCTTTATGTCTCTGTTTCTCCTTCATTTCAGTAAATTACCACTGTCTCTCTTTTTCAGTAAATTAAAGAGAAAGTGAAAACAGGATAATTTAACTGAACATTGTTGATACTGATCAATTATTGCTTTATTATTGAGAATCCTTTTAATATACACTGCTGTGAAATGGCATGCTATCAGAATTTGTTTTAAGGAGTTTTCCTCCAGCAGAAGAAGGTAAGTGTTGAGTGGAAATATTGGAGGATATGGATGAAATAAAATTGTGTATGTAACTGAAACATTTGTTGCACATAAAGATAATGGGATGGCTGGGGATATAGTTCAGTGGCATAAGCACATAAAGATAATGGGAATTCATTGTACTCTTCTTTTCATTTTTCTTATGTGTTTAAAGTATCCCATAAACAAAAGCATTCCCTGGACCCCCCCCCCATAGAAGCATGTATAAAACTTGTGGAGGGTTATACCCTTTAACCCTTGTAATTCCCTAAGTAAGTCCCATTGCATGCACAAGGCCACATAGTCAGATTTACATCACTGTGTGAGTCAGCAGATGAAAGAAGTAGCAGAATTAGACTCCTAACAGCTATGGAGGATAATAATAATAATAGAGGGCTGGGCAGATCACTCAGCAGATTAAAGTGCCTGCTTCCTCAGATGCAGGGGTCAGAGGTTCGATCCCTGGCCTGCTGGGCCAGCCTCCAGGTACACTGACAGCAACTGAGACTGGGTGTGGTGGTGTGTGTCTGTAATCCCAGTGCTTAGGAAGCTGAAAACAGGAGGATCACTACGAGTCCGATCTACATAAGACCCTGTAGTCCCTGTAGACCCATCACTAAATACAAATAAATAAATAAATAAATAAATAAATAAATAAATAAGTGTAATATTTGAAATGATAGTATGCTTCAGTGAATTAAAAAGGTAAAAATGTTTAAAGGTAATTTTAAAAATAAAAATAAAAAAAGGTAAAAACATGAAAAAAGAAAAAAATACTAAGTAAATTTGGAAATGGGCTACATAGGATATCTAAAAATGAAAAAGAGAATTTTGGAGCTGGGGAGATTGCTCAGCAGTATAAGTGCCTGCCTGGCAAGCACAGGATCCAAAGTTCAATCCCTGGTACCACAAAACTGTGCCAGCCCTGGAACCCAGTGTGGTGGCACACACCTGTAATCCCAGCATCAGGGAGGTTGAGACAGAAGAATCACTAAGAGTCCAAACTGCATAGTGAGACCTTATCTCAAAAAAAAAAAAAAAAAAAAAAAAAAAAAAAAAAAAAAAAAAAAAAAAAAAAAAAAAGAAAAGAAAAAACTTTTAAAATTTAAAACTTAAGTGATTAACTTAAACAGATGGTTAGATGCACCTAAGAGAAAGTTAATGAACTAGAAGACAGTCTAAAGAACTTAGAAAAACTTCAAGATAAAAATATGCATGTAGAAGTTAAAAGATATGGAAAAGAAAATGAAAACTGTATATCTGTGATTCAGTAATCACAGAAATTAATACATAGTAAGTTTCACTGGAATAAATAAAACTAAAGCAAAAGTGAAAAAAGACTTCTAAACTAGTAGAAGAGGTTTAGAAAAATCTAAATCCTGATTCTAACCTAGAGAAGTGGGGAAGATTTTCTGATTTAATAATGAGAGGCTTGTGGACAAAGTGGCATATAGGAAAGAGGGAATAAAAACCTTTAGAAAATCAAGTCAAGTAATCAAGCTAATATGATAAAGAGTTAAATATACATGTCATAAGTGGAAGTGTGCTTAACTCAGGCAGAGATTATCAGGTTGAACTTAAGAAACACATCTGATAGACTAAAAAATGCTTTTAAAATCCCATGGTGGTGCATGCCTGTAATCCCAGCACTTGGGAGGCTGAGGCAGGAGGATCAATGCAAGTTTGAGACCAGTCTGGGCTACAAAAGTGAGCTCAAGGCCAGCCTGAACTACATAGGGAGACCCTGTCTCAAAAAGACAATAAATAAATAAAGAAAGAAAGAAAGTATGTTGATTTCAGATAAAGTATGACTTAAGGCAAAAGTATTTACTAAGAATGAAAAATAATATTAAGGACAAAGGAAATGCAATAGGGAATATTATCAGAGATAAACTTGCTGCATATGATACCATAGCTATGAAATAGAGGGAAAAGTTGCCATACTTGAAAACAGGAATCAATAATTGTGTCATGTGATTTTAAGACATACTGGTTGATAAAAAATGGATTAAGCATATGAAATATTAGAACATTTGAATAAAATACTTGTGGTTCCTTTGCCCAGTTACAGAATACTTGTGTTAATTTAAGCCTTCATAGAACACTTGCAAAAGCTCAAAATGTTCTAAACTGAAAACCAGGTTCTCAGCAAAATTTAAAAATTGAGCATAAAAGGTTGGGGTTGAGAACTTTCTACAAGAAAAATTGGAACTAGAAAAAGTAAAGCCATATTAGTATGCTGAGCCAACCCCATGTTCAAGGGTTGGCCAGATAGCTTAGCAAACTGAAGTGCCTACCTAAGCAGGGACCAAGCTTTGATCCCTTGTGTGCTGTGTGGGCCCCGACCCTGGGGGCACACTGAGGTGGGAATGAGACTGGGCATAGTGGCATGTGTCTGTAATCCCAGTGCTTGAAAGGCTGAAAAACAGGAGAATCACTACAAGTCCATTCGGTGTAGTGAGAACCTGTAGACCCTGCACTAAATACAAAAACCAAACACACAAAAGCCAAGAAAAACAAAAACATTCATAGTTCAGTTAGGGTAGATATTGGTAATAATCTACTCCTTCATGTCTAGAAATGAAGTTGGGATTGTTTGCTCTTCCCGTGCCACAGCTTCCAATTGAAATGCACTCACCCAGACTTGTATTTTGAAGCTAGCAGTAGATTCCTTCATGAGCTTTATAAAATGCTGGGTTATCCTATTTAAGGCTGGTCAAAAATGTCAGATACAACCATTCATAGCCATTTCCCCGGTTCACAGGGGGGTGCTGCCATGTGACAGGAGTGCCACACAGAACTTGTGAGATGAATTAGTCACGTTCACCTGTTGTTTCTGGCCATAGTTATGTATCTAGGATATACTTTCCCGTTAAGCTTATCTATAAAGGTAGCAAAATATACAGGGATAGATATCACTGCATGAAATTCAGCTCAATTCACAGAAATTAATTTGTTGAGTCATTTGTTCTTTCAGTTGATGAAATATTTAAAAGTTACAATGTTAAAAGTTCCTAGCCTCGTCAAGTACCTGCAAGAAACAAATCTAGTTAGGGAGACGAGATGGGGTGTTACAGGAAACACTGGCCTGGTCCTTGGAGGATTGATGGCTTACCTGAAACTTCAACTGGGAATACTTATCTCAAGCTGGAGTGTTGAGAGGGGAAGCCTATATACATAATTTTTCTAAGAATCATGCAGTTCCCTTACATGCTGAAAAAGGAATGCAATACCATTAATTCAGTGGTTTAGACATTTCATGTTTATTTGAACTAAATTGAGATCTTAAGAAAAAACCAAGCCTGGCTGCCATGCCTGTAATCCCAGCACTCTGGGAAGCTGAGAAAGGAAGATCACAAGTTCAAGCCTTACAGCATAGCAAGATCTTTTATTATTATTATTATTATTACTTCTAATAAGAAATAACAGTTTCAAAACACATTAGTAACACAGCCACAATAATTGATACAATGCATATTGTTGTCTTCATAGTAGTTGTTCAGAGTACAAGATGTAGACATGATAGCTCTTCTAAACACTACTGGTACAAATATTTCTTCTCAGCTGGGCGTGGTGGCGCACGCCTGTAATCCCAGCACTCGGGAGGCTGAGGCAGGAGGATAGGTGCGAGTTCGAGACCAGCCTGGGCTACAAAAGTGAGCTCAAGGCCAGTCTGAACTGCATAGTGAGACCCTGTCTCAAAAAGACAAAAAAAAAAAAAAAATTCTTCTCATTGAACTAAGAGAAAGTAGTTGTATACATAGAGCAATATACCATAATAGTAGTGCGTTATTGGCAGAACTGGCAAAGTCAGAAGCTGTTGACCTGAGCCTTTCACAGCTCAGTATACTAATCTGGCTTTACTTTTTATGCCTCATGGTTAAACTTTTCTGCTGGATGGTTAAGGCCAAGTTGAAGCAAGACCTATATAGCAAAACATGTAATTTTTATATCTGACAAGGTCATTCAAATCCCCTCAGGATTTACCTTGAAATCATGTGCAGCATTTTGTAGAACTTTTGTTAGTATCAGCCATCTGGATGAGTCACGACCATTGCTTGACCAGCCTTAATAAGATCTTGTCTCAAAAAAATAAGAGTTGGCCATGTAGCTCAGAGAGAAAACCCTGGGTTTGATCCCCCGGTATCACACACACAAAAAAAGGAAATGTAGGTGACATTGAGGGTAGAATTTGCTGATATAAGAGGAATAAATAAGTGTAGGTACATTTTTTTTTAAATTGTGGCTAAAACATATTATCTTCTACATGCTTGGACAGAGCAGGAATGTGCTAATTCAACCTTTGGACAGAGCAAAGTCATTTTACATTGAACACTGGACCTTAGCTGTGTTTGCCCAATATATTGATCTTTTGCCAGATCCAAGGAAAGGGCCAAGGAAACTGAAACACGGAGACATGTATGACTTACGTGAAACAGCAGCTTTTTCTGAGTAGAGGGAGAGGTGCTGCTCTGATGAGTGGAGATAAGCAGGAGATAATATGCAGAACAGGCCCCACACTGGCAAGAATCCAGGTTTGCATGCTTGCCCCACAACATGTCAGCTTTTGGTGCTGTGCTTTTTGTGTTCTGCGAGATGTACCAGATTCTTACTTTAAAGTTCTTCTAGCTCCATAATATCCTGCCTGGATGCCTAGCAAGCTTCTGTAGGGCAGATGATTTTGCCACAATCGTTTCTACTTCTTGTTACTCTTACTTCTCTATAAGAACAGTGTAACTTTGTAGTTCCAGGAAAGATAATCTCTCTGTTTCTTTGCTGTTACATGTACACAGTATCAGCCTTCTAGAACTGTTGTGAGGATAGATGAGATAATTCCTAGTACATAGTAAACACTTGATAAATAACAGCTGTTAGGATCATTGCCTGTCATCAGCCAGGATGAGGTCTTAAGAGGACAGCACTCTCAATTTGTTCTTTGTATCTTCCTCAAGCACTTATCTGAGTTGTCCTGGAAACTGAGAAATGTTTCATATTGTTTCATATTGTTGCATGATATTGAGCTTCATGAGGTATCTATCTCTGTGTACAGTGATGCCTCAGTTCACAGACTCAATTCCCTCCACAATCCTGGTTGCAAACCAAACTGGACAAGAATCAAATCAAATTTCCCTATAAGGTCAATATTGAATTTGATTCAGTTTATATCCAACTCGGTTTGCAACCAGAATTGTAAGAATCAAGTTCTTGAACCAATATACTGCTTAAATCTAGATCTCTGTCTGTCTATCTGTTTATCTGCCTATCTGTCTATGTCTGTCTCTCTACCTATCAGTGAATGAGGTTTTCTCTACTGAGTTTCTTTTAAACAGTTTCAAAGTAGGCAAGTGCTTTGGGGTTTTAAAAACACTTTAGTTTTTAGGGCTGGAAATGTAGCTCCATGGTCGAGCACTTGCCAAACAAGTGTGAGGCCAACGTTAAATTCCTGGTACTGCAATTAATTAATGTCATTTGTAAATTTTAACTATTTAAAAATAACAAATCTACCCAGGCGTGCCATGCTGGCCCAATCTCTGGAGGCGCACTGAGATAGCAACTGAGACTGGGCGTGGTGGTGCTCACCTGTAATGCCAGCTCTCAGGAGGCTATAAACAGGAGGATCATTACAAGTGATGTACTTGTGAGACCCTGAACACCCTGTGGACCCTTCCCTAAAATACAAAAAGAATTTTAAAAAATAACAAATATAATTCATAAATTCAAATATAATAAAACAAAAGTTAGTAAATAGTCTCACTTTATTATATACTGTTCAGTTCATTTTTAGACTTTTCCTACCATCTCCAATTAATTTACTGATACTGAAAATTAAACAATTTAAGAACTATACAGTGAGAGTTTCTTACCTATAATAGTTCTCTGCATGAATTTTGTGTTCGGTCAAGACAAAGTGGAAAAATAAAGAAGGAATACAAGTGAAACACTTAAGTCCTGTTTTCAAATTGCTTTTATTAGCAGTGAAAAGGGTAGGCCAGATACCTCAGCTGATTAAAGCATCAGGCAGACAGGGATTGGGAGTTTGATGCCCCTATGAGCTGTGTTGGCCCCATCCCCATGGCATGCTGAGCCAGTGATTGAGACAGGGTGCGGTGGTGTGCACCTGTAATCCCAGCACTAGGGAAGCTGAAAACAGGAAGATCGCTACCAGTCCAATCTGTAATGAGACCCGGTAGACCCTGTACTGAATATATTAAAAATATGTATATATTAGCAAGAAAAGCCTTACTGTTGCTGTTGATTGGTGTTTTATATGACATTCACTTACAGATTTAAATAAAAATATTGTAGATCTATTCTAATTAAATGTAAATTTATCTACTACTTTTGGGAAAACATGTTTATAAGTAACTTACCCACTTATGCATTTACTTGATAAGGATTTATTGGCCTGTTAGCTAATAGGTATCATGCTCTAATCTAGGCTACAGATTCGCCAGGTTACCACTGGCAGCCTTTGGCAAACATGAGTTTACTGAATTTCAACATAGTTGTATTGCTTTAAGAAGACTTTGCAGAACACCAATGCATAACATGTTCCTTCTCTTCAAATCAGTTAACGAACATGGTTTTTCTTATGCAGAGGTCCTGCTGGAGTGAGAGCACAAGCCCTGGATAGAGAGGGAAACCTGGTGGAAGATTTTGTATTTGATGGAGGAGCTGGGGACATTGGAAATCGAATTCTTCATGTGAGAAATGCACCTTCCCCTGCTGCCACTTCTTCCCTTGCAATTTCTGGAATGATTGTAGATGAAATGCAGCAAAGATTTGAATTGTAAATAATGGAAAGAGGAGCTAGATATGTATTACAATGTCCACTTCAACAACAAGAATGTACTATAGTAATTGTGCTTTTAACTATGATTTAAACAAATGGTTTTAAAATCTGACTTTTAGGTAAAAGGTAACCAATGAGTTATTAAAATTATGTAATATAGAAATGATTTTTTAAAAATTAAAATACACTTTTATTATGGGAATAGAGGGGAAAAAAAGTACAGTTTTATCTGTCCTGAATTCCTGATATCGATGATGATCTCTTCTTAGCAGTCATGATCTAAAGAAGAGTAGGCTAGTTTAGAATTTGGGGGGAAAATATCATTGAAAGTATTGATTATCAGCCACATGGTGGCATTTGCCTATAATCTGAGCACTTGAATAGATGAGGCAGGAGGCTTGCAAGTTCTAGGAGTCCAATCTGGACAACTTGGTGACTTAACAAGATGCTCTTTCGGGGCCTGGTGGGATGGCTCAGTCGTCTAAAGCCCCTGCTTGGGAAAGCTTGGGCGGCTTCAGGGACCTCGGTTCGATCCCCGGCACCACATGCTGTGCCAGCCCTGCCCTCGGGGTGGGCTGAGCCAGCCATAAAAAATGAGTGAATAAACAAAGGTTCTGAAACAAGAAAAAAAATAAATAAATAAATAAATAAAATTTAAAAAAAAAAAAGATGCTCTTTTAAAAAAATTCTGTTTTTTTAAAAAATGTCTAAATCAGATTTGTGGCTTTATAACATTTAAGCATTTTTGTCTTTTCTGGACAAGAATATAGATTGTAGGTTCCAAACAATGATGTTTGTATTTGGAAATTGAAAACTCTTGATTTGAGGAAGATAAATGCAATCTCATGTTTAATTTAAATTCAGTCTGTATTATTCCTAATATCTTGACAAAGCTCAGTGTAATATTGTATAGTGCCATCACCAAGTCTAAAAGCAGTGTGTTGTGTGAGATTGTTGCCTGCTCTACAGTCTTCTATGGGTGAGACAGTGAACATATCTACAGCTGACAGGCTTTTATAAGACTACTTTTAGAATCATGACACTGATGAATAGAACTCTACAATTCTCAGCAATTTCTCTTACATCTCTGTCCTTTAGTTACACTGAGTTTCTCAAGGCATTGGCCATGATCACTAACGATTCATACCTCTTTGGTTTTTCAGAGCTCCAGTAAGCTTTTATGAGGATATTTCTCCATTTTGGGTCAATGTCTAACTTTGAGGCATTCACTTTTGTAAACCGCGAAAGTGCCTTACAATCACGTGGACTTCATGAGTGTGTGAAGTCGGTGTCCAGTGCCATACTGTGTACTGTTTATATGTGTGGGAGGCTTATCTGGTGAAGTGTTTCTTACAGTTCAGGAAGTTGGCAAATAAATACACAAATGAAAATGTGGCAGCTTGCCTGGGGACACAGAACTACCCTTCGGATAAGATTTTTTTTCGCCTATTCTGTCCCATGTGCTCTCTCAGGATTAATCATCCACTCTTCATTTCTTTCCTCTTATGTCTTCAAAGCACTGTGATGGATGAGTGGGAAGGATGTATGCGTTAGCTAACAGGAAAAGCTTGTGTTTTCTTCCTTTTCCCTTTACTTCAGTCCTTGGTGATTACATTGATTGAGCTACCTCATCCATTAAATTAAAAGGATACGCATCATCAACTCCAGTTCAAAAGCAGCACAGCCCAGGTAAATAGCCCGGGCAATTACTCAGCAACTGGGATGTACACATTGAAAGCATTCAGAAATGATTTGCAGACGTAGAAACAAGCACTGATGGTTCACCCTAACAACTGACTCCAGCAAGAGATGCAACTCACAGGATATTTTTGTGTTCTTTTTACGTGACTAGTAAGAGATGGAAAATAATACAATTCTCTCTCCTCAACAGTAACACTGCATACACAGTAAACTGTGAAGGACTGAAATACCTTTCCTCATTGAAGCAATCCGCATTCCTCATTCCATATTTCGGTCTGTACTATATCCCCTAAGAATATATGTGGTGGGGCTGGGGAGATAGCTCCGAGGCACAAGTGCCTGCTGGGCAAGTGCAAGGTCGTGAGTTTGAACCCTGGTCCCACAAAAAAAAAAAAAAAAGAATATATGTAGAAAATTTGTGGAAAGTGTTTTGAACATATAAATCATTTGGCTTGTAAATCATTTGATATTTATGTCAGGAGAGTTTTGTTGTTAAATACTACTACAATATTTAAGAATTTGTTTTTCTGAGAGAAGAAAATGGGTGTTAAAATATTTTAATGAGCCCTGGTTGTGAAAAGCAGATTTTTAGTTTCATGAAAATTTTTATTCAGATAAATAGTCTCTGTAAAACATAAATTGTCAACTTTGGATAGTAGGCATTCTTTAAAAAATTAAAAACCAAACCTGGCTTACCACATACCTGCCACCTTAGCACTTGGGGAGCCTAAGGTAGGAAGATCTGAAATTCAGGTCCCACCTGGCCAACATAATGGGATCCTCAAAATGTTTTTTTAAACTATAAAAATAAACTAAAAACCACTTCTATATTTGTGTATGATAGTAAAAATGAAGCACTGTACTTTATATGTTGAGTTAAAAGTAAATTCTTTTAGGTTTTAGCTTGAAAGTATTTTGTGAGTAACTCTAGTGTGTTAGCAAGTAGTTTTTGGTGTTTGATGTTAACTAAACTCCTTTGTGTGCGTGCATGTGCGCGCACGCATGCGCGCACGCGCACACACACACACACACACACACACACACACACATATCAAAGTCCTTCCCTTGATCCTTGAAAAGTTTACACTGTTTGGGGAGTTGCCATTACTATTGGCAGAGTTCCATCTCCTCAAGGCCTTTTGGAAATCTGCCTGCCAGCCTGTGGAATAACTTTAACTCTCAGAACTTCCTTCAAAGGATAGTGGTGAGAGTGGTGTATATGGCCAGGCCCCAGCATGGGGCGGGGGGGATTATTGGGCCTGTGTTTGGAAGCTGTCCAACCCTGACTGCTATGATTGAGCTGGCCCTTGGAGCCCAGGAGAGGTGGCATCGATGCTGTTCAGGAGCTGGCTCTGCCACCTGGTCCTTAATTTGTATGTAGGCTGTGTTGTTCAGATTTTTCCTCAGCTTTTTCAATATACACTTTATGAGTTAAGCATATTGTAAAGATTTTCCAGGAGGAATTAGTTGCTCAGTTTTTCTAATATTCTCAGGGAGTTTCTGAAATCATTTTATCAGAATTTAAGGTGGAAGATAAGGGTGATGACAGCAAAATGAATAGCAAATAGATACCTGAAAATGTTTTCCAATCCATTGTACCTATTAAGCCCTTAAAGAAAAGAATGGAAATAAAGCACCAGAACAACTATCTCTGCTTTTATTTTTCCCTCTGTGAACGTTTGCAGTACATGTGTTTTGCAGTCCTCTTGGTGAGTGGGTACATGTACGCAATACAACTTGCTGCCTTTTTTAAAAAATCGCCTCCCCATCCCTCTGTCTTCTAATTCTCCTTTTTCCATTTCAGTCTTATTAATACTAATCTTAGCTGATATTTATGACATACAGTGTCTATATTCATTGAGGGTATTAGGATCCTGTACATGGAATAGCTTTATTCTCATTTTCCCATCCACTCCCCCTCAGTCCTCCACACTATTCTTTTTTTTTGTCTTTTTTTTTTTTTGAGACAGGGTCTCGCTATGCAGTTGAGGCTGGCCTTGAGCTCACTTTTGTAGCCTAGGCTGGTCTCGCACCCGCACCAATCCTCCTGCCTCAGCCTCCCGAGTGCTGGGATTACAGGCGTGAGCCACCACGCCCGGCTTTATTCGTTTTTGTTTGTTTGTCTTTTTGAGACAGGGTCTCACTATGTAGTTCAAGCTGGCCTTGAGCTCACTTTTGTAGACTAGGCTGGTCTTGAACTCGTACTGATCCTCGTGCCTCAGCCTCCCGAGTGCTGGGATTATAGGCGTGCACCACCACCCGGCTCTCCACACTATTTTTTTTTTTTTTTTTTTTTTTTTTGTGTGTGTGTTTTTGAGACATGGTCTCGCTACGCAGGTCAGGCTGGCCTTGAGCTCACTTTTATAGCCCAGGCTGGCCTCGAACTTGCACCGATCCTCCTGCCTCAGCCTCCTGAGAGCTGGGATTACAGGCATGCACCACCATGCCCAGCTTCCACACTATTCTTGTAGCCCAAATTCTAGAAAAAATTATGTTCTTTTTTTCAAGTGCTATTATTTTCTGCTAAGAGAATGGTCTGACAAAAGTTATTTAAGATTCTTTTGCCTCTTAGATGTAATGTGAAAGTTTACTTTCGAAGTGTGGCAGGTCTGTGTGTGATGACATGACTTTGGGTTCACAGGGGTCCCCCACTTTAAATTTAGGGAAAGATCTGAAGCACAGTGGCAACAGAGGGATATCCTCAATAGCAAGATTTGAATTTCTGCTGTCTTGCTTAAAACCTTATCTTTAGAATTATCTCTTGTAACTTGGTTGCTCTGAAGTAGTTATGTAATGGAATAAAAGGGCTATAAAACTTTTCCCCCATGTTATTCAGACTTAATTTTATTTGATTTTGTCCACTGAAAATGTAAGAGTTGTCCTTTAAGAACAAGGGTTTTTTTTGGATATCAGTGTAGGGTTGGGGGCAGGCTTTGCAAATCACACTGGCTACTTACATTGTTTCCCAAAACCTCCTTGCCTTTTTCTTAGATTTTTGACCAGCCACTCCAGCTTTTTCATGTAAAAAGATCTGATTTCCTGGATCCTTTTAAATACCAGGAACTGATAGAGGATAGAGGTGTAGCTCAGTGGAACACAGTGTGCTTATTAGTATGCTCAAGGCCCTGGATTCAATCCTTAGCACCCATAAAAATATAAACTATAAAAAGAATTTTGTTAATGGTACAGGCAATAGGAAAAAACTACCTTCTGAGAGCTAATATCATGCATTGGGATTTAAAAATATAAAGATGTTTGTTGCTTTTAATGTGCGTATTAGAATTTTGTGATTGGTGGTGAACTTTTAAATGTACTTTGATTTAGACTTTGCTCCACAATTTACTTGGTAAGTTTTGTTTTGTTTTGTTTTTTAGAATTAAAAGAAACAAAAAGCCTAGTATTAAGTACTTCGTTATTTTAACAAGGTTGAGGTAATAATTGAGAACTGCAGTGTGATACTGAGATTCTGCCAACATTTCCAATTGAGAGTATGATGGTCCTATAGAAGGAGCACATATTGATGACATTCAGTCTACTCATGGATATAGTAGGCAAGACCCATACAGCTGAAGAGAATCTGAAGGGTTATTCCAAACTTAAACTTCCAAGAGTACCAGCAAGAGTTTTTAGGAGGATCCCATCGTGTACCACACCAAAAACAAAACAAAAACAGTAAACCCTACTATTTTTTCCAAAGTAGAAGGTAAATGTGCGTTTGATCAAAAAACAAACACCACCAACAACAAAACCTCTCCAGTATAGCTAAGTGTGATGGCTCTTGCTTATAGTCCTGTCTACTTGGGAGGGTGAGGTAGTAGTATCATTTGAGACCAGGAATTTGAGACCAGCTTTGATAGTTTTAGCAAAACTCCTCTCCCTGCCAACTCAAAAACAAAAACAAAAGCTCTGAAGTTTGGGTATCCATGAAAAAAGTATATATATTATTTTTTTTTTAATGTAGACCCCGGGGTCTCACTAAGTAGATTGTACTCATAGTGATCCACCCATTTTCAGACTCACCCAGTCTCAGTCACGGCCTCAGTGCACCCCAGGGGTGGGGTTGGCCCTGCAAGGGCCACTGTACTCTTCCTAAGCAGGCGCTAAGGTATCTGACTGGCCCTTTTCTCACTATATAGATCAGGCTATCGTTGAACTCACAATAACACAGATTGGCCTTGAATTCATGGTGATCCTCCTGCCTCAGCCTCCCAAATGCTGGGATGACAGCTGTGGACTATCATGTAGTACTTATGTTTTCTCCTTTAGAAGGAATTTTTTTTTTTTAGTATGTTATTTTGGTTTTATTTATTTATTTATTTATTTTTTTCTTGTTTCAGAATCTTTGTTTATTCACTCACTTTTATGGCTGGCTCAGCCTGCCCCGAGGGCAGGGCTGGCACAGCATGTGGTGCCGGGGATCAAACCGAGGTCCCTGAAGCCACCCAAGCTTTCCCAAGCAGGGGCTTTAGACCACTGAGCCATCCTGCCAGGCCCCAAAGGAGATTTCATTTTTTTTTTTTTTTTTTTTTTCTTGTTTCAGAGCCTTTGTTTGTTTATTCACTCATTTTATATAGCCGGCTCAGCCCGCCCCGAGGGCAGGGCTGGCGCACCATGTGATACCGGGGATCAAAACCGCGGTCCCTACAGCTGCCCAAGCTTTCCCAAGCAGGCGCTTTAGACCACTGAGCCATCCCTCCGGGCCCGTTATTTTGGGTTTAGATGCAGGGTGTAGAATCATGTCTAGCTAGTTAAGTGAGAATAAGTTCTTTTTTCTTTTTCTTTTTTTTTTTTTTTTTGGCAGGACCAAGGTTCAAACACAACCTTACACTTACCAGGCAGGCACTTGTGCCACAGAGCTATCTCCCCGGCCCCCAAAATAAATTCATTCAAAGACACATAGCATCAGTAGAAGGCTGATGAAGTAGACTGGGCTGGGCTTTCTGGAACAAGTCCCCAAACCCCACCATGATGAATCAGGCCACAACTATGTAGCTGAGGATATAGCTCAGTGGCAAAAGTGCCTGCCTGGCAAGTGCAAGGTCCCAAATTCAATCCCCAGTCACACACACACAGACAACTATGTAGTGAATACTTAGCATTTGTTACAGTAAAAGATACATTGCTATGGATCTCTTTCAAAATACTTTCCTCATTTCTATCTTTTTTTTTTTTTTTTTTTTGCCACTTTTTGAAGCAGTTCTATGAGTCCTCTCATCAATGTCTTCATGAGGTCATGAGGTGTAATTAAAAAAACACAGCAGGGGCCAACAGGATAGTTCAGCAGTCCACAGCACCTGCTTAGGCAAGCTTAGGCAACCACAGGGACCACAGTTCAATCCCCAGCACCACATGCTGCACCAGCCCCACCCCCAGAGCAAGCTGAGTCAGCCATAACATAAATAAATAGTTAAATATATCAAATGTAGCTGCCAAGTGTCATCCAATAGAAAAGGAGACTCATAAAAAACATGTTATGTCTTTTCCCACCTTATTCACATCTGGAACTATGCAACTTCTGTCTTTTCCCCAAAAGAAAGGTGAGCCCTGTAAATTGACTCAAGGCATTGAGGCACCTATAATAGTAAGACAGAGACGACTTCCATAGCTGCTTCAGAAAGTGACAAGAACAGTGGGATAAGTGTGTTCAAAGTGAAGTATTTTAAAGGGGATGGTTGGCAATATATCTTACTGTAATATTTTTTAAAATATAATTGAGGCCTCACTGTATTTTTTTTTATCATATTGTGTTTGATTTGCCAACAGCACGCAGTGGATCTAAGCCATAATGTCTGTTATATAAGATGTTTGCCAGCAGAAATACCAGATCAGCAGCTTATACCTCACTTCTACCTATAGAGCTTCATGCCACGGTATTTGATAGGCCCAGCCTAAATCCTACAGGACCAACCCTGGCTGCAAAGGAAACTGGGAAATATTTCTTTTCACTTTGCAGTCTATGACAATAGGAGGATAAATAGATGTTGCCTGCTGTATACTGCATCTAGCATAACTAGCAGACACAGTAACTAATTTAGGCATATTACTGTAATTGTTAATACTTTGGGGCAAATAATCCACTATTTGCTTTATTTTATTTTTTTTTATTTTTAAGAATAAAAATAGTAGAAACAAAAATGGAGAAAAAAAAACAGTGACAAGAGTACATATAGTACAGAATTTCAAAACAAAAATTTAACAATGGTTGCATTACATATTTTCATCATCAACTCAGTATAGATCAACAACATAGATATGTAAGACTGATCAAACAATTAAACATTAACACTTTCAATAAACATTACTTGTTTTTTAAACTCTTCCAATTGCATTTTACGTTTAAGTCACTCTTCTAAAGATTTATTTCTTTTTACTAAGTTCCATATTCTGTGACCAGGACCCATATACATATATGATTATTGACAAACCAACGTTTGGCATGCTGCACAGATTACAAATACAGTCATTCTTTTTTTTTTTTTTTTTTTTTTTTAAATACAGTCATTCTTGACAGCTCTACTTGGTAATCACTAAGACATGAAGGATTTGATTGCAGCAATACAAAAGCAGAGACTTGGATGGTGCCTTTGCCCTCCCCTCTCCTGTAGGAGTCAGAGTCCAGAACAGCTGCTTACACAACACCACTTTCTGTCTGGTGGTGATGGCACCAGATAGTGATCTCCATGAAGTCATTGTACTGCAGAGCAACAGTAATGTCACTTCTCTTCAGTAGCAGGTTGCATGGAACATATGCAACATATAAACCCCAATGCTTTTTATGGGGGGGTAGGGTGACACAAGGAATAAATCTTTGAGAATTTCATGAAAAATTACAGCCCCTGTTGGAAAGATATTTGTGTGCACAGTCTCTCCCAGAGGTAGGGCTTCAGGTACCATATGATACCTGCCTCAACTTCTTTCAGCAAAGGGATTGTAAGAAGACCAAAGTTAGCCATGGCAATAAGCCATGGAAGTGAGTGAGACCCTTATTGTTTCCTGTGCTGTTGCTTTGGTTGGTTATTGCCTGGAAGCACTCATGTTTTTAAATAAATTGACAAAATATAAAATAGTGAATGGGTGTCAGGTGTGGTGGGACACGTCTGTAATCCCTGCACTTGGGAGGCTGAGGCAGGAGGTTCTTTGTGAGTTCGAGATCAGCCTGGGCTATAAAGGAGTTCAAGACTAGTTGAACTGTATAGTGAAACCTTGTTTTGAAAAGAAAAAATAATTAATAAAAAGTAAATGGGACAAACCATTGAGTAAGTCTTTCTTGAAATGCTTTTCAGTGGAGAAATATTAGTGGTAAAATTTTAACAGTCCTTTAAGATGCAGCACATCCTTGAGTCATTGAAATTAGCTCTCAAAGTCATGCTAAATTTGGAAAAGGCAAGCAAAATTAGTATATATCAAATTATGAATATACTGATTAGTATTTAACTTCAGTTCAAATTTGTGATTGAGCTTTTTGTTAGACATTCATATGCTCTCTTAGAATGTCAGTGTATTTAATATTTCCAGTTTTTAACACCTGAAGCCAAAGTTTATAATCAGGCTGGAAATTTTTCACTGAGGACGACTTGCTCAATGTTCTGAGCATTGAGTAGCCACATTCATTTGGCTGCAAATTTAAAGTCACGAAAAGGTGCAAAATGAAAGACCCCTGTCTGTCCTCCAGCCATCTGTTTTAATCCCCTCAACCACAGAACTCTTGTTGTCTCTGCCTTGTGGAGAAATTATATTTGTACACATAAACTATTACCTACTTTAAAAATACAAATGGTGCCACATTCTGCCCTTGGTATACATTTTCCCATTGCAGTGCATCTTAGAGAAGGTTGCATAAGGACCTGGTTATTTTACAATCACATCACAGGTTACATTATATGGACTTACTATTATTTATAAACCTGGAACCCTAGAACTACCCTAGAACTACCGGAGATTATTTATATTGTGTACAGGATTTTTTTTTTTAAGAATTTTTTTTCTTGTTTCAGTTTGTTTATTTATTTTTATGGCCAGCTCAGCCTGCCCTGAGGGCAGAGCTGGTGCAGCATGTGGTGCCGGGGAGCGAACTACGGCCCCTGCAGCAGCCTAAGCTTTACTAAGCAGGCACCTTAGACCACTGAGCCATCCGGCCGGGCCCCAGGATTTGTTTTTGTTGTAAGAGCACTTTTTGCCAAGTGATTTTGTATATGAACAAGTCCAAGTACAGTATATCTCAGGGATGGATTCCTAGAGTTTGCTAGGTCAAAGGGTATGTACCTTTCAATTTTAGTATATGTGCTCAAGTGTATATATCTTTCAAGCTTTGATGTTATATTTCAAGTTGGAATTTTGCTATGTTGTCCAGGCTGGTTTCCAAGCCCTGGGTTCAAGTGATCCTTCTATCTCAGTCACCAGAGTAGCTGGGACTATGGACATATGCCTTCCTGCCTGGCTTCTTTTTTTTTTTGTATTTTTTTTAGGGAAGGGTCTACAGGGTCTCACTACTAAATCAGACTCATAGTGATCTGCCTGTTTATAGCCTCCCAAGAGCTAGGATTACAGGTGTGTGCTACCACGCCCAGTCTGAATTGCCATCTCAGTGTGCCTTGGGGGTCAGGGCTGGCATGGCAAGCACTTCAGTCCCCTGAATGATTTGGCTAGCCCTTTGCCTGGCTGGCTGGCTGGCTTGCTTGCTTGCTTTTTCTTTCTTTCTTTCTTTCTTTCTTTCTTTCTTTCTTTCTTTCTTTCTTCTTACAGAACAAGGGATTGAGCTCGACACCTTGTACTTGCCAGGCAGGCACTGTGCCCCTGAGCTATCTCCTCAGCCCACTGCCTGGCTTCTTAATACTTTATTAGGTATCAAATAATTGTCCTGGATGAAAATCATTATAATTTGCACTTGCACCAATAATAGAATGCTTTTTTTTTTTAATTTTCACCATCATGTGATGGGTGGATCAAAGTTCTTGATCGAATAACAGTATTTAAATTTGTGTTTTTCTTGAATGCAGTAGTTTTGAGACATGCACATTTTCATTTCTCTCTCTTTCTGGTCTTTTTAAGACAAGGTCTCACTACATAGTGGTAAGGCTGGCCTTGAGCACACTTTATAGCCCAAGCTGGTCTTGAACTTACAACAATCCTCCTGCCTCAGTCTCCCTAGTACTAGGATTATGGGCATATGCCACCACTCCTGGCATATTTTCATTTCTGTGATCCATATTTTGTAAGGTTTTTTTTTTGTTTGTTTTTTTTGTTTTTTTTTTTGTCTTTTTGAGACAGGGTCTCGCTATGCAGTTGAGGCTGGTCCTGAGCTCACTTTTGTAGCCCAGGCTGGTCTTGAACTCGCATCAATCCTCCTGCCTCAGCCTCCTGAGTGCTGGGATTACAGGCGTGCGCCACCACGCCTGGCATGTAAGGTTTAATCTTACTAATTTGTAGGAACACTTTCATGTGAGAGAAATTAAATCTTCAAAAATGAGTTCCATATATTTTCCCTTTGGGCTTAGCTTATAATTATATTTTCATTTTTGGTAATATAGGGATCATGCCACAACTTTAACATCAAATTTATCAATCTGAATTTTTTGTTACATGAAAAGATTTTTTGTTGTTGTTGTTTGCCCAGCATATGCAAAGTCCTGGGTTCAAACCCCAGTATAGGGGGAGGGGCAGGATCTTTTGTAGTCTGAGGTTATCAAAGAATTATCTTCTGGTCTGTTATACTTAAATATTTGATACAGCAAGAATTTATGGTAGCATATTATGTGGGGTGTGGATCCAACTGGCTTTTTCTACATGGCCCACTTGTTTGGATGGGAAACATTTTACTCTGGTTGTTCTTCACTTAGCCTCCCCTGGCACGTGGATCACATTTCTGCTTTTCCAGCCCAGTACGCATGACTTAGATGCCTGGAGAGATGAAGCAGGTTACATAAAAGGGTGCAGGGTGCCAGGCGGGGACCACAGCCAACTGGAAATGGGACGGCATACTTTCCCAAAGAGGGCAGCCACTGCCTGGCGCCTCCTGATTATTGTCGTGCTCAAACGCAGTCGTGTTGCCAGAGCTTTGTCAAGCGAAGCTGGAAATATAGATTTTTATATGGAATGTCGATTTTAAAACGGTAACAACCATTTTTAAAAATTTAAATAAAGCCTTGGCTAAAAATCTGTATTTTCAGGGGCCCAGCGGGGTGGTCTAAAGCGCCTGCTTGGGAAAGCTTGGGCAGCTGTAGGGACCGCAGTTCGATCCCCGGCACCACATGCTGCGCCAGCCCTGCCCTCAGGACGGGCTGAACCGGCCATAAAAATGAGTGAATAAAAACAAACAAAGGTTCTGAAACAAGAAAAAAAAAAAAAATAAATAAATAAATAAACTGTATTTTCAGGCCAGATTAGGTCTCGACAAATCTTCCAATATCCTTGGCTAAGAATAAAGCTTCCCATCAACAACTTTATCCTTCACAGGTGAAAGTATAGTCACAGTCTAGTAAAACTTAAAGCCGGGTCTGGGGCCAGGAGAGGAAAATGAGGACTGGCTATATAAGCCAGAGCCTTTAAAGACTAACTGGAGAAAAACAAACTTGGCATAATTCTACCTTTTATCACAAGTATATGGGATTGTGGAAGTGGTCATGTATTACACGACATTCTTGGCTTAGGAAAATAATCTCCTAAATTTTGTAAGTCTGCCGTTGACATTTTGCCAAGGTAACAAAATGGTGTATGTTGGGGCAATCATGGCTCAGCTACCGATTGTGGAGCCAAATTGTGCTACAGGCTTACGGTTCTCACCTTCTCCCTTTCCGTTCTTCCCTGGGGACATATAGCAGTGACTATTCTTTACAACCTGTGAAAAGTCACATTTGAGCATTTCTGGTGGGATGAAATTTGTGCTAAGGATAAAGTTTCCAGAGCTCATGTTTCTGCATCTCAGAAAAGTTTAGGGTCAGAGGATCTGTTCAGCTCATGAGCATGAGGTGTTTATAGAATCAGCATCCTGCGGAACACGCTTCAGGAAACAATTGAAATATGCCGTCTGAAACTTTTATATTTAAGTTTTATTTATTAAAAGTTATGGTTCTTGTCAACACACTGGGGCCTATTCAAGCGAAGGATCTTTAAATTCAGGCTCGCTTGAGTCATTTTTCTCTCTTTTGGTCCCACAACCACGTGCCTAGGGGTTTACACGCCCCACAAGACCACGCTTGGAACCCGTTCCTATCTGCGTACACACAAAGGAGCCATGGAGGGCACAAATGTGCAAAACATCGCGGCAGCTGCAATGCCACGCTCGCTCCTCGTCCCTCTTCGGCTTCCCGCCGCTGCAGTCCCGCGGCCCAGGGCTCAGCAACAGCCGTCCTGGATCGGGCCGTCTCGGGTGGGCAAGGGGTGGGCAGGCTTGCGGGCGTGCGGGCGTCAGACGCAACCGACGGCCGGGGCGCGGGCCGGGGCAGGCCCTCCGCGCCGCTCCCAGGAGAGGCGGACTCCCCCGGCCGGGGCCCCGCACCCGCGCCCGCCCGGCGCCTCTGGCCGCGCCGCGTCGCGCATGCTCCGAGCGGGCTCCGCCGGCGGCTCGGGATAATGAGAGCCGCGCCGAGGGGGCGGGCCGAGCGGCGGCCGCGGGGACCCGGAGCTCGGCGGTGGCCCCGGGGCTCTGCGCGCGGCTGCTGACGGGCGGTGGAGGCCGCGCGGGGCGCGCAGTGGGGCTCGCCGCCGCGACGCGCACGTCCGCTCCCTGGGGTCCTGGGAGGTGACTCGGCGGGGCCGGGCCGGGCCGGGCCAGGTCGCGCCAGGCGACGGTGCCTGTCGGGAGCACGGGGAGGAGGCAATGAGCAGCCCGGCGGCCGCTGCTGTTGGCGCGGCGCGGCCGTAGCGGCAGTCGGCGCGGGGACGAGGCCGGCGGGAGCCCCGGCGCGCCGCGGACAGACAAAGGAGGAGGAGCCGCCGCTGCCGCGGGGGTCGCCGCGGGGTCTCGCGCCTCCTCCGCGGGCGCTGTGCGAGGCTGGGACCGCCTGCGCCGGGGAAGCCGCCCCGGGCCTGCGCCCGTCAGCCCGCCCGCCGGCGCCGCCCCCAGCCGCCTCGGCCGTAGCCGCGGCCCGGGCCGGGCGGGAGGCGGCGGCCGCGGGCGAGGCGAGGCGGCCCGTGCCCCGCGCGTCAGGCCTGCGGCTCCCGATGCGGAGGCGCTGCGGCCGGGACCATGCAGCAGGCGCCGCAGCCCTACGAGTTCTTCAGCGAGGAGAACAGCCCGAAATGGCGGGGACTGCTGGTCTCGGCCCTGCGGAAGGTCAGTGCCCGGGCGGCAGGGGCCGGCGGGAGGCGCGGGGCGGAGAAGGGGAGGCCGGCCCGCCGCGCTGCACCGCGCCGCGCCGGAGCCGTAACGGGGAGCAGCCCCGTCCTACCCGCGCTCGGGTTACCGGCCCAGCGCTGCGCCTCGGCTGGCGACAGGGGCCTCGCTATTGCCTGTTGCATCCTGAAGGACGTTTGCTCAAGTTGGGGTTTTATTTTTTGGCCCGGTCCCGGAAGGAAGGTTTTGTTATGATCATAAAACTGGATTTCATGTTACTCTCAGGCAACTTCCGCTGTTGACCAATTTGTTGTCCTTAGTCAGGATTCGGGCAAAAGAAAGTCCCGCAGATGCTAAGCGGTGTCTGAAAGAAAAGCCCATTTTCAGGTGGGGATTCACTTTTTAAATAAGTCATATGGAAGGACTCCCCCGACGCCCCCGCAGCAGTTTGCTTGTCAAGGTTGTCCACTCACGCATGAGGCAATGCTTTTTTGTAATATGGATATGTTTCACATGTGTGAAATGTCAGTGACTCATACTACTCATTTTTCAGTGCTTGAGGTAAATCTAAAGCGCCTCCCTTCTTCCTGCAAAAGATGTCTTTCATCTGGATACAAGAGATTTCCCTTACATAATTTGGTCAGTTTCTCTCCTCCCTGGGTTTGATTGAGAATTTGAAATTACTTTAAGGAACAAAAAAGGTGCAGCTCATACAAGTAGGCCTTCTATATGTGGGTGTATTGCTAGGGTGCATCTGTCCTGTCTGTAGTATCTTTCTGCCTCCCTGCATTTAGGGAATAATTATGTTATCATTTTTTGCAATAGGTCCTTTTTGTAAAGTCGGGATAAATTTAAAGGCTGTATATCGGTTCAAGATTAGCTATCAAACCTTCACCATTGAGCCAGACTTAGTCTCTTCTGTGTTTTGTGCAAAATAATCAAGAATAAATTTTAAAATAGTAGAAAACAAAATCATTAACTTAAAAGACTGCATTTGGAAAATAATTCTTCATACAGCAGTGTCTTTTTAGAAGTTCATATCTTTCCCTCATGTGTTTAGAATTTCAGAATTTTTTAATTTCATAATTCTTACAAGAAGATCCTGTGTCCCTTGGGACAAGCATCAAGTCCTGTCCTTTTAAAGCGCCTGATGGAACTGACTGTCATTGCCCTGATGTAGCAGCTTCCAGAGTATTAAGTCGACCTTCTTTTCGTGTGTAGCCCAATCCTCCTAGGAGAGAGAACAAAATGGAAAGTGCCCAGTGGTAATAATGAATTCTGGCCTGAATTAAAAGTGAAGGAGAAAATGCTTAGATAGTAATTAGGCTTTCTGACACACGGAAAGTGCGAGTGCAGTTACCAGATAGGCCTGTACCTGTGTTGTTATTGATGTGGTGTCATTATAATATGCCCATTATACTTTTTGGTAGCAAATAGTGTTTAAGTATAGGTAGCTTTGACCCTCATAAACTATTCGTATAGAGGTACAGATTTGGTTTTGGTACAGGGTAAGTGAGAAACAAAACCAGGAGTAGCATCCAGTCCTGCTCCCTTGCTGAGGTCCTCTTCGCAGGTATGAGGACCTGTAACCATTATGCTTGGCAGTTGTCTACTAAATACTGTACTGTATTCTACAGTTTTGGGATATCCTTTGCTTATGAGATAAATACATGTCAGGAAATTTGGTCTTTGTGGTGAACTTAAACAGCAATTTGTATTAATTTATTGCCATGCTGTTGTAGAATTGAGGTGTAATCGCATGGACAGCCTTTTACATATTTTGAGAAAAGTTTTGGTGAAAGCAATTTGGCCCATCTCCAGTTTCGTGAATTTGCAACATTGCCACATGTGGGATTGTAGTGCCTGATAAAAATTGTAGTACTAGGTTCTCAAAAGTCACTCTGCAGGAAATTTTAAAATCTCAGTAGTGGCGAACCTTCTGGATGTTTTAACTTTTTTTTTTTTTTTTTTTTTTTCACATAGCCAACTGTTTGTCATCATTGAAAGGAACATCTCAGTTGTTCCTCGGTACAATTTGAATTTATGCCATTTCTGAGGCAACTACAGCAAAATATCAGAGTTAGAGATATAACTTGTCTAGCATGTGTGAGCCTCTGGGTTTGATCATCAGCAATGAAAGAAAAAAAAAAAAAATCTAGAATTTGACCTCCCTCTTCCAGCCAGTGATCTAATTACAAAGAGTGCTAGGATTGACTGTAGTATTTCTGTCCCCCAGTTGGTGTTGCCCTTGGACAGATGATGCATACTAGTTTTCTGCACTCATTTAACATGTATTGAATAATTTTATTTCATGGCACTGTGCTGGCCCTTAAGAATATAAAGATGAATTTTAAAAAATTGGGGCCGGCAGGATGGCTCAGTGGTCTAAAGGGCCTGCTTAGGAAAGCTTAGGAAGCCATAAGGGCCACGATTCAATCCCCAGCACCACATACTGTGCCAGCCCTGCCCTCAGGGCAGGCTGAGCTGGCCATAATAAATAAATAAATAAATAAATAAATAAATATGGTAAATATTGAAAAAAATAAGTAAAAGCTTGCCTTAAACTATATTTGCCATCTAGACCAGTGGTGCTATTGTTTTTCTTGGGAGACAAAAGATGTTAACATCGAGTTCTTTTTCTAAACTAAAACGTCAGTATTCAGGATAAATTGCAGTGATGGCACTTTGTGATAAATAGGTGGGTTTCTAAGAGGTTTGACATCATTGGTAGACCAAAAATTCTTAAAAGTTCTGGTTTGTGTAAATGAAATAGCAATGCTGAGCTCAGATGTCTTTATTAGGAATATCCATATGTGTGTGAAAAGTGCAGTGTAGCTCAATTGGCTTTGGCAGGTTAGTCTACTTCCACATAGTAGCAGAGCCTTCAAAACTGCTAAAGTAAAATTTCCAGAAAGACAAAACCAGAATTTGGTGTAATTGTTAATGAGGTCGTCATGTGTCAATAATTTCAACTTATTTAATTTACGGAAATGGAAATGGACTTCAGGACTCGTGCTTGCCAGGCAGGCACCATGCTGAGTTAGATCCCTGGCCCCTTCAACTCATTTAATGAGGGATTTAGGAGTATATCAAAGGCACTTATATTTTCCTTGTGTATTTATAGACCATTTAATAAAGACAGGTTAAGGTTATAGATACAGGATTAACTCCTTAAAAAGCATACAGATTAATCTTTAGATTGTCTTTTCCATTAGATAGAAATTATTTGTGTGTCTGCTAGCCAAAATTCTATAAATAAACCTTACAGACTTGTGAAATAGCCTAGTCAATAGGGAGTGATTGAAGGTTTAAGCAAGGTAGTGCACTGAAAAACTGTTTCTTTTGCTTGGTTTCAAGTTTTGGCTGATTTCTGGGAAGGTTGAATGTGTGTGTGAGGGGCAAAGTCACCAGTGTTGACATTGAAAATGTAAGTGGTGATCGCTTCTGCAGTCCCTGTGCTAAAATTGGAATTGCAAGAGGGAGAGTAGGAGAGTAGCACTGGCCCTATGCAAGGGTGATTAAATTCATGAAATACTCCATTGAGGAGTTAACAAATTCTATCACTTGGGAGGCCTAAGCTAACCCCATCTCAAAACAAACAAACAGAAACAACCCCAAACAAAACAAAACAAAAATCCAAACCCCTGGGGAAACAAAAAAAGACAAAAATTGTGGCATTGATGAGTTTTTTGTTTGCTCTTTACCTTTTTTTTTGTCTTTTTGAGACAGGTTCTCACTGTGCAGTTGAGGCTAGCCTTGAGCTCACTTTTGTAGCCCAGATTGGTCTCGAACTCGCACCAGTCCTCCTGTCTCTGCCTCCCGAGTGCTGGGATTACAGGTGTGCGCCACCACGCCCGGCTGTTCTTTACCTTTTATTTCTTTTATTTTCCTGTGATGCTGGACAGCAATGATCTACACCCTCAGTTTCACTTTTCAAGCAAAACCATCCTAGATCACCTAAAAGCATACATACAGAGAGCAAAGTGATGTGACACTGCTAATGGATAGTGCATGAATTGTTCACATTGCTGCTAACTTATGTATCTTCCCTAAAAGAGCCAACAGTTTAAATGCTTTATCACTACTACTCTCCAAGAACATTGAAGGTCTTCTAGTACTTGGAGGGAAAAAAGGAGCATTGGATATATATATATATATATATATATATATATATATATATATATTTCTTGAGATTTTGCTTTAGAACACTCTACAGTGTCTTTCCTGGAGTCCATAAAACATATAGAACGATTGGAGGATCTATTACAAATGTCTCCTATGCAGTGGCATGATTCCTGATAAAGCTTGCAGTCAGGATGACTGTGGCAGAGAAGCCTGAGGGAGACAAAGTTATAATTATCTGAAACATCAACAGAAATTAATGAAACAAAGGGGGAGAAGAGATTTGAGGCAAGGGGAATGTACTTGTTTTTATTTATTTATTATTATTATTATTTTTTATTTATTTATTTTTTTTTTTTTTGGTAATGAGTAAAACATATTTATTGAGGGAAAGAAAGCTCCTGTCCGAGAGAGGGCAGGAGGGGGTTGCTGAGTGGGTGTCCCCCCATACCTGTTTTTAAAAAAAGCACACACACATACACACACACACACACACACACACACACACACAGAATAAGGAGATGAGGTCCATATATAGACTATATATATAAACCAAATTAAAGTCTCTGCCTAGGACTAGAAAGTCCTACAGGGTTATCATTTGTGTAGCAAAGCAATTAGATAACTTTGCTCACGGTTGTTTTATGAAAAGATCACACACCAGGTGAAAGCCAGAAACTAATAGAGATCCTGTGATTTTTATGTGAGGCTTGCTCTGAATTTCCTGTAGCCTCTGTATATAACAATAGAATTCAAGAGAGCCATTTGGAATTATTCCAAACAAGTAATGACCCAGACTGATCCAGAGGGTTAAGCCAGAACTGGATGAGAGTTGGGAATGCATTTTAGCCTGCTGCACTTAGCTGTCAGCCGTAATTTAGTAGCCTTTTTTTATTTTCAGTTTAATTTTGGTATGGTATATTTGGAGCAGTAGTATTCCATTAAAGCGTTTTATGCTGAGTATCCAAAGCATTACTTGTGTTACCACTTAACATAAATCAGATGCATGTCTTTTATATTAAGCATTGTTTCTTTTTCAAGGGTATAGTAGTTTGATTATATCTTCTTTTAGCGCGTGTATTACAGTGAGGAAGAAATTTCAATATAACTGATGGATTTATCTTTTTTTTTTTTTTTTGCGGGACCGGGGTTTGAACTCACGACCTTGCACTTGCTGGGCAGGCACTTGTGCCATGGAGCCATGTCCCCGGCCCCTAACTGATGGATTTAGCATTATCTCATGTAAAATAAAAATGAACCTAAAATTCTTATTTTCTTTGCATAAAAATATGTGATAAGTAAAAGCATTTGAAATGTGTAAGGTGTTACGGTTCACATCTTAATGTGGAGTAGTGAAGCAGCACAAATGAAAATGACATAAAAGTCTATATATGAGCAGTAATATTAGCTAATGTTTATTCTAGTTTTACTTTTCTAATTATTTACTTGATACAGGGTCTCACTATGCAGTTCAGACTGTAGTTATCCTCCTTTCTCAGCCTCCCTTAGTGCTGAGATTACAGGTGTGCACCACCATGCCTGGTTTCAGGGCTGGCACGGGTGGGACCAGCATGACATATGGTATTGAGGATCAAACCTGGGTCCTTGAGTTTTACAAACTCAATTGCTGTCTGTACGTGGCAAACACTGTAGTTCTTTTTTACTTAATACATTAATACAATTTAATAATTGATTATTTCTTCTTGAAATCCTTTTCTCATTTTTGCTTCCCAAACACCAAAAACTAAAGGTTTTTTAGATTGTCCTAGGTTTTTAGATATTGCACTCTATCTGGGTCTCATCTTCCTAACTGCATCATTCTGATCACCCTACATCTTAGTTATTATAAATAACTTGTTTTTTCTTCTTTTTGTTGCCTGTCTGTCTGATGTCTGCCTGCCTGCCTGCTTTCCAGCCATCCAGTCATCCATCCTAGGAATTGAACTCAGAGCCTTTGTACTGAGCTACATACATCTCCAGCTCTTCCATTTTCATTATTATAGTATTATTATTTTAAAACATGGTTTTGCCAAATTGCCCAGGTGGGACTCAGACTTGTGATTCTCCTATCCCATCTAATCCAAGTACTGGTATTTCAGGTGTGTGCCACTGTGCTTGGCCTCTTTGCTCTTTTGCTTCCCTCCTCCTCCTTTTCCTTTTCCTTCAAAATAAAATTCCCTCCTTCCTTTCTCTCTTTCCTGTGTTCCCCTGGGCATGCTGAGAAGACAGTTGAGACTTGGTGTGGTGGTGCTTGCCTGTAATCCTAGCTCTTGGGAGACTGTAAACAGGTGGGTCACTATGAGTCTGATCTAGTAGTGAGACCCTGAACACCCTACAGACCCTTCCCTAAAATACAATCAATCAGTCAATCAAACCTGAACCTTGTACATGCCAGGCAAGTGCTTTACCATTGAACTACATCCCCAGCACATAATTTATTTTCTTACTTAAGATTGTTTTCCTAAATGCAACTTTCATCCTGCACAAATACTTGATAGACATTTCAACCGGTTCTGGATTTCTCTTGCCCCTGGAACCTTGCTGCTTTTGTAGTTTACTGTCAGTAAATGTCCACTCCAGTGGTTCAAATTAAAACTCTTGAATTACTTTTGTATCATATCTTTTCATTCCACACATCTAATCTGTCAGCAAATCAAATCCTCTTAACTTACTTCAAGCTGTAACTGCACTGGGTCACCATTTCATACTATTCTATTACCTAGCACTGGGTTACTAAAATAGCTTTTTAACTGGTCTCTTCATTCTTGGTCTATTAGACTTTTCTTCCTTTTTTTTTTTTTTTTAAATAATTTTAAAATTTTATTTACTTGTTTCAGAACCTTTGTTTGTTTATTCACTCATTTTTATGGCCGGCTCAGCCTGCCCTGAGGGCAGGGCTGGCGTAGCATGTGGTGCCGGGGATCGAACTGCGGTCCCTGAAGTTGCCCAAGCTTTCCCAAGCAGGCGCTTTAGACCACTGAGCCATCCCGCTGGGCCCCTATTAGACTTTTCTTAACACATGACATGTGTCATGTCACATGAGATCATGTCATTCTTTTTTTCAAAACTATTAGTGCTTTTCAGACTAAAAATCAGAACTCTTCTGAATGAGCTGCCATCTCATCTCCTTTTATGACACTTCCTTCAGCTCCCTCTCACTGTCTGAGCCTAAACCATACTAACTTTTTTATTCCTACAAAGAATATGATATGAATTAATGTTTGTTATAAAAAAAAAAAGATTATGTGTGGGAGATTGGTAGTGTTTTGATGGATGTGAGTGCTTGGCTCAAGAATTCTTTTTTTTTTTGCGGGACTGGAGTTCAAACTCACGACCTTGCACATGCCACAGAGCTATCTCCCCGGCCCCCCAAGAATTCTTAAACTTTTTTTTTTTTAAAGAATTTTTATTTTATTTTTCTTGTTTCAGAACTTTTGTTTGTTTATTTATTTATTTATTTATTTTTATGGCCAGCTCAGCCTGCCCCGAGGGCAGGGCTGGCGCAGCATGTGGTGCCGGGGATTGAACTGAAGTCCCTGAAGCCGCCCAAGCTTTCCCAAACAGGTGCTTTAGACCACTGAGCCATTCCGCCGGGCCCCAGAATTTTTAAACTTTGAATAAAACAAAATTTTCAGTTCATAGGTTAAAAAAGACATTCTTGATTTTATAATTTTATGTTTTTTGATATCTTTCAATCTGCTGCAACTTACTTGCTAGAGAAGTGAAAGATTGTAATGTTAAACAGATTCAGAAATTTTAAAGGGAAAATGTCTTATACTTTTTTTTTAACGTTTAAGCTTTGGAGTCTCCCCCCCCCCCCCCAGCATTGTCTTTGTTAATAGTGATGGAAAATAAATACTTTAGTATTTTATGCTCTTCAAAGAACACTGACTTTCATGTGTTCTGCCACTAGAATAAGTCGAGAGCTACTGGTTTATCTTGTCCTTCCATAGATTTTAATCGACTGCCTTTTTCTAGGGAGTTGCTTAAAGGTCAAATGGAATTTCATTTCATTCAGGAAAATTTTAATGAGAAAAATTTTAGCTTTAACTAGTAGTCTTTCTTACATATTTGATTATTTTATAAACTGTTGCCTATATTAAGCTAGGTAGAATGAGATTCCTGGCCTGCACTTTTGTACATTTTAAATAAAAGAACACATTTGAAAAACCTGTCAAGAAAGCACCTAATTAAAAACACTGACTTTTTTTTTTTTTTTTTAATGTATTTGGTACAGGGTCTCACTATGCAGCTTAGACTTGTAGTGATCCTCCTATTTCAGCCTGCCCAGTGTTGGGATTACAGGCGTGCGCCACCACACTGGGACTAGGTAGCTGACTGCACATACCCTGGGCCTGGCTAGTGCAGCATGTGGTGCTGGGTATTGAACCCCAGTCCCTGCATTTGCCTAGGCAGGCCTGTAGTCATTTGAGCTGTCTTGCCCACCCAGAACAATAACTCTTAAATAAGAAATGAGTATCAGTAATGAGAATAAGGGACATGGAATAGGAATCTGTTTACAGTGTAATAAAGGATAATTGAGTTTTCAAATACAACTTCTGTGAAATAAAAACAAATTTTATGGAGTTCTTTCTTAATTTTTTCTAGTATCTTGGTAATTTCAGTGACACCAGAAAATCTTTCTACTACTACCATTGTTCTATTTAACTGAGTAATTTCTTTATGCAAAGGACTGTGGTAATGACTAGTAATGACTAGCTTGCCTGTGTGTTAGGACTATCCTGACCTTAAAGAATGTATAATATACAGCTGTGGTTTCAATTCTTGATTATACAAGCTGATCAGAAAAATGTTACCTTAGAGTTTTATATAGAGAGAAAGTTTTATATTTTTAAGTTTTATTGAGAATGTAATTGACATACAAGCTGTACGTATTAAAAGTGTATAGTGTGTTACACGTGTATATTAGTGAAACCACAGTAATTGTAAGTGAACATATCCTCCAGTTGCAAAATTGTCTCTTGGCTATACTTCTTTCCCCTATCCTTTTCCATTCATCATTCTTTAGCAATCACTGATCTGCTTTCCATCATTATAGATTGCATTTTTCTAGAGTTTCATGTTAATGAAATAATGCACTATATACACTTTTTTGGGGGAGGCGGCTTTTTGACTCAGTTTCATTACTTTGAGATTCAGCTGTGATATACTTCCTTTTAATTGTTCAGTAGTATTCCATTGTGTAGTTATATTACAGTTTGTTGATTCATTCACCTGTTGATGTACTTTTGGGTTTTCAGGGTTTTTTTGTTTGTTTATTCATTTGTTTCTGTTCTGGAGATTGAACCCTGAATTTTGAGACATGGTCCCACCAAATTACCCAGGTTGAATTTGAACTTTCAATCCTCTTACCTCAGCCTTCTTAAGAGTGCTGGTATTACAGGTATGCATTACAATTCAGGCTGCTTTTCAGATGTTGGTTGAAAATAAAACTATCATGAACACTGTACAAATCTCTGGGAATGTTTTTACCAAAGTAGTTGGATCAGAGTGTTTGTTTTAAGAGTCTATCAAACAATTTTTAAAAGTGTTCGACCGGGCGTGGTGGCGCACGCCTGTAATCCCAACACTCTGGGAGGCTGAGGCAGGAGGATCGGTGCAAGTTCGAGACCAGCCTAGGCTACAAAAGTGAGCTCAAGGCCAGCCTGAACTGCATAGTGAGACCCTGTCTCAAAAAGACAAAAATAAATAAACAAACAAACAAACAGAAGTTCTGAAACAAGAAAAAATGAATAAATAAATAAATAAATGTGTTCATACAATTTTATGTTCCTACCAGCAATTTAGTTTCAGCCATTCTGATAGTTGTACAGTAGTAATACTTATTGTTGTAACAATTTTCCCAATGATTACTGATGTTGAGCCTCTTTCTTACTCTTGCTGTGTACTTTTTTTTTTTTTTTTTTTTTGGAGAAGCATATACACTACAAAGAGTTTCTTCAACTCTGTAGCTTCTTTTGTGTGTGTGTGGGACTGGGGATTGAACTAAGGCCCTTCTTTATATCTTCTTGGTTCAGTCTCTTTATACTATCTTTTGAAGAGTAAGAGTTCAGATTGTTATAAAATCCAGTACCTGTTTACAGTTAGTTTTTGTTAGGGCCTGTTCCTTTAGTGTGCCACATTTGAGAAATTGCTGAGTGTAAGAACACACTATAAGCCCAGTGCTTATGAAGCTCAGCAGAGGAGGCCAGCCTGTCCTCCATAGTGAATGTGAGGTCAGTCTGGACTACATAGCAAGACCTTGATTCAAAAACCAAACCAAGTAAGAATCTTTACCCAACTCAAGTTTGCAAAACTCTTTATTTTTGTCTGAAGTTCTGTAATTTTAGGTTTAACATTTAGATCTATAATCCATTTCAATTTTATATACACTGGATAATTCCACATATACTTTTTTGTATATATGTATATCTCCTTGTTTCACCATTAGTGAAAAGGCTATCTGTTCTCCTTTGCTATAGGTCTTTAAGTCTTTATGAAAAAGATTAGTCATCCTTATAAATAAATAAATAAAACCAGAATGGTTTTATTCTGGATAGTCTATTCTGTTCCATTGATAGTTTGAAATCAGTACTACACAGTTTCCATTATTGTTGCTTTATAAAATTTTTGAAATCAGGTTATGTTGACTCCAGCCCACCAGCTTTATTCTTTTGTTTTGGTTATTCTATGATCTTTATATTTCCCTAAGGTATTTCATTTGTTTATTGTTTTACCATGTTAGTGATTGAATCTAGGGTCTTTGTATTGGTCAGGGTTTTACTTAAAGGAACAGAATAGATATAAGGAATGGATATTAACACAAAATATACAATCTATAAGGAATTATAAGATTGGCTTACAATAGTCAGCCACAGAGTCAGATGAGGAAGCGCACACAGGGCGTCTGCATGCTCTGGACTGAAGAATTCAATCCCGAGGTCTGGACTCCACTGCAGTACTTCCTTGTTGGCTGATGGGTCTGCAATGGAAGACTGAAGTGTCTGTAATGGACACTGAGGAGTCTGCAATAGATGGTGAAAGACCCAAGTTGGAGGGCGAAGAGTCTGCGCTGCAAGCCAGACGATGAACTCCAGTCTGAATGGGAAGACTGAAGCTTCTCTGACAGTGTTGATTCCTTCAGCCCTTTAAAAGTATGTTTGTGCTCAGTCATTCTGACATGGGCTTATTGAGCCCTAGGGTGGAACCGATCATACCCCAGGATGGGCCCTTGATCCCGCTCTAGGGAGAAATCCAATCATATCCTAGGCAGGCCCTGGTCACACTCCAGGGAAGAACCAGTTTTACCCCAGAGTGGGGCTCCCACAAACAAGGAACCGGGCTGCTGAGTCATTCAGCCAAGTTGACACATTGTATCAACCACTACAGTCTTCATGCTATGCTACATTTCCCAGCTCTTTAAAAAAAGTGTGAGTGTGTGTGTGTGTGTGTGTGTGTGTGTGTGTGTGTGTGTGTTTAATTTTGAGACAAGGTCTTGCAACATAAACCGGACCCTCTTGGTATTTTATTTTATTGTATTGTATTGTATTGTATTTATTTATTTATTTATTTATTTTATTGTTTCACAACCTTTGTTTGTTTATTCACTCATTTTTATGGCTGGCTCAGCCTGCCCCGAGGGCAGGACTGGCGCAGCATGTGGTGCTGGGGATCGAACCACAGTCCCTGAAGCCACCCAAGCTTTCCCAAGCAGGTGCTTTAGACCACTGAGCCATCCTGCCAGGTCCCTACCTTCCTATTGATGTTGCTAAGAAGAAGAAAAAAAAAAAGAAAAAAGTTCTTCTCTTTGGACTAAGAGGAAGCAGATGCATACAGTCAAATGTTCTGCAATTGCAGTGAAGCCCACTCACTATTCTTTAATTTTAGAAACTTCTGAAAGCCTTTAATGTACCCTTCATTAATTAAGGAACTTGGATCAAACACATCAAATGTATATTCCAATGCATTTACTGGTTTTGGGAAAACTGAGTCCTGGACTAGCCATCTGGTCACAATATTTTGGACCTCATCATTCAGAGTCTGAAGGGTAGCCTACAGCATGAATGAGAATAGTGTAGCCAGGAGCTCATAAGTAACTAGGCAGAAGAGTAGGATCAGACCTTCTCACCTGTAGTTAAGATACTCAAGATGGTATGTAATCAGATCTCCAGAGCAGAACATTTACTGAGATGTGACAGAGAATAGGAGCAACTGAGAATATGGCACTTCATGGACTCCTAGCTCTTAGTGGTGTGTCTTAGGAGCTCTCAGGTAGTTGGGGGCATTGGAGCTGACCTTTGCTGTAATTTTCATTGCAGTTGTGATGAATTTATAGCTCATGTGAGAGGAATTGACTTTTTTTTTTTTTTTTTTTTTGGTGCTACTGGAGATCTAACCTAAGCAGTACTGAGCAATGTAGTATCTCAAGACTTGTTTAAAGTTTTATTTAGGATCTCCCTAAGTTATTTGGGTGGGCCTCAAGTTTGACATCCACCTCTTCAACCTCCCAAGCATCTGGCACTGTAAGTATGCACCATCATGTCCACTAAGAATTGACAACTTGGGGCTGGGGAGATAGCTCCGTGGCAGAAGTACCTGCCTGGTAAGTACAAGGTTGTGAGTTGGAACCCTGGTCCCACAAAAAAAAAAAAAAAAAAAAAAAGACAACTTAACAGTGTTGAGTATCCCAAATCCAAAATAAATTCTCTTTATTTAAGTGTTTACTTTCTATCAGTAACATTTTTAAAGCTTCTGTGTATATTTTTTGAAATAAAATTGTGTGTGTGTGTGTGTGTGTGTGTGTGTGCATGCACATGTGTGTCATGTATGTGTATTAGTGGGAATTGGACCTGGGGCCTTTGCATAAGATATATCCTAGTCCCTTTTTAAATTTTGAGATAGAATCTTCTAAATTGCTGAGCTGTCCAGGCAGGGCATAAACTTGTAATCCTCTTGTTTTAGCCACCTGTACTGCAGCATTACAGATATTCACCACTCTATCCAGCTTCTTTTTATTTTTAAATTTTAACTCCTTCATAATTAAAGGGAACCCACCATTCTTAATTCATGTTTGAAATATTTGTCGCTTCATAGAAATATTTCCAATGGAATGAAGAATTGGACTTAAATAAGTGCCCACTAGCAAGGTTTTTCATTTGATTGTGAATATGGAAAACTGGAAAATACAAATCAGGCAATAACATTTCTCTAACTTGTCAAATAGTGTTCATCAGAGGAAAAATAAATGTATACAGAGCTATGACTTATAGTTATGACTATTAGCATATAGAGTTATGACTATTAGCGCGTGTGTCAGGAAATACCTTCTGACACTTAGAAAATATGGTGTAGCTAAAATACAGGTCTGACTTGTTAATCTACTGTTAAAGACTGAAAATTATTTTAATTGCTCTTTTTCCGACTAGTGTTCCAGAAAAATTTGACAGATGAGTTTGTTCTGATATGGTAATCTCGTGTTTACTGTGTGTTAGGGCTCTGGTATGATACTACGGAGGTGCCATACGGGGATCTTTCATTGTCTTGGTCCTAGTAGAGTACCTGTGGTTGGGATCTCTGGCTTTTTCTCGTTTGAAATTAACTAAAAAATAAGAAAGTAAGAGGCTTAGTGTTAAAGTTGCTTTGTAGATTACTATGTTTACCTAAGCCATAATCACAGAAAAAAAATCATCCCATTTAGATTCCTTGCTCCCTCCCTCTCTCTGTCCCTCCCTTCTTTCCTTCCTTCCTTCTTGTAATGCTGGGTGTTGAACCCAGGAACATAAGCATGTCAGGCACTGAGTTACACCTATAATCTAGATATTATTTTAATTCTTAGCTTTTTATGGAAAGATATTATAGTGGAAACAGTCTTTTGAAGTGAAATGTGCTGCTATACTTGGGATATATTTTATATTTTGTGTTTTTTATTTTATTGATCTAGTAGAAGTGTATAATTAGGATGTAATTACATTTCTGGTCATATTAAGTACAGGATTGAGAAGAAACACTTGTTTTTCTAAATTCCTAAAAACAGATTATAATGCCTGAATTTTGGGATATTGGTCCTATGTATATTTCTAATTGCCTTAAACAAATACCCAAACCTCTTGAAAAAGTAATTTTTCTAAACTCTACTTTCATGTATCTTTGATTTTTCTACTTCTCTGAGGTAATCACTTTTAGTTTTTCAAAGTAGATTTGAAGGTGGGCGTGGTGGCTCACGCCTGTAATCCCAGCACTCGGGAGGCTGAGGCAGGAGGATTGGTGCCAGTTCGAGACCAGCCTGGGCCACAAAAGTGAGCTCAAGGCCAGCCTCAACTGCATAGTGAGACCCTGTCTCAAAAAGACACACAAAAAAAGAAAACAAAGTAGATTTGAATTTACTTTTATATTTTTAAGAAAGAAAAAGTATACATTGCCTTTTTTGTTGTTGTGTTCTATTTCGGACATTGTTGAGTTCCTACAATGGAAGGTAAGGATTTAATGTTTTTTTAATGAACATACATTTCCCCAGCCACCTGTGCATCTTATGACACATACATTCTATGGTTATATCTTAATTTTGGTTGGATTAATATTCAAAATGTGTTGCCTATTAACGTAATTTATATTGAACTACTTTCTCCTTTTTGCTTTTATGGAGATTAATAATTACCTATATATATTGTTTTTTATGGATTGACCAATTGTCTGAATATCCTCTCAAGATTTTTAATCCTGTGAGTTCCTTTGTCCCTTTTGTCATCATGAGATCATTTCTCTCAGGGTCCCTAGGCCTCCCCGAATCTGGACTGGTGACTTTGCTGTCCCAAGCCTTCACTATACAGTTTTCCATATCTTATTTTGGGCATTTCCTTAGCTACCTTCTATATTGAATTCTTCATTTCCTAAATCAATTTTTTTTTCTTTCTTTCTTGGGTTTTACACTTAGTGTAGTAGAAACTGTAAAAGTTTAATGACAATGGATGTGTATGAGAGAAAAATTTTGATTTTGTTGTGTGTAAGAATGTGTTTTACTGTGATATTTGATTGGTAATTTTTTGTGATCTTGCAGTCTAGGTAGGAAATGGTTGCTATTCAACTTCTGTTGAAATTTGGAGCTAGTTAATGTATTATATATAATCCATTTTTCTTTTCTCACAGTCATTTCCTTTTTTTTTTTTTTTTCAGTGATACTAAGCAGGCCGTTTATACTTTATTGATAGTTTCATCCCTCTATTTTCTCTTTGCTGGACTATTCTCTTTTGAAGTCCTTGTTTATAGTGAAGAGTGATCCACAATTAGAAAATAGACAATTTAAGGAACACCAGCACGTGTATGTGTGTGTTTGTGTTACTATGGATTGAACCCAGGTCCTTTGTACTGGGTTACATCTGCAGCACTTTATTATTTTGAGACAATCTTACTAGCTACCCAGCCTGGGCTTGAACTTGCAATCCTTTTGTCTAGGCCTCCCAGAAACCTATAATCATTGGTGTGGGCTACCCACCATACCTGGCTAGAAATCAGCACACTTTCAGCACTTTTCTCCATATTACTGTCCAAAAGGCAACCTTTTGTGCTTGTCACTACTTTGATTTTCTTTGTTTTTTTCAGTCATGACTCCCTGATTTAAAGTTAACTGTAGTTTAATTTTATGACTTTTATTATATTTTTGCTATATATATTTCATTATATGAGTATGTCACAATGTATGTGTTGCTTAATTAGAAATAGGTGAAGTGGACTCTAATACTGTATTTTATTAAATCCAATAAATCTGATCATTTCAACATAATATAAAATTATTATTATATATGTGTATATATATATATTTAAATTTTTTTATTTTTTGTTGATACCTGGGATTGAACTTGGCGACCTTGCACTTGCCAGGCTGGTGCTTATGCCACTGAGCTATCGCCTCAGCCTCAATTTTTTTTTATACTTTTGAAATCCTGATTGTAATTTATATTTACAGCCCATTTCAGTTCAGGTGAACTACTTTTCAGGTGTTCAGTAACTACATGTGGATAATGACTACTATGGTACATTACTTAACTTTCTCAAAAGAAGTATATGTACAGTTGTATGTCACTTAATGAATCTTTAAGAGTCAAGAAGAACTTTGTTGAGCAGTTTTGCCCTTGTATGAACAACGTAGAATCTACTTAAACAAAGGTACATGATGTAGGTCAGTCATTGACTGTGGCCTCTAGAGGCAATCCAGGGATGAGATAAACAGGAAATGTATGAGGCTGCTGGCATACCACACACAGCTTTGTACTAGACTTGTTTTTCTTTTTAAGGGATGTGTCTTGCCCCACCCAACCCCCATTTCTTGGACTCAAGCATTTCTCCTGTATTGGCAGTCTTCCTGCCTCAGCTTCCCAAGCGTCTGGGACCACAGGCATACACCTGGCATGAAATTTTTGTTATAAGTAGCAATACTATTCATTAAAATAGTAAAAAGTATAGTGTAGTAAATACATAAACAAGTAACAGTCATTTGTTATCATTCTCACGTATTATGTATTGTTCCTAATTATATATGCTCTATTTTTATAAGAGTGGTAACATAACAGGTTTGTTTTCATCAGCATCACTACAGATATGTAATGTGTTGTGCTGACATCATGACAGCTATGACTTCACTAAGTGATAAGAATTTTTTAGCTCATTATAATCTTAGGTGACTACTGCTGTGTATATGATCTGTTACTGACTCACTTCTTAGTGGCACACATTGTATATAATGGTAGCTGTTGAAAGTGAACCATTTTACACTCCATTGCTAGTTTGTAAGAGTTCCTGTTGCTCCACATAATTATCAGCATTGGATATTAACAAACTTTTTGCTGTTTGGATAAATGAATAATAGTTTTTGGTCTATTTTTTAAAAATTGCTAGTATATGTTTGCAGTACATAGTCATTACATTTACGTTAGTTTTCAGTGTTGTTTATCTTGTTTCCCTGAATACTAAAGAACTTGAGCACCTTGGCTATTTGAATTTTTCTTCTGTGAAGTGCTAGTTTAAATATTCTCTGGCTTTGTATGTATATGGTGCTGGGGACTCAGGCCAGGGCCTTACTCATACTAGGTAAGTGCTCTATAACTGATCTCTATTATTGCCGCAAGGCATTTTTTCCTCCTGGTTTTTCTGTTTGTTTGTTTGTTTAGTGTATGACTCAACTTTTATTACAGAAAGAAATATTTACATACATAGAAAAAAAGAGGTAGAAGAAACTTCACCACACTATTCAGAGTTAAATGTAATTATCATGACTACTTTTTCTTTTTTTCATGATTTAATATTTTTATTGTTTAAATTTAACAGTGGTTATATTACATATTTTCATCATCAGATCAGTTTAGATTAATAGATATAGGTATATAAGATTGATCAAACAATTAAACATTAACATTTTCAATAAACATTACTCTTTTTTTTTCTTTTTCCCCTTTCTTTTTTTAAAAGTTGACACATTGCATATTGTCCTCACAATAGTTCTACAGAGCACAGTGTGTGGGCATGACCTACCTCCCTATGATGTTGCTAAGCCTCCTGGGTTTTTTGCATTGTTTTTTTCATAATGAATTTTTAGGAATCCTTTGTGTGTTCTGAATTACGAGTCCTTTTGTAATGTTTGTTACATATATCTTTTCCACCTGTGTAACTTATTCCCCCCTTCCCTCTCTTCCTTTTTCATTTCGTTTTGAGGCCCTGGGGATCAGTCCCTGGGTCAGTGTAACCCTGAGCTATATTCTCAAACTTCCAAGTTTGTTTGTTTTTAATTTTAAGATCAGAGTCTTGTTTAAATTGCCCATGCTAGCCGGGCGTGGTGGTACACACCTGTAATCCCAGCACTTGGAAGGCTGAGGCAGGAGGATCAGTTCAAGTTCGAGACCAGCCTGGGCCAGAAAAGTGAGCTTGAGGCCAGCCTGCACTGCATAGTGAGACCCTGTCTCAAAAAGACAAAATGAATAAATAAAAATAAAAAATAAATTGCCCATGCTAGCCTTGAATTTGTGATTATCTTGCATTAGCCTCCTATTATGTGTGAGCAGCCTGCCTGACACTTAACTGTTTATCTTCCTTCCTGCTTGCTTGCTTGCAGTGCAGACAATTGAACCCAGGGCCTCGTGCATGCTAGGCAAACTCTACTTTTATGGTCCATCACCTGGTCTCATTTTACTTTCTTGAAAGTTATTTTTTATTTAAGTGTTTTTTGACAGGGTCTCACCAGATAGTTCTGCCTATCCTTAACTCCCTGTATAGCTCAGGCTGGCCTCAAAATCCCAGTGAACCTCCAGCATCAGCCTTCTAAAGCTGTGTTTTACTGTGCCCTTCTCTTGGAGGTGGTTTTAGATGAATCTAAGTTTTAAAGTTTAACGTAGTCAAAATCTTTTTTCTTTTTTCTTTTTTTTAATAATTTATTTATTTATTTTTTTCTTGCTTCAGAACCTTTATTTGTTTATTCAATCATTTCTATGGGCGGCTCAGCCTGCCCTCAGGGCAGGGCTGGTGCAGCATGTGGTGCCGGGATCGAACCGCGGTCCCTGAAGCCGCCCAAGCTTTCCCAAGCAGGGGCTTTAGACCACTGAGCCATCCCGCCGGGCCCCTTTTTTTTTTTGGTCTTTTTGAGACAGGGTCTTGCTATGCAGTTGAGGCTGGCCTTGAGCTCACTTTTGTAGCCCAGGCTGGTCTCAAACTCGTACCAATCCTCCTGCCTCAGCCTTCCGAGCGCTGCGATTACAAGTGTGAGCCACCATACTCGGCTCTCTACAGGACTTTAAATACCTACCTCTTCAAGCATTTAAGTTAGATTGACTTCAGCTATTGGCAAAAATTCTGCATGGTTTTCTTGAGAAATCATTATAAAGTTGTTCGTTTATTTATTTTTTTAAATAGCTGCATTTGGAGATAATCAATATGAAGCATATTTAGAGAAGAACCTGACTTACACCTGAAATTTATATTCTTGTAAATAATCTTTTAGTCTTGTTGGTAAAGATAGTCCCTACTTGGTACCATTCCATTTGAGTTGACAAAGAAGCTTTAGAGATGGTACTGATGTGTATAGCAGTTTGGTCCCATTTCAAGGGGCTTCTGGGTTGCTCTACTAACTCTTGCACATGTCAACATGGTAGTTGATCAAGTGGACCACACTGTCAAATTGTTTAACACTGGATTTAACACATAGGATAGACCAGATCTGAATTTCCCATGTTGGCACTACAGTTGCAGATTAGTTGTTCCAGCTGTGTTTTAACAGGTGCTGTTAGTAGGTAGTCTGAATGCGAACTCCTCTTAAGAAAGTGCTTGTTGGCGCAGTTTTTGACTTCTCTGTGTCTTGATTAGCATTCATACTTCCCCAGTACCATCCCATGTGCCTGAGCCTGCACAGGATCTGCACCAGATGCACCCATTGGGCTCGTGTCCCATCGGTAATGTCACTGCAGCTCGAGGCTCTGCAGTCATGGGAGAAAGGTGACTGCAACAAAGAGATTGCAGCATGTCCAGAATGGTGGCAGAGGGGATGGGGAGCTACCAGCCCTTTCTTCCCAGGTTCTGGAGGACAAATAGAGATAATAAAGGGCCTGTAGACTTGGTCACCCTCAAATTGCCCGCAACAGGCCCCTGAGCCCCTGACACTTGGAATATGAGGCTTCATGCCCTGGGCTATGGCAGGAAGGCTCACACTCCCAAGTATTTGATGAGCTTGTCATTGAAGCTACAAAGGCCCATCTAATGGACTACAAGTAAATATTAGCAAATTACAATTTTTTAAAATCAGATTTTATTGGTACATTGTAGGTATACATAATATATTCATCCAGAGAATTTGTTCCTATACATGATACAACGTGATTCTTTTTTTTTCCCCACTCCCCTACTCTCCCTTCAACCCCTGCTTCCCTCCCCATTTAGATAAGCTTTGGTTTTTCCTTTTCTCATTTTTTTAAACTTTCCCCATCACTTAGAGTTGAAATCCTAAAAAATGTGTGGGTTTTTTTTTTTTTGTCTTTTTGAGACAGGGTCTCGCTATGCAGTTCAGACTGACCTTGAGCTCACTTTTGTAGCCCAGGCTGGTTTCGCACTCGCACCAATCCTCCTGCCTCACCCTCCCGAGTGCTGGGATTACAGGTGTGCGCCACCACACCCGGCTGCAAAAATGTGTTTTTGAACCATCTTATAATTCCAGAAATCAACAAATACAAAATACTAAATTTTTATTAAAACTCAGTCAACGTTTTTAAAATCCCAAATGTTTAAAAATTAATATACTTTAGTTTTAAAGTATATTAGAAAACACAGTAACAAAAATGAGAAGTTGTTTTGAACTGATGATTTTAAGAATATGTATCAAAATTTATAGGATTGTGCAAAAATAGTTTTTAGGGAAAATGTACATATTTAACTGGTAAGATTGAAAAAATATTGAGATAGGTATCTATATTAGGTAGCTTCCAAAGTACAGAAAAAGCAGAAGAAATAGTAAAGATGAAGCAGAAATAAAATGAGACATAAAGTAGAATTCAACAAAGGCAAGGGATTGCTTCTTGAAAAGATTGATAGATTTGATAAACCTCTGAGATCCTGATCAAGAAAAAGAATTAACGCACAAATAACTACTATTAGTAATGGAAGAAGGGAATTAAATATAGGTCTTACAAGCCTATAAGAGTGATGCTATCATGTCAAGATACAAAAATCAGCGTAGCTTTTCTATACACAGATGATAAACTTGCTGAGAAAGAAATCAAGAAACAGTTCTGTTCATAACGGGGGGGGGGGGGGCCCAAGTGATTAGCCTAAAGTAGTAAGAGACCTCCACAGAGACAGTTTCCGAACATTCAAGAAACACATTGGAGGGGCCAAGGAGATAGCTCTGTGACACAAGTGCATGCCTGGCAAGTGCAAGGTCATGAGTTTGAACCCAGGTCCCACAAAAAAAGAAAGAAAGAAAGAAAGACAGACAGACAGACAGACAGACATTGGAGAAGATACTAGAAGATGGTAAAACCTCTCATGTTCCCACATGGGCAGAATTAATATTATTAAAATGGCCATATTACCAAATCCCCATCAGAATTCCAGTAGCATTGTTCACAGAACTAGAAAAATAGTCCTAAAACTCATAAGGAAACACAAGACTTAAGAGCCAAAACAGTTCTTAGCCACAAAGCAAGGGGTAGAGGTATCACAGTTTCTGATTTCACATTATACTACAAAGCCATAGTAATAAAAGCAGCATGGTACTGGTACAAAAATAGACAGGTAGACCAGTGGAATTAGAATAGAGAGTACAAAAACAAATCCATGCAACTACTGATTTCAGACCTATATCCCTTTTAGTGGAGATTGAACCTCTGTCCTCTGTGTGGAGCTATATGCCCAGGTCCCCATCCCTCTCCCTTTTTGAGACAAGGCTTCCCTTCAGTCACTCAGCTGCCCAGGCTGGGCTAAAGTTGTGTTTGCTCCTCTCGCTTCAAGCTCCCACAGTGCTGTAATTTCAGGTGTGCGCTACCATACCCAGTTTTCAGCTGTCTGATTTTTGTTAAAGGAGAAAAAACATAGGTTAGAGGAAAAAAAACTCTTAAATGATACTGAGTAAACTTGATATCCATATATAAAAGTCTGAAATTAGATCTCTATTTCACCTTGTGCAAAAATCAATTCAAAATGGATCAAAACCCTAAGTATCACATCTAGAACTCTGAATCTGGTAGAGGAACATAGAAATACTTGAAGCCATAGGCACAGGCAAAGACTTCCTGAGTAGGATTTTAAAAGCACAGAAAATGCGGGGCAAGATGGCTCAATGGTCTATAGCGCCTGCTTAGGCAAGCTTAGGCAACCGCAGGGACCACAGTTCAATCCCCAGCATGCATGCTGCACCAGCCCCATCCCCAGGGCAGGCTGAGCCGGCCATAACATAAAAACTGAGTAATAGATTTGAAATAAATTGTGTGCATCTTGAATTTAAAAAAACAAAAATTTTCATAATACAGCTTTATACCATTTTCATTGCAGATACCTGCTTTTTTAAAAGTTTAATTAGCTCACATGGCTGGCCTAGAAATTGACCACTGTATCACTAACCCACTACAAATTACATATCAAAACTAATAATTTTATAAAGGGAAAATTAACATTTTTGTAGGAAATGTGTCACATATTAAGCATTTGATTATAAATAAAGTTTTGGAAAGTTCAAAAAAAAAAAAAGCACAGGAAATAACAGCAAAAATCAACAAATGGGACTATGTTGGCTTAAGTCTGCACAGCAAAAGAAACAACCAAGAGTAGTGAGAGCCTACCGAATGGGAGAAAGTTTCTGCAAGTCATTCTTTTAAACAGTATTAATATCTAGAATATATAAAGAACTAAAAAGTTCACTACCCAGGCAATAAGTGGGCAAATAAATTCACCAGATATTTCTCAGAAGAAGTACAAATGATGGGGCTGGGGAGATAGCTCTGTGGCACAAGTGCCTGCCTGGCAAGTGCAAGGTTGTGAGTTTGAACCCCGGTCCCACAAAAAAAAAAAAAAAAAAAAAAGAAGAAGTACAAATGATCAATAAGTATATATAAAAAAAAATGTTTTAACATTGTTAGCCACTAGGGAAATGCAAATCTAGATTATATGGAGATTCTACTTACCTCAGAATAGCTGTCATCAAGAATATAGAAAATAATAAATGCTGATAAAGATGTAGAGGTCAGAGATGGCAGGGATAAGGAGCACTTCTGCACTGCTGACGGGAATGCAGACTAATACAGCCACTGTGGCAGTTCCTCAAAAGGCTAAAACCATATGATCCAGGCATACCACTCTTTGCTGTGTAAGTGAAGGCACATAGCTGAAGTTAGCATACTGTGGAGACAGCTGCATATCCATGTTTGTTGCAGCATTGTTCCCAATAACCAAGATATGAACCCAGTGTAGGTACCCACCAACAGCAAGAAGAACAAAACGTTTTGCATGAAAATTGATGGAACTGAATATGTGACTTAGGCTTTGCCATTTCCTAGGTGGACTAACCCTAAGTCATAAACTAGTCATTGTTTGATGTTGGTTGCTTTAGCAGTAGGTGGGTAGATAATCCAGATGTGAAGGAAAATTTTGTGCTAAATTTTTAGAAGTTAGATGAAACAGTCAGTTTTGCATGGTTTTCTCTATGGGAAGTTTTAATTACTGATTCTCTTTTGAAAACTGTGAGCCTAGTTAAGATTTCTGGTGTAGAGTTGGGGATATAGCTCATCAGCACAAGTGCCTGCTTGGCAAGTGCAAGGTCCTGAGTTTGATTCATGCTACCAAAAAAAAAAAAAAAAAAAAAAAAAAAGATACTGGTGTGTGTGTGGTACTATGAGACCATCACTGATACCCTTTTAGTACCATGCTTAAAGTTCTTCAGTAAATATTTACCAGACACCTAATGTATGAGAGACATAGTATTACTTACTGTGTTTCTCATAGCCAGTCAGACTGAATTATCTTTAAGGGTAAATGACTAGGTTCTAGCTTTGGGAAATTTAAAAATAAAACTCAATATAGGGAGGTGATAACAATAGGAGTGTATGGTATAAGAGCTGGGTGGCACCTGCGTCACAGAGTACCGCTCTGCCTGTTAAGTGGTATGCTTTATTAGAAATTTTTCTATTGCTGGGATTCATGATCTAATGTTTAAAGAGTTCTATAGTATTTATCAGTTGGCTTCATAATATCTATGATTCTTCTGAAATTAATATAGACTATTATATGTGTATGTGCTTTGTGGTTGTAGAGAGAAGGGAATTCACTGGCTTTTCACAGATTGTCAGTGGGTTCAAAGGTTTAAAGAATTGTTGCTCTGTGGGTTAAAGGAAAATATACATTGATTTACAAATATGGGTGGGAGGGTGTTTTTTGTTTTTTGCTGTTTTATGTTTATATTTGAGGAACCAATTTAAAACTATTTACATATGAGATTATCACTGATTTTTCACTCATTCTGTATTATTTTGTCAGTACTTTAACTGAGAACTTTTTTTTTAAGGTTCAGGAGCAAGTGCATCCAACTCTCTCAGCTCATGAAGAGTCTCTCTATTACATTGAAGAGCTGATTTTTCAGCTGCTAAGTAAATTATGCATGGCTCAACCAAGGACTGTTCAAGATGTAGAGGTGAATACTGTTTTGTTATTTCAAAAAGCCATTGAGTCACTGTAAATTCATTTTTGCATCACTCTTTATCATTCTAAATAATTATAAAAACTAAAATCACTGAATATGTATGCTACATTATGGTTGGTTCATTTTTAACAAAACCTTAAGTCAGCTCATTGAGGAAAAGTTTTTCAACAAAAGAAAAATTTTTAGAACTGCCGTATAAATATACAGGAGTGAAAGCCTTGAAGTCCATCACACACCAATTCAAGAAGGATGGTAGCTTTAGACATAAAAGCTTAAATTAGGAGATTTCTAGAAAATCTTATGAGGGAGATAGCTCAGTGTGGCACAAGTGCTGGCCTGGCAAGTGCAAGGTCCTGAGTTCAATCCCTAGTATAAAAACAAACAAACAAAAGATTTCTAGAATAAAATGTCCATAGCACAAGTGCCTGCCTGGCAAGTGCAAGGTCGTGAGTTTGAACCCTGGTCCCACCAAAAAAAAAAAAAGCCATTCAGATTAGAATAGAATGTCCAGCCGGGTGTGGTGGCTCACACCTGTAATCCCAGCACTTGGGAGGCTGAGGCAGGAGGATTGATGCAAGTTCGAGACCTGCCTGGGCTACAAAAGTGAGCTCAAGGCCAGCCTGAACTGCATAGTGAGACCCTGTCTCAAAAATAAATAGAATGTCCAGAAAGATCTTCATGACCTAGGGTTAAGAAAAAAAATTAAAACGGGCTACTAAAGAATAAAACTAATGAGAAAATACGTTGTGTTAGGTCAGACTATGGGAAATGTTTGTAATATATATTAAAGACTGAAAAACTTGTATCCAGAATATGCTAAACCTTCTTCAGATCAGTAACAAAAGATCCGTTCTTCCTCTAAGTTGGCAAAGTCTTGCAAAGAAACTTCATAAAAGAACAAGAGCTTGGTCCTGTGGTATAGCTCAGTGACAAAGCACCTTCCTGGCAAGCGTGATATCTAAGTTCAATTCCTGATACAGGGAAATAGAAAAAGCTGGACATGGTGCTGCACACCTGTAACCCCAGGAGTCAGGAAGCTGAGGTAGGAGGATCACGGAAAGATTCAGGCCAGCCTGGGCTTCATAATGAGTTCAAGGCCTGCCTGAAGTGCATAGTAAGACCCTGCCCCAAAGAGAAGGGGAGAGGCTAGGAAGGGAAGAAGGAAAAAAAGAGGGGGAGGAAGAGAAAAGAGAAGAGTAGAGAAATAACAATAAGAAAAATAAGTAGTAGTTAGTTCCATCCACTATAAATGAAGATGTACTCAAGTACATGAAAGGTACTGAAGTTCGCAGGTCATCTGGAAGATAGAAATTAAAATCATAATTAGGTATTATTTCCTACTGACACAAAGGGATAAAATTAAAGATTGGTTTATACCACATACTGATGAGAATACAGAGCAGTCAAAAGTTTTATACAGTGTTAGTGGGACTATGAATTAGTAACTTTGGAAAATTGTTCAGCAGGTCCTAACAAATTCTTGTTAGATATATATTTAATGAATGGTGCAGCAGTTCTACTGTAGGGTTTTTAACCCTAGAGAGTAAAGATACATGTTCACATAAAAGTCCAAGAGGTTCAGTTCATCATAGCTAAAAGTTAGAAACAAATCTTAAAAGGGAGGGAGGTCTTCTATCACTGAGAAAATGGGAAAATATATGGATTCACAGAATGAATACTAGGCACAATTAAAAAATGAACTGTTAAAAAAAAAATGAACTGTTGAGCTAGGGATATAGCTCAGTGGCACAAATGGCTGTCTACCAAGCACAAGGTCCTCAGTTCGATTCCTGACATACATACATACATACATACATACGCATGCAACCACATACACACAGACATATAGCAAAAAAAATTAAGATATCAAAAGACCTCACTGTTGTACTTTTCATATTATGAACTTCAGAAACAGTTAACACCAGTGGTGATAAAAGTCAAATAGCAGCTGCCTCTGAAGGATGAAATGTTGTGTCTTGATTTGGATGTTGGTAACACAAATGTAAAAACTTTTAAAATTCATCAACTTGTACACTTAAGATCATTGTGTTTTACTACGTATAAATATTACCCCAGTAGATTCATATAAATCTTAGGGATTTTTTACTAATTCTTGTATGTAAATGTATAATAATTTTTCAAATATTTGTTTAGCCTCAGTTATGTGGGAGTAAAGAAATATGTTAATGAAGCTTTCTAAAAGTACTTTTGTGCTATATTGTTTATATAGTACCTTCTTTTGAAGTTATTTTTATAATAAAGCAACTATTTCAGTATAAAGGAAGATCTCAGAGACATTGAGATGTTGATTTTTATTTTTTATTTATTTTTTTAAAAATTTTTATTTTTATTTTATTTTTCTTGTTTCAGAGCTTTTGTTTGTTTATTTATTTTTATGGCCGGCTCAGCCTGCCCTGAGGGCAAGGCTGGCATAGCATGTGGTGCTGGGGATCAAACCGCAGTCTTTGCAGCTGCCTACAGGCGTTTTTAGACCACTGAGTTATCCTGCCGGGCCCAAGATTTTTAAAGGATTCTTGGAATTAAAAGCATTTCTGGGCCCGGTAGGATGGGTCAGTGGTCTAAAGCGCCTGCAGGCGGCTGCAGGGACTGCAGTTTGATCCCCAGCACCACATGCTGCGCCAGCCCTACCCTCAGGGCAGGCTGAGCCGGCCATAAAAATAAATAAACAAAAGTTCTGAAACAAGAAAAATAAAATAAAAATAATTCTAAAAAAAAAAAAAAAAAAAAAGCATTTGTTTCCCTGTTCTCTGCTACAAGATTTGAAAATTAAATACAATGAGAACAGTTTTCAGTAGCTAAGCTTGCTAAAGTCAGAGAGTAACTTTAAAAATAGAAAATGCTGCTAAAATTGTAGTTTCATTTATTACCAGTAGTTATTGTTTATGGCAATCATTGTCTAAATTGAAGTTTAGGACAACTAAGTAGGTTTGAATTTCTTTTTTCTTTTCTTTTCTTTTTTTTCTTTTTTTTTGCCAACATCCATATTTCTATAGCCATTCTGAGCTGCTGCTTCTTGTACATGATCTTTCATGGAATCTATTTTAAATGCTTTTTTTCTCCTATCATTGTACTGAGAATTGAGCCCAGAATCTTCACACTGAGCTTGATATTCAGACCCCTTTCCTTTTTGTATTTTTGATATAGGGTCTTACTAATTTGTCTAGGGTGAGCTGGAACCTAGGATCCTCCTGCTTTGGCCTTACCTAGTACTCTGATTACAGGCATGTACCACTCTGGTAAACTCTTTTATATATATTTAAAAGAATGATTCCATAATAATTTTTGTTAGGTGAATAATTTTAAACCTAAAAACCTAATTTAAAATCACTGGTGTCAGACTAATAGTCTGAAGTATTCCTTTCTCCTTTTTCCAGTTTATCTTTTTTTTGTCTGTATAATCCAACCCAGGGCCTTGTACATGTTAGTTATACTTAAATCTTTTTTTAGAACTGCAACTTTTGCCGGGCGTGATGGCTCACGCCTGTAATCCCAGCACTCAGGAGGCTGAGGCAGGAGGATTGGTGCGAGTTTGAGACCACCAGCATGGGCTACAAAAGTGAGCTCAAGGCCAGCCTCAACTGCATAGCGAGACCCTGTCTCAAAAAGACCAAAAAATAAATAAATAAATAAATAAACTGCAACTTTTTCTTCACCTATGAAAATTATGTGGAAAAATATTGGTAATCCTAATGGCCTTTTTTAAAAATAAAATACCTAAATATTTAGTTAATACAAGAAGCAGAACATGTTATATATTTGCATAAAGGTAATAAAATTGAATTTTGTATGAATTTTAATTTATGAATACCTCTTTTAATTGTGCAATGGTCCTATGATCTGAACAGGAACGAGTGCAAAAGACCTTTCCTCATCCAATTGACAAGTGGGCGATTGCGGATGCACAGTCTGCCATAGAGAAACGAAAGCGAAGAAATCCTCTTTTATTGCCTGTGGACAAAATCCATCCTTCTTTGAAGGTAATAAAAGATTCTTTGTAACAAATAATACTTTATGTAGGATTTATGTATTTATATAGTATCAGTGTATGTGGTATTTGCGTGCATATTTATAGTATATATTCATAAGTTTCCATTAGTATGTGTACAAAATGAAAATAGGAGTGGCAGAGCACATACTTAGCATGTGAGAGGTCTAGGTTCAATCCTCATCCCATCCTTTGTGGCATCTTCCAAAGATTATTGCCTTACTATTTCTAACAGTAGCTCTTGTGTATTAGGCTATGATTCTCAGCCTTTTATAGGTTGAAAACATGTAACATCAAAAACTACTGCAAGCTCAGAAATGTACTTAAAATAATCAATAATACATATATTTTAACAGCGGTTCTCACCCTGTAGGTCGGGACCCCAGCGGGTGTCGAACGAACAAAACACAGGGGTCGCCTAAAGCCATTCCGAATCATAACTGTAGCAAAATTACAGTTTTGAAGTAGCTACCAAAATTATTTTTTGGTTTGGGGTCACCACAGCATGAGGGACTGTTTTGCGGGGTCACGGCATTAGAAAGGTTGAGAACTGCTGTTTTAATAGGTACTGGAAAAATAGGCTGGAGAATGTTATTGGGTTTATGGAACATTCTTGGTACACATGGATTTGAAGGCCTTGTAGCAATTTCAAGAATACCTCCCCACACACATACCATCACTTCTAATAGAAAGTACTGTAATTAGGAAATAATTTTATTCTTTCTTTTCATCATCTAGGGATTGAATTCAGGGGTGCTGTGCCAGTGAACTACACCACCAGCCCTTTTTACTTTTTTTTTTTTTTTTTGTCTTTTTTGAGACAGGGTCTCGCTATGCAGTTGAGGCTGGTCCTGAGCTCACTTTTGTAGCCCAGGCTGGTCTCGAACTCGCACCAATCCTCCTGCCTCAGCCTCCCGAGTGCTGGGATTACGGGCGTGCGCCACCACGCCCGGCCCCTTTTTACTTATTTTTAAGTGTAGAAACAAGGTCTTGCTGAATTGCTCAAATGGGTCTTGCTGGCCTTGAACTTATAATCCTCCTACAGTGTCCCAAGTAACTGAGGTTACAGGCAGGTGCTACTATGCCTAACTAGTTTACTGATTTTAAAGCAAAGTACTTGAAGAAAGGAGTTATTTGTTAAATGATTTTAGGTAGTGTATTAAAAACTTCAGTGAAGTTCTGTTAGAACTCTGAAGAGTCAGATTTGTTAGATTAGATATCTTTTCTAAAAACAAAAATGCTCATTAACAGTGAGATCAGAGGTTCATTTTATATCCTATAGTAAACCTAAGGAGAGAGTTTTGATGGTTCAAAGTTCTTCATAAGCAGGGATATTAAATTGGAGTATTTAAGTGTTTAATGTTTGATAGTGTTTTGGAGTTCAAATGTTTATTTTTTCCACAGGAAGTTTTGGGGTATAAAGTAGACTACCATGTATCCCTGTATATTGTGGCTGTACTGGAGTACATCTCAGCAGATATTTTAAAATTGGCTGGTAATTATGTTTTTAATATCCGACATTATGAAATATCTCAGCAAGATATCAAAGTATCAATGTGTGCAGATAAGGTAAGTGTTGAGATGTGTTAAACTTAACTTGAATAATAGTGATTATATATTATCTCTGCCTCATTCTGTTTTTTTTTTTTTTTTTTTTTTTGTCTTTTTGAGACAGGGTCTCACTATGCAGTTCAGGCTGGCCTTGAGCTCACTTTTGTAGCCCAGGCTGGTCTCGAACTCACACCCATCCTCCTGCCTCAGCCTCCCGAGTGCTGGGATTACAGGCATGCGCCACCACGCCCGGCCCTCATTCTGTTTTATTTGGCTTTGGTTTGTAGTTTGTGGGGTTTTGTGTGTGTGTGTGTGTGGGGGGGTTATTTTCCCTTCGCTTTTTTGGTCAGGTTCTGAGTCCTACTGTGTAGAGTTTAGGCTGACCTTGAACTCACTGTGTAGCCCAGCCTGGCCCGAACCCGGCAGTCCTACAGGTTCAGTCTCCTCTGAGTGCTGCGATTAGAGGCAGGCACCACCAGGCATGGCTCGCCCTTTTTTATATGTGATTGATTATATTAGTGAATTTTATGATTCCTGGCATTAGAAGAATCCTGACTTTATAGGATAAGGACTGTTTTCTTCTATCAAGAATCTTTTACCTATCTGTAAAAATATCCAGCGCCTTAAACCAGTTTTTAAAAAGTACCCTGAATTTTTAGTTTTAGGATAAGAATTCTGCTTTGGTACTTGTAAGTAAAAGTAATTTTGAAGAGAAGACTGGTTTCACAAAAGGGCTTAGTGAAGCACAGGCAGAAAGAAAAGGACTTTGCAGTACACAGTTCCTCTCTTCTGCTGAGTTTTTCATTGCAGATCAGTATCCTTGGCTATTAGCTACTTGAAGGAGAAAGTTGAGTCTATTTTGTCCTTTTCTACTTTTCTTCCCTTTCCATTCTGTATTTTTTTAAATTACTATTTTTGAACCATCTGTTATGTGCCTACCATTGTCCTGAGAAATCCTGCCACATTTAAAAACTTGAAAGCTGGGCATAGAGGTGCACGCCTGTAATCCCAGCTCTTGGGAGGCTGAGGCAGGAAGATCAGTGCGAGTTTGAGACAAGCCTGGGCCACAGAGGTGAGCTCAAGGCCAGCCTGAACTGCATAGTGAGAGACCCTGTCTCAAAAAGCCAAAAAATAAAAAATTTGAAAATGGGGGGCTTGCCAGTTAGCTCAGTTGCTTAATGCACCACTTGGGCAAATGTAGTTGGGCTCAGGGGACCAAGATTTGATCCCCAGCTCCATAAGCCATGCCACACCCATCCTTAAAGCAGTCTGAACTAGCAAAAAAAAAAAGCCTTACAAATTTGAAAATGGCCACTCTGTAGAGTCAGGATTTTTCTAATACCAAAAATTATAACATTTAATCACGTGCAAATTATGACTTAAACTATGATGGAAGTAGTCAGCTCTGGTGTGGAGGGTCAGGAAGACCTAGGAAGGGACACCTACAGGTGTTCAGGGCCTGCACATGCTGGCTTTTCTCAGTCTTGATTGCACATTGCGATTGCTAAAATGCTTTTTAAAAGACCTGATTCCTGTATCTTAGCTCCAGAGCCAGGTGATTCAGAACCACAACTGTCCTGTCAGTTGGTATGGGATAGTCATGCACTGGCTCTGGTGGTTTAAGCTGGCAGGAAAGTGTTCAGTGGCTGATCTGAAATTTTTGGTGCAGATTGTTATTTTACAAAACTATGGTCATTTTTTTTCTATTAGGAATATGTGTGCCTGTATATGTATATATTTTACACATGTGTACACAACAGATGCATATATATGTACATACATGATACACATGTATCTCAGCATTTGGCTTTTCTTTTTCCGGTAATACTTGTTATATTGAATTTTAATGTTTCTAATTCATCTTTTCATTTTTCTTTTGAGTTGTTTAACATTCATTTGTATATAATAAAATTATTGTTTTATTTTCAAGTACTTTAAGTCAGTTTTATAAAAATAAAGAAGATAATATTTTGTGTCCTTCATTTACATTTCTCAGGTTTTGATGGACATGTTTGATCAGGATGATATAGGTTTGGTTTCTTTATGTGAAGATGAACCTAGTTCTTCAGGTGAATTAAACTACTATGACCTTGTCAGAACTGAAATTGCAGAAGAAAGACAGTACCTTCGAGAACTGAACATGATCATAAAAGTGTTTCGAGAAGCCTTTCTTTCCGACAGAAAGTTATTTAAGCCTTCTGTAAGTACCTTTTAAGGTTTGAAATTCTGTATATCCCCCCAAAACAAATAGCAGCTTAAAGCCATAAGTAGTAATACTATTTACTTTATTTATTAGTATGCTCCTGTATGCATTTGTGGACTTTTTTTAGGACAGGGTCTATAGGATTGCACCACACAGCTCAGATTAGTAGTGAACCTCCTGTTTTCGGCCTCCCAAGTGCTGAGATTACAGGCATGTGCTACCACACCCAGTCTCAATCACTGTCCCAGTGCACCAGCATGGTAGGTAGGCCAGGGATCGAACCCCTGACCCTGGTCCCTGCATCTGCCTAAGCAGGTGCTTTAATCCACTAAACTATCTAGCCAGCCCTGAGTTATCTGGCTGGCTCATATTTGTGGATTTTTAAAATGTGTGAATTGTTATGCTAATTTAATAAGTGCAGTGATAATGAAAATTTGACATGAAATTAAAAGAAGGGTCTCTGCACATCGTGTAATCTTCTGTTCAGTGTTGTCAGAGATTTAGTCAGGTTTAATGAGATTTAGTCATTCATTTGAAAGCGATGAAGAAAGATGTATAGTCTAGAAAAGGCAGATCTGTGCTTTTTCCTGTCTTTTGTAAATAAGATAAACAGTGAAAGCTTGAAAAATAAAACTTCATGCAGAGCAGTGAAGTAGAATTCCTCTGTTTGAAGATAGTGTGATAGTGGTTTGAGCAGGGTGAAGACTCTTTCTCTTGCCTCTGTAGACCACCTCCCCCAGCTCAGTGGAGCTCAGCTTTACACTGAGCTCTGTCCCCAGCATCCCTCTTGTGAATTTTGAGACAGAATTTTGCAGAATCGCTAAACTGCCTATGCTAGACTCAAATTTGTGTTCATGCAAGCACAAGTGAGCACATTACAGGTGTGTGCTATCATACTTGGATCCTCTGTAGCTTCTAAAATCAACTCTTAAAATGACAAATATTGACTTAAAAATGTTTTTCTTTTCTTGTGCTATGTGATTTAAGAATCTGTGTTGGATTTTCATTTTAAAAATACTTAATGTATTGATCTTACACTTCCCTTTCCCTCAAAATAACTGTTGCATGAATTAATAGGGGTAATATTCAGACACAGATAACTGAGTGCTTCAGATTAAGAATGGATTTAGCTTTCCTCATTTTTTCTAAAAGAATGAATTAAAATATTAAGGTGTTTTAATTGTCATTTAACCTTTTTTTCTTTGGTATATGTGTTTAGTCAACAATGTTGATTAATTTCTATCTGCTATGCTGCCTTCAGTATCCATGATAGTACTGTGCTATTTTATTTGATGTATAACAGTGTCTCAGGATATGTGAGTCAGGTATTATGATTACTGCCTATGCAAATTGACATTAAAATGGTTATAACTTAATTAACTTAGTCATAGAGCTCAAACTTGAACCATTGGGCCCAAGGGTTACTCTTGCCTGAGCTTTCTGAGTAGCTGAAATTCTGGGTGTGCTCCACCATACTCAGTTTGAATTTGAGTTCTTTGCTGTTACATTAAAACAGAGTTAGTCTTAAGCCCCCAGTTGGCAAACACAAGGTCCCGAATTCTGTCTCCAGTACCTCTCTTCCCCTGAAAAATATCTATGATAATGTAAAGAATAAAAGCCTAGTAAATGCTGTTTATAATATTACCTTCTTTGCCTTTCTGTATTCCATCAATTTTCATTCCTGAGGAATTAGTTTATGTGTGTCTCTTTTTACTGGACTACTGCAGATTTGATAGAAAATTTTAGTTGGAAAAAGAAAGTGAGAATCTCATCTGTCTATATCAGCATAGATTAGACTGTCAACTTTTTATCTGAAAATCATCTAAATCAGAGCATAGCACTTAGCAAATATTGAACATAGAGATAAATGACTTAGAATTGATCTTACTTTACCCTTGGAACCTTCTGCCCTACCTTAAGAAAGTTTGTGTTTGTGGAGGCCCTACTATGTACAAGGAGTACTATGTAGAAATCATCTCATCCTTAATCCTGTGAGATGTGTAACCATGGGAAAATTATTTAATTCCTTAGTACTTCTGCTTTCCTCATTTGTGAAACTAAGACTGTTAGGAAAGTGCACATTCAGGGCATAGAGAGTGATTGGAACATAAAAAGTACCCAAGGATTGTAGCTATGATTGCCATCCTGATCCGTAAACACTCATCTAACATGGTGTTAAAAGAAACACAACCTTTTCTCTCTCTAATGTCACATACAATCCGAATATTTTTGGGACCAGATGTGTGCGGTTTTACACACACACACACACACACACACACACACACACACACACACACACACACAACACGTAACTTTTCAATGGATGCCACATATGTCCTGCAATTCAACTGAGTTCTGACATTGTCTGGAGGCAGTGTCGTATCCTATTAAAGGACTCAGTCCCAGTGTGATTACCCTGTCCTTTAGATTGTGACTTCTAACTAACTGAGACTCCTGTGATGTATCCTTGCTTGGGTTAGTTTTCTGGGACAGTTCATAGAACTTGGGAAAATACTACACATGAGTAGCAGATGACCTCGACAAGGAGAGTACAACTTCCATGACTCTTGTAGAGCCTCCCTTTTCCATACCTCATGTGTTCAGTTGCTGAGAAGCTTAGCAGATTTTTTTGTTCAAGTGTTTTTGTGGACTTTTATTTGTGTCTACCCCCTTTTTCCCATAGAGGTCACTGAGTAGAGTTGAGAGTTGATCCTTCTAATCCTGTAATCTTTTGGGGTTTTTTGGTGACAGAGTGGCCTCATCCTGGTGCTAAGAGGCCTATTCTAACTTATTAGCATGAACTCAGGAGTTATCACAGGGGCTGGTGAGTAATAAGACACTCCTGTTAGAAAATTCCCAGTGTTTTAGAAGCTCCACTATAGGAACCAGGGACAGAGACCAAATATACTTCATATTTCATGTATTTCGTACACATAGTAGAACCAATATTAAAGCATAGATCTGTTGTGTTCTAGAGCTTATATTTCCATTACAAGATGCCAGAGCAATAGTTGACTATATTCTGGACAGTTGTAATTATGATCTGTTTATGTCCAGAGGGCTCAAGCCTATGTTGACCCATGTAATTCACACATGGGAATTTGAACAAAATCTTTAATTCCTTCTTGAATCCAAAAGTCAGAAATCATAGAACCAGATTGCAATTCAATTGGGAGTTACCTTTGTTTCACTCCCAGCTCTTGTTATTAATTTTGTATGGCTCTAACCAAGTCTTTTAACATCTTAGCCAGTTTTTAAAAAACACAGATGCCTTAATTTTTATGTAAAGAATTGCTTAGGGCTGGACATGGTAACCTACATCTGTAATCCCAGTACTTGAGAGCAAAGGCAGGACAGTGGGCAGTTTGGATCAGTTTGGGTTACACAGTGAGAGCCTATTTCAAAAGAAAAAGAAAAGAAAAGAAAACCAGTGAGATAGATCAGTGGCATAAGCACTTGCCTGGCAAGCACAAGGTCCCCAGTTTGATTCCCAGTACTACCAGCAACAACAAAAAATGGCTTAGAATCATTCACAATGTGAAGTTTCACAATTTGGGAGCAAACCTTCTGGGATCTATATTTTCCAATACTCTTGCTGTCTTTCCAATACTCCTCCTGCCTTCATGATTGATTTTCACTGTATATTGGTATACATTAGTATAAGATTGGGTGAATTTATACCCTTAATTTCTATGTTTTATTTATATTTAGTAATTTGTAAGCATAATTTTAATCCTCACATTACTTTAACTTTTTCTTTTTTCAGGATATCGAAAAGATTTTTAGTAACATTTTAGATATACATGAGTTGACTGTGAAACTTTTAGGTTTGATTGAAGACACAGTTGAAATGACAGATGAAAGCAGTCCTCATCCCTTAGCTGGCAGCTGTTTTGAAGATTTGGCAGAGGTAAGTGTACAAAACTACTTTAAATTCTCACGAAAATTGTCAGTGCTACATTAAGAAGTTCAGTAAGGTTTTCTTCGTAAAAATTAGAAGGTACTGCTTGCTACTGGCTAGTATAAAACACTTAAGATTCAACCAGTAGCAAACTAAAATTACATTGTCTATGTTTTTAGTGATTTAGTATAAATAGAATATTTATGGTAATATTCATAGTGCAAATGTATATATTAGAATTATAACAATGTTTTCTTGGTAAATGCATTTAAGCTAAAGGCAAATAAATTTTATTTTATTGACTAGTTTTATTAGTTATACATGTGTTATACTTAATTTTCAGAAATAAAATATTTCATGTTAATTTTTTCTCAAGTGAAAATCATTTTCTTTTAAGTGATTATAAAAGTAATGTGTCTAATTTTAAATATTCAGGAAAACTAGAGACAAAATACTGTATAAAATGAAAAATTACTGTTTTGAAATTCTCAGAGATAACTTAAGATATTCATCCTTATATATATCTTTTTATGCAGTATACAAACTTACATGCCGGGCATGGTGGCGCACGCCTGTAATCCCAGCAATTGGGAGGCTGAGGCAGGAGGATCAGTGTGAGTTCGAGACCAGCCTGGGCTACAAAAGTGAGCTCAAGGCCAGTCTGAACTACATAATGAGACCCTGTCTCAAAAAGACAAAACAAACAAAGTATACAAACTTACATGTATTTATGGGAATACAGTTTATTTTTTAGAGGGTTTTTTTTTGGGGGGGGGGTTGCAGTACCAGGGATTGAACTCTGTAATTCCTTTTTCTTTTTAATTTATTTTTTTTCTTGTTTCAGAAGCTTTGTTTGTTTATTCACTCATTTTTATGCTGGCTTAGCCCAACCCGAGGGCAGGGCTGGCTCAGCATGTGGTCCCTGAAGCCCCCCAAAGTTTCCCAAGCAGGCGCTTTAGACCCCTGAGCCATCCCACCGGGCCCCTATAATTCCTTTTTATAACATACACTTTAAACTCTACATCAGAACAGTTATCCTTGTTAATAAATATACCTTAACACATTTAAAATATAAATAATGCCCTGTTATATGGAGACACCATAACCATTACAAGCTTGTAGGTTTTTTTCTTGCTGCTATAAAAACAACACTGTAATAAACATATTTTTACTGTGTCTTTATAGTCCAATATCTTTTCGGTATGTATTCCTTCAAGTGAAATTTAGTACTAAAGACTAGTTGTGCTTTTTGAACTCTTAAAATGTTTTGCCAAGCCAATTTTCATTATATATATTTCCAATTTCTATTTAAGTCCTCTCCCTCTAGGCCAGTGGTTCTCAACCTTTCTAATGCCATGACCCTGCAATACAGTTCCTCATGTTGCAGTGACCCCAAACCAAAAAATAATTTTGGTGGCTACTTCAAAACTGTAATTTTGCTACAGTTATGATTTGGAATGGCTTTAGGTGAACCCTGTGTTTCGGTCGTTCGCCCCTGCTGAGGTCGCAACCCACAGGTTGAGAACTGCTGCTCTAGGCCCATGTCTTTACTAACCCTCACTAACTCTGGGAATTATTCCAGAGTATTTTTGCCAGTTTAATGGGGAAATCTCTCTCTCTCTCTCTCTTTGTCTCTCTCTCTCTCTCTCTCTCTCTCTCTCGCTCTCGCTCTCGCTCTCGCTCTCGCTCTCGCTCTCGCTCTCGCTCTCGCTCTCTCTGTACTGGGGATTGAACTAAGGACCTTATTCTTGCCAAGGAGGAACTTATGCCACTGAACTATCTCCCTGGCTCTCTCATTGGTTTTTTTTGTTTGTTTGTTTTTAATTTTTTTTGTTTTGTTTTGTATTATGGCTGGCTCAGCCTGCCCTGAAGGTGGGTCTGATGCAGTATGTGGTCCTGGAGATTGAACCATGGTTCCTGCGGTTGCCTAAGCTGTCCCTAAGCAGGTGCTTTAGATTGCTGAACCATCTTGCCAGCCCTGTTTGTTTGTTTGTTTGTTTGTTTTTGTCTTTTTGAGACAGGGTCCTGCTATGCAGTTCTTGAGCTCACTTTTTGTAGCCCAGGCTGATCTCCAACTTTCACCAATTCTCCTTCCTCAGCCTCCCAACTGCTGGGACTACAGGCATGCACCATCATGGCCTGGCCACTCTCTCATTGTTTTTTAATTTTGCTTTTTTAGAAAAATGCATGTAGAACACTTTTTCATACTCATTGGCTATTTTTCTTTTCGTTCTTTCTTTTTTTTTTTTTTTTTTTGAAAACTGTACCTGAGTGCTTTTTTACTTTTGTTGTAAAATATTACCAAATTTTATGATCTCTGTATATGTTTTCTAAAAACATAAGTAATGTATTATGAGCTATTCAGTTATTGATACCTAATCAAAGTATCACTCTTCATTCTTAGTGTTTTTGTATTGTGATATAGTAATAGGTAGTCTCTCTTTTTTCTGTACTACTAAAAATAGCATGGTTTTAAAAATACTGTAATAATAATTCTTGGTTTACCTTTTTTAAAAAAATTTTTATTTATTTATTTTTTTTCTTGTTTCAGAATCTTTGTTTGTTTCTTTATTCACTCATTTTTTATGGCCGGCTCAGCCCTCCCCGAAGGCAAGGCTGGCACAGCATGTGGTGCCGGGGGATCGAACCACGGTTCCTGAAGCCGCCCAAGCTCCCAAGCAGGAGCTTTAGACCACTGAGCCATCCCACGAGGCCCCTGGTTTACCTTTTTTTGGAGACAAGGTCTTGCTGTGTAGCTCAGGTTGGCCTTGAACTCACTAATATAGCCCAGGCTCAAGGCCATCCTCCTGCCTCAGCCTCCTGAGTGCTGGGATTACAGATGGGTGCCATCATGCCTGGCCACCCATTTTAGCCATTTTTGAGTACACAATTCAGTTGGTATTAGCTAAATTCATAATACTGTACAATCATCACTACTGTCCAGCTTTAAAACTTCATCATCTGAAATAGAAACTACCCAGTGACCAGAGACTCAGAGTCCTTTCCTCACCTTTTGTTAATTTTGAATCTATTTTATATCTCTGTGAATTTGTGTACATTAGATGTTTTGTATTAGTAAAGTTATATAGCATTTGTCTCATTGTGTCTTATTTCATTAAGATGTTTTAAAGTTTATCTGTCACTGGGCCAGGGAGATAGCTCGGTGGCACAGTGCCTCCCTGGCAAATGCAGGGTCCTGATTTCAATCCTCAGTACAAAAAAAAAAAAAAAAAAAAAAAAAAAAAAAAAAAAAAAAAAAAAACTTGGGAGTTTAGAACATTTTCAGCCAGCATTCAGATAACTCTTCATTTCAGGGCATTTTGTAGTTTGGATTTTTTTTAAGTTGGGGTTGTCAACCATAATGTCTGTGTAAATGTTCTGGTATCTCAAAAAGCTCCAAATTCTGAAACATTTCTGGGTTCCAGGAAGTTCCAGTAAGGGCTACTTAATATATTCATTTTTTTGTATCCATTCATTTACTGATAGTCGCTTGAATCATTTCCACCCCTAGCTGTTATAAATAATATTGTGTTTTCTCTTGAGCAGAAATACTAGGTCATGTGGTAGTTCTGTATTTTGGGGTTTTTTTAAGGAATTGCTAGTGTTTGCTATAGGGGTTATACTATTTTATATCACACTAGCAATGTATGAAGGATATAATTTCTCCATGTGTTTTTTAAGTACTTTTTTTGTTTTCTGGGAAAAAGACTTGTTTTTGTGTCTTTAAGATACAAAATGAAGCGTATCTCTTAGGTCTAACTAAACATTGAGATTATTGGTTATTGGAATTTTTTTTAAAGGAAATAAAAGTTAAAAGGGAATTTATTTAAATATAGGCATTGGGCAAACTCTGAACAATTTACCTGTTCTTATTTACTGTATGTTTTCTTTCCTCTGCTTTTTTTTTTTTTCCCCATCTTTGGAAAATGGAGAATAGGTAAAATAGCTAATACTTTTGCTTCATTTTAAAGTATCTTAAATATAAACTAATTTCAATCTAAGTAGGCATCTGAGTTTCCAGCATTTCACTAAATGTATTTCTCATGTACTGGGGATAAAATGTATATTTTAATGATCCTTGTGGCCACAGTGACAATCGTATTGTAAGATTTGTAGTCCCTTGTCCTATATTAGTCAAGGTCAGTGCATTTAAAAAACTGTTATTTGTAGCCATAGTTATTCTTTGACCTTGAACAGAATTTTTTTAAAAAGTGAGGAAACCTAGTTGAAAACTTGAAGAAAACTTTGCCATTAAGCAATCTGTGCCATTTTAGTAGAAAAGATGTTCTTTCAGACCTGACACTTTTTCATTTTCTAAAATATAGGAGCAAGCATTTGATCCTTATGAAACATTATCACAGGACATTCTTTCACCAGCATATAATGAACATTTCAGTAAGCTGATGGCTAGACCTACAGTTGCTCTGCACTTTCAGGTAAATTTAAATTAAATGTTTTTATTGTTTATAAGACAAGATAAGAAATATTTTACTGTCTTATTTTGCAAGTATTTGTAATTCTACAATCCTTTCATATAAAGCAGTTGAAAAGATATTCTGTCAGTCCTTACAACCTTGTTTACTCTAAACCTGTTTAGTAGTGCATGGCTATTCTAAGTTGGTGGAGCAATTTGTCTAGTACACTTTTTATTATTAATTATTAATAATAATTATTATTGGGGCCCAGCAGGATGGCTCCGTGGTCTAAAGCGCCTGCTTAGGAAAGCTTAGGTGGCTGCAGGGACCGCAGTTCGATCCCCGGCACCACATGCTGTGCCAGCCCTGCCCTCAGTGCAGGCTGAGCCGACCATAAAAATAAATAAATAAACAAAGGTTCTGAAACAAGTAATAAAAAAAAAAATAATAGTAATAATAATAATTATTATTATTTAATGTATTTGGTACAGGGTTTCATTACACAGGTCAAACCTGTAGTGATTGTCCTACTTTTAGCCTTCCTGGTGCTGGGATCACCAGTGTGTACCACCACTCTCAGACTGATTAATTTTAGGTTGACTTTTGGTTCTTGTCAAGTTACTTCAATTTGTTCTTAGAGGAGAATTTTTCTTTTTTAAAAAAAGTTTTTGGTAGCACAAGATATTGAACCTAGGATCTTCATGCTGAGCTACATTCCTAGTTGTTTTTATTTGTTTTTTATTTTAAGACAAGTCTCACTGAGTTGCTAAATTGGCTGTGCTGGCTTATGCTTGTGATCCTCTTGCCTCTGAAAGTGCTGGGATTACAGGTGTGTGCCACCATACCAGCTTGGAAAAATCTTATTATTGTGTACCACCACAAATACTGACTGAGTAGAAGCATCTGGGCATATTCTAGATCACAGGTAGTCAAATATGAAGCACTATTATGTTCCCTACAGGAGGAATATTTGGCAAAATCATAAAGAATCTCATGCACACTATACTGGTTTCTGTATCAGTAGATAGTGTGTTGAGGGGAAATTATTGGTTTAGGAACACAGGTAAAGTGAAAATTAGTGGATGAGACAATTAAAATTATATTTTTACTGTCAATACAATAAAACATTGTTATTCACATTTACAGTTTACATTGGTATAGGTCATGCTTGACTATTAGAGCATCTAGCCTGACTTTTTCAGCAGATGGATAAGGTTGAATCTATAACTAATATGGGCATTTCATGCTACTTACTCCACATATACTTTCACTTTGCAGTCAGTTATCTTAATATTTTTTCCCATTCTTCCTCAAAACACTATCATCTGTGTTCTAATCAGGATATAACACTAAAAAGCACTTTTGACAATTGACTTGTCAAGGGAGCTGGGGACATAGCTCCGAGGCACAAGTGCCTGCTGGGCAAGTGCAAGGTTGTGAGTTTGAACCCCGGTCCCACCAAAAAAAAAAAAAAAAAAGGCTCAAGACAATTGACTTGTCAAGTCCAGGTGATGTTTTAATTTCCTGTTTCTGTCCATAATATTTATTAATCCCCTTTTTGTCCTGTGGGTCCCATGATACCTTTTTTTTTCTCTACAGTACTAAGAATTAAACCTAGAGGCTTTGTGCTGGGCTACAACCTCATCCCAGCTCTTTTTAACTTCTTTACTTTGAGACAGAGTCTCACCAAGTTGCCATGTTGCTGCACTCAGGCATAGCTGGGCCTGGATTTGCAGTCCTACTGCCTCAGCCTTCCACAGTGCAGAGCTAATAGGTACATGCCAGCACACCACCATGCCTGGCCTCTGCGATACTCTCTTGTTTCTGTCTTCTCCATTTTCCTTTGCAGTCCTCTTAATTGTAGGTGTTAACAAACTTCTGTTATCAGCCCCTACTTTTCTTTTCTTCTTTGAGTAACTTCGCCATATTAATTATGCGGGCCATGGCCTATTTTTTTGAGCCATAACTCTTCTGCAAGAGAGTGGCTCTGTGTGTCTGTGCAGTTTCACAAAACTGATTTGGATTAATGTCCTGTAGACACTATTGTATCCCACAAGTGTGTTTAAAACTGAACTTTCCATCTTCTGCCTGCTTGTTTTACTGTGAATTCCTTTTATCATCTACTACTTTACACTCAAAAAATCAATCAAAATTAAAATTATACCTAATTCTCAAAATTTACATCCAAGAAGGGATTTTTAAAAAGAATCCTTAGGGGCCAGGGAGATAGCTCCATGGCACAAGTGCCTGACTGGCAAGTGCAAGTTCATGAGTTTGAACTCCAGCCCTGCAAAAAATAAGGAATAAAAAGAATCCTAAGGGCTGGTCAGATAGCTCAGCAGACTAAAGCAGGGACCAGGGTTCAATCCCTGGCATGCTGTGCACTGAGATGCCAAGTGAGACTGAGCATGGTGGCACACACTTGTAACCCCAGCAGTTAGAAGGCGAAAACAGGATCACTACCCTGTAGACCCTGTACTAAATACATTTTAAAAAGCAAAAAGAAATTAATCGTTAGGAAGTGTTGGTTCTTTCTCAGGTGTGCATGCATGCACACACATACACACACACTGTGGTGATACAGGGGATCAAGCCCAAGCCCTCTTGAGTCCTACACATATATCACTGAGCACCTGTTTTGTGTTTCTTGGTGAAAGAGCCTGGCTATCATATAACAATTTCATTGGGAAAGTTATAATTTAACTTAAGCATGAGAATTATGAACATTTATGATGATATCTCTTTAGATTAATTAGTTAATTAATTTTGGTTGTGCCAGGGATTGAACTCAGGACCTTGTGCTTGCCAGGCAAGCACTTATTCCACTTAGCTATCTCCTGCACTAGGATGATATTTTTAAAAAGAAGCATATTAGATTCTTTCTTACATTAAATACATTAAATAGTGGGCCTATCCATGTTTGTCTTATGGAGAGAAATACCAGTAAAAACTTTAAAGACATTGAGAATCAGCATAAGTGACTTCTAAGTTTCAATAACTTAAAAATCATTTATTCTACAGAGTATTGTTTTTCAGAACTGAAGTGTATTCGATTGTGCAAGGGCCACAACAGCTGTAAGGGAATCAGTTTATAGTCTGCCTGAGACCTTTTGTGTATTTTACATTTTCTTTTTTCATCTTTTCTTGTACATTACTCTTTGACATACTGAATTTACTATTATGCATTGATCCAAGGTGTGAAAATCTCCAGGGCATCAACTAGGGAAAAAGAAAAAGAGTGTTCTGAGAGTTCTCTGTATGTACCATCAGAATTTTCAAAAAAAAAAAAAAAGTTTTGGAATGATTATATTAAAAATTCTTGAGCCGGGCGTGGTGGCTCACGCCTGTAATCGCAGCACTCGGAAGGCTGAGGCAGGAGGATTGGTGCGAGTTCGAGACCAGCCTGGGCTACAAAAGTGAGCTCAAGGCCAGCCTCAACTGCATAGCGAGACCTTGTCTCAAAAAGACCAAAAAAAAAATTCTTAGGGCTGGCCAAATGGCTCAGCACACTAAAGTGCCTGCAAGCAGGTGCAGAGGCCAGGAGTTTGATCCCTGGGCCTGCAGTGCCCACCCTGCCCCTGGGAACACTGACACAGCAATTGATTGAGACTGGGCTGGCACATGCCTATAATCCGAACTCTTGGGAGGCTGTAAATGGGTGGATCACTATGAGTCCAATCTAGTAATGAGAACCTGAACACCCTATACCTGTAGATCCTTCTCTAAAGTACAAAAAAAAAAAAATTATTGGTAGTGAAATATTTAAAAAAAAAAAAAAATGCCAGGCATGGTTGCACACGCCTGTAATCCCAGCACTCGAGAGGCTGAGGCAGGAGGATCGGTGCCAGTTTGAGACCAGCCTGGGCTACAAAAGTGAGCTCAAGGCCAGCCTCAACGGCATAACAAGACCCTGTCTCAAAAAGACAAAAAAAAAAAAGAAAGAAAAAAAAAAAGAAATATTTTGTTTGTGTTTTGTTATATAAGAATTAAGAATTGAGATGTTCATCACAATGATAATTTTAACTTATCAAAAGGTGCTTCATTCATTTGGAGTATAGGGGTGACATGTGTTCTGAACCTAAATATACTATGTTAGGAGTAGCATAAAGTTCTTTCAGATGATTTAGCTCTGTAGACAATGATACTAATACAATTTATTTCAATTTTAGGAAGGAAGTCAGGCTTTCTGACCAATTAAGGCTTTGTTTTGTTTTGGTTTGGTTTTTTTTGTCCTTTTTAGCAATGGTGGAATCAAACTCAAGACCTGTGTTTGTCAGGCAGGTGCTGTGCCACTGAGCTATATCTATATCCCCAACCCTCTGACCAATTAAGTTTGATCTGGATGTTTATTTTGTCAGTGAAGATTAGCATATCAGTTAAGTTATATGCCAAACTATTAAGTGAGATAAATCTGAAATTTATTCAGTCATTATTTGGGTTTTAAGTTACTTTTATACCATGCAGTATCCCCCAAAATACAGCCTTTGAAACTATTTAAAACATTGCTGGTAATATGAAAATGTGCAAGAAAGTACATAGCTTTCAAAATTCCTTTAGGGTGTATAGAAGCCCATATGCATGAAGAAAAGCTATACAAGACTTTTTTTTTTTCTTTTTTTCGGGACTGGGGTTTGAACTCCTGATCTTGCACTGGCCAGACAGGCACTTTGCCATGGAGCTATCTTCCTGGCCCGACAAGACTATTTTTAAACTTATTTTTAGAAGTTATTTTATTGTGTGTGTGAACATATACATATATGTATGTATATATAGTTTAAGGTAGAAAAGAATAACTTGACTTAAAGCACTTCAATTTCATAGTAGGTTAACCTTTCCATTGTAATTTTGATAAGTGTATATCTCATGTTTTTAAAAGCTGTTTCCATTTGGTACTGCTATATGTGACTTTGGTATCACAAACACAGGCTTACATCTTTTTGCTTTGCAGTCCATTGCTGATGGCTTTAAAGAGGCAGTCCGCTACGTACTTCCACGCCTTATGTTGGTGCCAGTGTATCATTGTTGGCATTATTTTGAATTATTAAAGGTAAGGCAGAAGCTTCATGGGCCCAAAATATATGCATTTGTGAGGACTGGAACTATAGTTTTAACCTGATAATATTTAATACATTTTATTCTTAAAAATAAAATATCTTAGCAAGAAGATATACCTCAGTAACATGCAAGGCCTGGGTTCCGTTCCCAGGACCACAGTAATACTTGTATTTATTTATGTTGTTTGTGTTAACATTTCTAACTTTCAGAGATTTTAGGATCTCATGTATCTTTAGTTATCTTCAGATCATTTCCATGTAGTAGAAAAGGTAATTCAACTTTATCTTGTCATTTTTGTACATAGAATCTTAGATTATCAACTAATAGAAAAGAGTTTACATTTTAAAATTAATGTTTTAAAACAGTATCGGTTGCTTAACGTTTGTTTTTAATTGTCTTTTTGAGACAAGGTTTTATTCGGTTCAGGCTGGCTTCAAACTCACTTTGTTTAGCTCAGGCTGGCCTCAATCTCTCAGTGATTGTGCTGCCTTCACCTCCCGAGTACTGGGATTGCAGACATGTGCCACCATACCTGCCTCTACTTTTGTTTTATTCTGTGTAATATTACTTTGAATTTTTGTCTTGTTTTAACTTATTGAGAAGTCAGTTTTGAAGTTGACATTTTGCTGTGCTCTGTTATGTTCTTCCTCTCATTCTTAGGACCAAGCAGAGCATTGGGTAATATTATATGTGTATATGTAAGTACATCTACATGTACATGTACATATGCACATCCCTATACATATTCTCTCTCACAGATACACATACATGTATATCTTTTTAAAAAAAAAAACAGTCACTACCCAGTCACTAATCTTAATCACATTGGCTAGGGAGACTTAACCTGTTAACTTATCTGTTGATTAATTAATGGTAAAAGTACTAGCTGTGACCTCTGGATGAGTGAAGTTATTGTACTCAGTGGTTTTTGTTTTGTTTGCGGGACTGGGGTTTGAACTCACAACCTTGCACTTGCCAGGTAGGCACTTGTGCCATGGAGCTATCCCCTCACTGTTTTAATCAGGATATAAACATAGCAGTAAAGCCAACCTTGCAGTCATTCAGATAGGGAAAAAAATAAGTTTCAACTGTATAGTTGAATCAAGATTGTAAATGTTCACAAATATGAAAAGCAACTATATAACTAATGATGGGACTTCTTTTTTTTTTAGCTGGCTTAAGGGCAGGTCTGGTATGGCATGTGGAGCTGGGGATCAAACCAAGGTTCCCTGTGCCTGACTGTGTTTGCCCAAGCAGGTGCTTAAACAGCTGAGCTAACCAGCAAGCCCCCTCATGATAAGACTTAAGAAAATATAAACATTGTAGAAATCTAAGTATGTGGAACTGCTTATATTACTCATATGAAGGTTGCAATCCTTTTTATGAACTCTTTAGGGATGACCAGTTTTTCATGCAAATATACATAGAATTGTTCTGGTTTTCATTTTAATATTTTTACATAGTACATTATTGGTAATAATGTTATGACCATTGAGATAGAAAAAGTCTAAACAGATTAAACCAACAGTTTAATATTCTGAAGAGTAGAACATTATGAAGCAGGAGACTGCTTTGATTTTAAAGAGCAGTAAATAAGTTGGAAAGAATTTTTTTTTTTTTTTTTTTTTTTTTTTTTTCTGGTAGTAGGATTGAACTCAGGACCTTGCACTTGCCAGGTAAGTGCTTATTCTACTGAGCTATCTCCCTGGCCCCAATAACTCTTGCCTTAAAGGCAGAGACCAAAAATATAGGAAGTGTACAGTACCATGAAGGAACATGACTCATTTGCAAGTATTCAGTATAGTAATTTCCATGTTAGTGTAGTGTTGTGTTGTTCTGGTGTCGGTGCCGAAAGAAACGACGAGAAGAACTGATGAAGGTAGTTCAGAGGACTCACCGAGACTTGTCCCTCTCGAAGTGAGCCTCGATCCTCAGGAGGATTTTCCTTTTATTTGGGGTCAAGGAATGCACTCAGGTGCAGAATCACTTTAGTAAAGAAATGTTACAATCTCTGACCTCCATTTGCCCAATGCTAGGTTCACACAAATACTAATTACAAAGGTTTCAAGCAAGGGTGGAGTCTGCTAATGGAAAGCCCTTCAGGGTAAGCTGTTATCTTTCTCCTTGAATCTCAGCTTTCT
>PVJA010000324.1:146506-187745 GCA_004027025.1 Myocastor coypus | reverse complement strand
TTTTTTTTTTTTTTTTTTTTTTTTTTTTTTTTTTTTTTTTTTTTTTGTCTTTGCATAATAGTGACGAAAAGTGTTTGGACTTCTTCCTTGGAATGAGAAACGAAGCTGTACCTTGTTCAGGGTGGTGAGAAAATTGTTGATCTAGATGTAAAATTCAGATTAGGCAGTGATTGCTAGAATCGTTGGGCAGAGGATTTCTGAATAACAGCCCATTTCCTTCAGTCCTAGGGTCTTTTGCCTATGCAGAGTGATGCTTAACTTCTCAGAGACAGTAGCTGTCTCTTACTAACTGTATGAGTTACTTCACTTTTGTGTGACTTAATGAAACCAGAGCTAAGTCTCAGCCTGCCTCTGGTATGCTTGAGAAGAACAGGAAGGAAGACACACTTAGCGCACTTGGCATGTGTCCCGCACGGCTCCCACACTGAAGTATCACAGTTATTTAGTGAACTTATCTGTGGCCTACTTGGTGGTGGATCGGAAGCAAATGCTGCATAACCCCTTAGAAGAAGTGTCTGTGAGTGTTTAAGGCCTCAGTATAGTGCCGCCTGTGCTCACAAGCTCAATTCTCTCCTTGATTCTGATTGAAACTGAGCTGGGCCAGAACCACATCAGACTTGCACAGAAGGGCAGCCCTGAAGCTAACCACTGAGTCGGATCCAGTTCTCACCCAGCTCAGTTTGCGCCCAGAGCTGTGGCACATGTGTCCTGCGGAGGTATGAGATAGTCAAACACTATGCTGAGCACACAGATACCTGTAAATAAATGGTAGCAATAAACCAGTGTATGGCCATTAAACATCCCCATAATTTTTTATTGCACACATTTTAAAACCTAAGTCATAACAATTTAATAGCCTTTTATACTTTTAATTCATTCTCAAGTTGGAAATAAATATAGCACCTTATCATGATGGACCCTAGCAAAAAAGGAAAAGTGCTAACAAATTAAATATAGAATAAATATTAATTTGAATGTGAGTGAAACTTAGTCAAAGCATTCTAAGATCCAAGGAAGCTGTGTGCTACATAAGTCAGCCTACATTGTGTATAGTCCGAAGATTGAAGGTGTAGCCCAAGGCTGAGAGCCAGGAGCTTATTAAAGCAGGCACACAAGCACGCCACGTGCTGGCTGGAGATTGTAAACTGGAAAGGCACCAGTCTTTCTTTAGATAGATTAGAGTTAAATACACTGCAATCTATCTATGTCCACTTGTATCATGGAATGTATTTCAAAGAGATATCATCTGTGAAAAAGAATAGTTTTTGGTGAAGTAACTGTGCATAATAGGACAACAGATTTTGACACATAGTATTCAAACGTTCTTTTTTCCATTAAGGGCAGTGCAGGGCCTGAATAATATAGCACAGCACTTTCCCCATAAATTAGCAGAATGTGTGGTGGAGAAGTCCTTTATCAGGCTCTACATCACTTGCTGCCAGCCCGCTACTTTCTGTCTTAACCCAGGAGCGCCCTCTTCCCGAGTGCTTTGTGTAGGACCCGCCCATTGCTGCCTTTCATGTGGCACTGTTACGTTCAGGGCTTCCCTGAATCGCGGGCATCGAACTTTAGTTTTTGTACCATTTCTGAAAAATCCCTCGCGCTTCCATCCTTTCCCGCTGTCTTTGCTGCATGAGCTAGGCGGCCCGCCCCTCCCTTCCACGGACGTTCTGCTGTGGTTCAAACAGTGTCACGTTCAGCCTTCTCCAGGTCGGCCCAGTCCTGTCACTTGCTGTTCTTCAGAGCTCTGCATTTTAATTTTGCAGCAGTTATGTGCTTTGATAAATTGAAACGGAATTACCTTTCCCTTTTCTTCTAACTTAATTTGTGTGCTGTGTCATCTTTTACCAGAAATAACTTTAAAAACAAAAGGCAACTGCTTTCTCTTTGTTTTGCTGCCACACAGAACAGAGTGCATCCAATTCACCTTCAAACAAAGCTGGAGAAGATAGATTGGTGGTTTTGTCAGATGTCAAAATAGCGTTTAAAAATCTAAATTTGTAGTTGCCCAGAAGTTTTATTTTACATCTTGCCTAAGGCTTCAAAACGGAACATACCACCCTTATGTTGGTTTTATCTCCAAATTCGATGAGAACATACAGAAATCATCAGAAGCTTGGGAAACATACAAGGAACATTTCATATCAAATGATGTTAGTGATCAAAATAATTTGCTGCTCATATAATATTTTTCCTGCACATTTAATGATTAAGAAAAAAAAAATTTTTTTTCTGCAGTCATTTCATTTGGGGAACTGTGTAATTTAGATTTTTGTATTTCAGGGCAGATTCTGCTACTACACAGCTCTTTCTCAAATATTTATCAAATTTAAACTGACCTCACATAAGATCAGTTAACCTCTTTGGACTCACTTTTTCACCAGTCTGGATGCTACTGAAATTATTATTATTATTATTATTATTATTATTATTATTATTATTTTGCTCTTAAAATTTGAATGAAATTGAATACAGTTCTCTTTTCCTGGGGAGCTCATTTTAATTTCAGAAGTTTACATATATTTTACTTACCTTAGTAGCTTATCAAGATCTAGGAAAACTACAATTATCACCTGCATAGCGCTGGCCTCAGCAGACAGAAATCTGTTGGCCATTTCCGTACCACCAAGCTCCGGTTTCTTCAGCACTCGGCTTCGTCAAAGGTCCCCCCACAGGTTTTCTATTTAATCCACTTAATTTTTGTCATTTTGTTCTCTTCACCATCACTACTGCAGGCTGCTTGCCAGTATGAATGTTAAGGTGTCATGGTCTCTAAGTGTCACCTGATTAAATACTGTACAGATCAGAGCTGCATGACTTCCTTTGGGCATTTCTTTAAATCAACTCAAAACCATTGAGTTTTCCACCTCAGCAACTCCAGCATTCTGGTTTGTTCCGGCACAGACACCCCTGGGACAATCTGTCCTCGAGGTAAACACAACAATCCCGTCAGTCAGAAGTGAAGAGAAAGCTCACACCTGCGGATTTACAGAGCAGCACCAGGTTCGTGTCCAGCATCCACTATTTCTAGAGGCAGAACTAACTTGGAGCAAGATGCTTAGGTTCTCACAGTTGTTATGACACTAAAGAGCTAGACATAACGTTAATTATTCTTATTAAAAATATTCAAAGAAGGACCAGCCAGATAGCTCAACGGACTAAAGCACTTGCTCAGGTAGGCGCAGGGACCGGGATTGGATCCCTGGTGTGCTGTGCTGGCCCCGTTCCCAGGGCGCACTGAGACCGTGATGCAAGCTGGACGTGCTGCTGCATGCCTGCAAACCTGGTACTCGGGAGGCTGAAAACAGGAGCACCGCTATGAGTTTGATCCCCACAGTGAAGCATGTGGACCCTGTGCTAAACACATAAAACATTAAAAAAAAAGAAATATTGATTGTATTATGTCCCTTAGTCTGCAAGCACCACGAAAATAGATACATGCCAATTATATACGAGAGACCACTAGAACAGCTAAGAACATTGGAACCTCACTCCTCTATACTGCAGACAGGAGCTTGTGAATCATGCGAAAAGAAGCCAGCGCGAGCGGCAAAATTATTGCTCAAGTCACCTATTCTCTTGAGACTTTTCTGGTGTGATGGAAAAGAACTAAAATATACAATCAATGTTTGTGCGGTGACGCAGGAGCTGGACTTGACACCGGGAGCCGGGCCGCTCCTTTCCCCTGCGCATGCGCTGTCTTCACAGAGCTGTGGGTTACCTTAGCCTGTTGCTCAGCACAGGACTCAGGGCCTGTGTTTGCCAGGTAGCTCCACATGCAAGTGAAGAGTTCAGAAATCACTAATGCACCCTTGGGCTGACAGTACACATTGTGAGTACTGACGAACCTCACTTTCTGATGTTATTAACACTGCACCATCGAATATTATGTCAGAGAAACAGAGATTTGTTCTCCAATTGTTTTATTCATTCATTCATTTGTTTACTTTTTTGAATGGGGATGAAACTCAGGACCTTATGTTTGCCAGGCAGGTGCTTCAGCCGCTGAGCTATCTCTCTGGCCCCTCTGCTTATTTTATATATTTTTTGCTCCATTTCTTTGTGTACGCTAAAATTATTTGAACATTAAAGTCTTTATGTCTTTAAACTTCTCACAGTTCTTTCCCAATTCCCAATCATTTTAATCTAATAAGTAATGGAAAAAACAGCCTAATTCTTATCAGTTTCTTCTTACCTTATTTTTAATCTTTTCTCTATTTTCATCCCCTATTCCTAATATTTTAAATTTAATATATAATGCATAAAACTGACCTAGCTGCTTTCAATTTTTACTTCTCAGAAATTATGTCTTAGCATTGAGTTCTATAACAACAAAGGGGGAAATATATATATATATATTAGGCATTCTCTTCTTTCTAAAGACTAACACTGGGGGAAAGAGAGTAAAGAAGATTGGAGATCGTGCCGGCATGCTTAAGTGGAAGCAGCCCCAGGACTGTTCTGCAGTCACACAGTTACATGTGCAATGTTCCCTGCGTTCCACCCTTTCATTCCTTCTGTGCTACATTCAGAGACACTGATGTCCACAGAGCTGTTGTTGGCCGTACTCATTACTGACTGAGATGCTCAGGAGCTTTGCTTCTCATGCCAGCAGCTCTCGCAGATTCCTGCCCCTCCTCGTGCTGCTCTGTGACCACCAGGAAGTGGTGAGCTGAGCCTCTGCTGTGTGGAGCTTGGTGGACAACTGGATCTCCACTGTCTCTGTAACTACAAATGGTTGGCTTTATTTCTCAGCGAAACTGAGTGACAGCAAGCCAAATTAATAGAATTATTGTGAAAAAAAGGAAAAGAATTTAGAGACTCTTCTTAATTACTAACAAGCATGATTTAAATCTGTCTTGTTCCTTGACCCATCAGTTGCATGGAAATCTGAGTTTTGGGAGAAGACCAAGTCAGTTTGAGCTTAGCCATCTTTAGACAATGTCTACAATGACAGAGGAAACTAATTAGATTTAATTCTATAAGTACTGGAAGTCTTATTTGGAGCAGATCCTTGTCAACAAAACCTTTGCAGACCCCTTTCGAGCCCAAAACCTCTAGCCAGGCTTGTGGTGCCTTCTGAATGTATTCTTAAATTTCATCACAATTGTATTAAAACAAAAATTGTGGAAATGGTCATTCAGGAGTGTATATGTAGGGATGGGGGAGACAGCTCAATAGAATAAGTGCTTGCCTGACAAACGCAAGGGCCTGAGTTCAATCCCCAGTTCCACAAAAAGAAGAAGAAGAAGAAGAAGAAGAAGAAGAAGAAGAAGAAGAAGAAGAAGAAGAAGAAGAAGAAGAAGAAGAAAAAGAAGAAGAAGAAGAAGAAGAAGAAGAAGAAGAAGAAAAAGAAGAAGAAAGAAGAAGAAGAAAGAAGAAGAAGAAGAAGAAGAAGAAGAAGAAGAAGAAGAAGAAGAAAAAGAAGAAGAAGAAGAAGAAGAAGAAGAAGAAGAAGAAGAAAAAGAAGAAGAAAGAAGAAGAAGAAAGAAGAAGAAGAAGAAGAAGAAGAAGAAGAAGAAGAAGAAGAAGAAGAAGAAGAAGAAGAAGAAGAAGAAGAAGAAGAAGAAGAAGTGCACGTGTGCAGAGCTTGATGTGTACCTAAATTCCCAGCCCTCTAAGGGAAAAAGCAAGAGAATATGTTGCTCTCTGAAAGAGAAGGGGAGAGGGAAGGACCTGGGTTCTATCCCCATTACTACAAAAAAAGTTCACGTATATAAAATTACTCAAGCAGAATGTGGACGTTGCTCTTTTCTGCAGCCTAATTTTCTTGTGATATGTGTTTATGTTTACTCCACACTGAATTTCGTATTTTGCATAATACCAGGCTTGGAATTTCTCTCCTACTGGCTGCACTCCTGTTAGCAGGTACAGAAGCCCCTATGAGATCAACTCTACCAATATACATTAAATACCTCCCTGAGGAGTCCTTTTCATATTTTATTGCCTTGTAATATAATAGGAAATGATCGTATTTTTGCACAAGCTGGTCCACATTACATATCAAGTTTCCCCACTCCCCAGGGTACGGTTTAACATACTGTTACAACAGCTGGCTGAGGGGCGAAGCCAGAGCCTGTGCCTCTTCGCAGCCCGGAGTTCGTACAGCATTCATGCGTCCTTCTTCATGTCTTGGAGAGCTCTTTCTGCTAAGTAATTTGGGACACTCTCTTGTTCACCTCGAAATATCAGGCAAATTATTACTCCATGAACAACTGGAAAGCAAGACCATGAGGTAGTTTTGGAACTAGAAAAATGTTGATTTAATGAAATAAATAAAGTTTTCTTTCAAATAAGTAATTATGGCACTCCTGCTGTTCTGCTTTATTGGCAAAGCAGAAGTGAAATAGTATGACTACAGCGTTTTCACCGGGCCATGTGCAAGGCGACATTCGGTAAAATATTGTATTTGATGGGCTAACATTTTCAACCAAATGGATCTGTTCAAGGAAAGAAATGTCATTCTCCTCCAGATGAAATCTGGCCATTCTACTGCCTCATCGGAAAAGTCGTGTGAAAGGGCTGACCGTCTGGGAACCGAGGGGCTTTGGTGTACACATGAGCAAGCAGGTCCTCGGCCCCTCCGCAGTGCCCAGGGCCAGGGTGTTCTGTCCACACCAAGCTCCTCCTAATTTGAGTTTGTCTGTTTCAGTTGAAGACTCTGCCAGCCTACAGCTTTGACACCTTACCCCGAAAGTCTTTCACACTTCCTTTTTCTGAAAAATAAATGTCTTCATCTCTTCAGGCTTGCTGTGCATTCACCTTCCTGGGGAGTCCGTCCCTGAGCCCAGAGCCAGCCGCTGTCTGCCTGGTGTGTCTGTGTGACTGAAAACACCTCTTGTGCGTTTAGCTCCTTTGGTACACTCCGAGTCTTCAACAGTTCCTCAGTCATGTCTGACTTGCCTGACATGCTTTTCAAAGTAAAACTTAGTTAGGGAAGCGGATGAGTTTTCAGTGAAGAAAATGACATCTAACAAGCAAGTTATAGCTGGGCATGATGTTAAAACTCCCTTACTCCCAGCACTAGGGTGAGGCTGAGATGGCCGCATTGCAAGCTCTAGCCCCATCTGGGCAAAACAGTGATTAAACGATCTTTGGTCTCAAAATAAGATATCAAAATAATAAAATAAAATAAAACAAAATAAAATAAAATAAAAAAACAGCTGGGGACGTGGCTCAGCATGTGTCTGGGTTTCAAGTCGCAGTACTGTAAAACTGCTTCTTAAATGGTACTTCATTTTACTAATGATTATTTATTCAATTGACTAGAAACTTTCAGAATCAAGAAAAACCTGAGAAACTTCAATCAAAATAACCTTCTGTTTTCCTTTTGGAATTCAAGTTATAGTTTCATATAAATTCAAGCCAAAATAAATATGAGCTTCACCTTTGTATGGCACAGCGGGCACAGCTCCAAATCAGACGGGCCTAGCGCAGAATGGCCAGCCTGTGCCTGTTGCTATTGGCTGCCGCTTCTGTTATTCGTCACTGACCTGATCCGCCAGTTATTGGTTAGCTACTTGCAGTCAACAGGTGTCTCTGTGGACGCCAGGATTACAGGGAGAAATGCTAGATGGGTCAGCAGGCCGGCTGGATTGAAGAGGAAGTGAGATACGCTCAGAGTTTTACTTTGGGGAATGCCAGCCGCAGCTAAATTCTCAGAGCATTAAGATATTATGTTTCATTTATGAAGTCCGTATGAACTAAAACTGTGGAGATATAATAAGCTCCCACAGAGTGACCTAATGTACTCTAGTGGACAAGGTCAGGGAGAGTTCTCTGCAGCGGTCACACTTAAACTGAAGATCTGCTGTCCTGTATATTACCTAGTGATTCCTGGGCTTCAGAGGGGAAGCTGCAGCCCACAGTCTTCTTGGATTGCTCATCCTGAAGAGAAGGGTGATGGACGGGGTCCACGCATCTGTGAGCGATGAGACTTAGGTGCTCTACAGCATGACAACTTGTGAGCTGGTACCAAGGAGGTGTCTGTGACCTCTAACTTTCCTACCTATTTAACTATTTTCAGATAATCAATATCCATTGTCTTCACCAGACTTTCATTATCAGAAGTAAGTTAAGAGTTTCACAAGGCATAGTTTTCCACACGATGTACTAAACGATAAGTGAAAGCTGTTTGCGTCAGGCATCGTACGATAGTTGAACTTCCGACATGTGGGGAATTTCTCAACATATCCTATTCCCAACAGAGTTTGTACACAAGGGTGTGTGTCTGGCGTGACTCCTGCTGCAACATAATAACTACTAAGTTATCAAGTACCACGTGTCTGCTGGGCACAGAGCCACCTTCCTGAAACCTTATCTATCTCAAGTCTGAGCATGAGCATCTCAAGATAGGAGCACGCAGGGATACCTCAGGGGAGTCCCTGCATGTCCCCACATGAAATACGGAAAGGCCAAGGACATAGCTTAGTGGACAGTGTCCTGGTGTGAGTCCCTAGGACTGGGCTAGTTAACCTTCATTGTATCCGTCTCATTAGTGGCAGTTGCTTTGGAAGCATGGGGTTTAGGATGTTTGGCTATGATAGATACTCAAGTGAACTTTAGTAAGTTTAAAGAAGTTGGGCCAGTAGCAAAAGAAATAACACATTCTTCCTCTTGATCATTGTGCTTCAAAAGTATCCAGCCAGGTCTTTATGCATGAAAGATATAATAAGTAATAAATACATGTTCACAACATGTCCCAGTTAGGTCAGGAAAGAAGCTGAAGCAAATATAAATTTGACTTTTTAAATAACTAGAGGATATTCGGTGTGCTGCAGAACTATTGTCACTACCAAAAAGCTAGAAGAAAAAAATGTGCTTTATTTTTTAAAAATGCATATAATAGGCAGTATGTTATATTAACTGCTTATATGCATTGGATAGTAGATTGATTATCTAATATATAGCTTAATGTTTAGCAATGATATTTCATTGCCTGTTTGGAATGAGTAACGGTGTCAAGAAATTGAGTAATTTGATCACAGTTACATAGCTCTTAAATGTTCAAAATGAATTTGAATTCAGATCGTCTTACATGAGGACATAGGGATGTCTTTAATCAGCAAACTATGCTATCTCTAGGTGGGAAGAAAGCCAAATAATACCCATGATCCCGGACCTGACACGTTCTTAGTCATAGTGAGCAATTCGAAGGCACCGTTCAACCTTTGCATCTCACTATTTTTATGAGGATTAAAAGTAAAATCCTTCCTTACTCAAAAAATGGCTGTATAAAGGAAAGGCCATACGAAAGCTGGTGTGAAGATGATCAATTGGAATCTGCAGTTGTCCAGCGGCTTCTGCAGATGACTGCAAACATTTGTGACTGCCACAACTCAGGGCAGAGGGGCGGAGATGCAGGAAAGGAAGGGAAGGGGCTCCTGGCACCCGCCCCAGATCACCCTATCCCAGAGCTCCCCGGGAGGTCGGTAAATCCTACAAAGCACAGGTGAACTCAGGACGACAAAGAAGCATCCAGCCCTGCTAGGTGAGATCGGACACTGGGTTAGCACCTTGGTACGAAAACTGAGCTGAAGTAAATGTGTGCTTTACTTCCCATGAGCTTGGTGTGAGTTTCCCCTGAGGTGAAAGCTCAACCTCTGGCAGGCCTGTGGTCTTCTAGGGTACTACTGATTGTCTCCTAGAAAAGACATCTTCATTTCTAAAAAGCATTATTCTTCTGATTGGATCTTAAGTTGTGTGTGAGTTAAAGAAATGTTGTTTTGCATGTTAAAATCAAGCCTGGTTTATTCCTTACTGCAGAAATTTCTCCCCTGGCACTGCCTCACAAAGCCACTTATTGTTTCTGGTGAGATTTCCTGATCCTTGAGACACAAAGCGCTGCTCAAGTGCTTCTTTTGAATTAGCAGAATTTAAGAGTGAATGTGGGATAAGTAATGCAGTTAGAAAGTAATTTAAATCTAAAAAGAACTCTATTAATGAAGTTTATGCAGAAGGAAAATGGTCAAGAGATACTATTCTGCAGAAAAATTGGTTCCCTCATGTCTAAAAAGTAGATACAAATATATAAAATTTACTTTTGCCTTCAAATTTATGTGTCTAATTCCTACGATTATAATATATTAGATTTCACAAACATTTAGTTAGTGCCCAATGTTTATAACCAATAGCACACATCTTTCAGCATTGCCAAATGCCAAGAACTTCCACAGGGGACAGAAGCACTCATGCGAATGTTCATTTAAATGTAAATAGAGACAGCTCCCTTTAAGAAACAATTGTATTCATGTTAGTATGAAGAAGGATTTTTGGATTTTTTGTTTGGGGTTTCTTTTCACCACAAATTACTTTCCGGGTTGTACTTAAAAAGTAAACATGAAACCCTCTTGCTGTTATGTGGATGCTGGTGTCATCCTGTGATGACTTAAACGAGATTGTGATGCCCTGTGGGGACCAGTGCAGCAGGTGCAGATTGTGATAGCTGTGCTCCCTGGACCTAGGCCTGGTCCTGTCTCACAGAACCTGCCTCCTGCTGCAGTCCAGCACTTGGGGACAGTGACTTGCTGTGTGGAACAGTGAGGTCCCACAGCACGTGCATAGCAGCTGAGGTGGCAGAGCTGGACTTAGGCAAAACAAGCCGCAACCACAGCAGCCTGGTCACCAGGGCAGGCAGAGGACCAACGGGAGATGGCAAGGTCACACAGGGGCTGTAAGCAGCTAGCACGCAATGTTGGTACAGGTTCTGTAGAGGAGCTTGATGCTGGAGTGGGCAGAGAGAAAATACAAATTATGCTCGCATACTTAGATCCGTGTTGGGATTCAGGACCTGGTCCAGGAGATTTGACAGTTTCAGTAAAGAATTCAACTTTGAAGTACTGGGAAAGACAGGCCAGGCAAGCTCTCACCTAAGAGCAGTGGAGAAGCATGTAAGACCTCAGAACCCAAGCAGTGGAGTTGCTGAAACACAGGGTAAGGGCAAGACAGCACAACATGGAGAGGATGCTTTAGTCATCTTGGTGCAAGTGTCTGCAGTCTAGAGTCCATCAAGTGGCCTGGTCTAACCTCGGTATCAGTTGTTAGGGTTGAACACTGGTGTCTGTTCACAAGTCCAGCCTCCTTCCAAGCTCCAGCTCCCACCAGAAGGAAGGAGCAAACGTTTGCACCCTGGGTCTTCACAAGGTACTAGTGTTTCTTGGAAACTGTGAATGTTCTGTAGCAAAAGGTGATAAGGTGATTTATTTTTTCTTTGAGACAGGGCCTCCTGTGCAGTTCAGGCTGCCCTCAGGCAGATCTTGAACTCACAGTGATCCTCTGGTCTCAACCTTCCGAGTGCTAGGATTAAAGGTGACTTAATTTCAGGAACGCGGAAGGCAGAGTCTGGAGGTGGGCTCCGTTAGTTACTTTCCCGTCTCTGGGACAAAGTACCCCAACCCCTCGAGATAAAGGTGGATAGGACTCCACAGACTGTAGAGCGTTCCGGTCAGGGCTGCTGGCTCCAAGACAGGGAGGCCTAGTGAGGGAAATGGTGCATACAAAGGCAGGCAGGAGGGGCAGATGGAAGACCACGCCCACATCGGCCCAACTCTCCCGCCTCTCCCCCCAGGCTTCCCCTCCTAACACCAGAGCCAGCCCTGAGCCTGCTGTGGGTCAGTCTAATGGATGTAATGTGCGTGCGCGAGTCTAGGCACCTCCCGCAAGCCCCGCTTAGGAGCACAGGAGGCTCTGGGGGACGAGGAGATCGAAACCCTCCTGCGGGGTTTCCCTCTGGGTGAGGGGTGTCATGATGCCCTGGGGGGAGAGGGCGTGATCGCAGCCCGGGCACTGGACACTTCCCATGGGCTCCTGCTCTGTTTTCGGTCATCAGTATTGATCTGGGTCAGTGCTAAGTGAAGCCTGTGGCCAGGGCGCAGGACAGCTCCCCGAAGCACGGCCTCTTTGGTTAGTGAACACGGCAGCACTTCAAAGAACCTTCTGTAACTTTCCCACATCACATCGATTGATCTCCTTAAAAAATTCCTATAGCACAGCAAGAGAAATATGGTTGAGCTTTTGAATAGGCGTTACTCAATAATCCCTGTTCCTGCCAATACGACTTCCTGCGGCGGCGACCCTGCTGCTTTTGTCAGCCTTCTCAGAGCCCGGCAGCGTTGGTCTAGACACGTGATCACCATGTCTTCGCTTTTTGTTCGATCCACCAAACCATTCAGACTCTTCTCATTACCGGAAACAACGTGTGTGGCACTGTGCCCCAGAGGTGACAGATCAGAAATCCATGCCACATGGGTTCCCGTCCTAACTCCATAAAATCTTTTGTGGGTCGTGTGAATGACTGCCATCGGGTTTTGCAATTGGGAAATCAAAGTCCAGTAAAGGATTTCTGATCCGTCTCTCTCAGGTATGTAGGCAGACTGAAGGGAAATGAAACCGTATTTTACTCTGGTCCCACTTTGAGAATGTGTAATTCAACATACAAAAACATTCTCATTATGTGAACAATATATTGTGAATCAAAAATAAACTTTCTTAGTAGGCGAGATAGCTCAGCTGCATAAGCTCCTGCCTGGTAAGTGCAAGGTCTAGAGTTTGATCCCTGATACCAAAATGAAGGAGAAGGAGAAGGAGAAGGAGAAGGAGACTTAAAATCAGAGAAATCATTATATTACCTTTTAAAATGAGTATTTATTGAATAGGAAGAACCAAATTATTCTTTCTTATTTTTGCAGTGATCAGTGACAGAAAAATAAAGAAAATAATAGGGTTTCTATTTTATTAACTCAATGATGAATTTTATAAAAACTTCTCAATTCTGCATCTTGCTGTTTGCTCTTTGAGTCACCCTTTACACGCATAGCAACAGGGAGTGCTAATAAATACTTCTCCTCTTAATTTATGTCCTGCACTTTCTCTTGTCTAAACCTTGAGTCAGGTGCTCCCATTTGATCACGTGACTTGCTATCCCCACAGAGCAGCTGGTTCTGTTCCCGCGGCTGCTCACTGCATACTTCATTTATATAAAAGTTAGAACTAACACCCGCCCCACCCCCCAAGGATGATATGCTGGCATTTTTTTTTTTAATTTTAAAAATTTCATGAAGAGAGCCGGGCATGGTGGCTCACGCCTGTAATCCCAGCACTTGGCTGAGGCTGGGAGGATTGGTGCGAGTTCAAGACCAGCCTGGGCTACAAAAGTGAGCTCAAGGCCAGCCTCAACTGCGTAGCAAGACCCTGTCTCAAAAAGACAAAATAAGTAAATAAATAAATTAATTAATTAAAAATTTCGTGAAGAATGGCATATCCTTTCCAGTGATTACATATAGATTAGAAGTTTAGGAGTAACAAGGATTTTTGACATCCTCATTCATATTTTGATACATTCTCTAATCTTACCATTCCATATATACATTAAGAAAAATATGCACATATACATTCAAATATTGCATCAATATTAAGAAAAATAAATTTTATTTGAATTTTTAAAGCATTTATTATAAAGTAAAGAGAATTCAGCAGTGGAGATTCGTGAATAAGTGTAGTGCACATACTACTGATTATACTGAGAGGTTAATTTTATTCTAAATTAGTATATTTCATCTTTTGCCTGTACACTTACATAACTGTTACCTCTGTGAGCAGCTTGGTAGTTTTGTCACTTCTTCTGGTTACCATGTCTTTTTTATCTTTTATTACTTTTAATAAGAAATAACAGCGTGCCAATTTCGAAACACATTAGTAGTACATTTCCAGTAATTGATACAATGCATATTATTGTCTTCATAGTAGTTAGGCAGAGTGCAAGGTGCAGACATGGTCATTTTTCTAATCGTTATTGGTACAAAGATTTTCTTCTCATTGAACTAAGAGAAAGTAGTTGTATACATATTTCAATGTTCCATTATGGCAGTGGGTTATTGGCAAAACTGGCAATGTCGGAAGCTGTTGACTTAAACCTTTTACAACTCAGCACACTAACCAAGCTTTACGTTTTATGCCTTGGTGTTAAACTTTTCTGCCTGGTGGTTAAGGGCAAGTTATACAAAGACCTGTATAACAAAACATGTAACTTTTGTGTCTGACAAGATCAGCCAAATGCCCTCAGGCTTTAGTTTGAAACGGTTCTTTGTAGAAGCCCTGCTTTGTAGAACTGCTGTCTTGAGCTGCAGCTGTGTTATGCTCTCACTTGGTCCACTGTTCCATTTCTCTTTCTGAGGGGCTTGTGCCAACTCCATCAGCGGCTAGGACTGGAAATACCAGTGCTGCTTCTCTGGGTCTGCTGCAGCGCCAGACACCGCATAGGAAGCTGAGAGGAAGGATATAGTTTTCTTTCTCTTCCTTTTTGGTCTCTGTCATTCACTCTGCTTGGGCACCGCTGAGTGCCAGTGGCCTCCCTCAGGCCCGCATGGTCTTCCTTGTTCTCCAGGCAGCTTGGCTGGGCTGGGTCTCACACTGCTTGCTCCTAATTGATCAAGACCAAGGTCACTGCCTTGCAGCCCCACTTTGGGGGTGTGGGAGCACTAAACATGTGCCAACCCAGCACTGTCCCTGGCCACAGCAGGGACTAAGGCACTACTTCTTGGGCTTGGTGCTGCACAGGAGGCAGGGTTCCTGGGAGGAGGGCACAGTGCCTCTTCTGCCTGGCACTGCTGGGCCTGGCCTTCTCTCCTCCGAGCTCAGGAACCCTTCAGCTAGTTCTGATTTCTCAAGAAAGGAATTCTGTCAGGAGGCATTGCTGAATCAGAGCATTTGTAGGGAAAGGATGTCAAGTGCCTCCTGCTCGGCCATCTTGCTGACATCTCTGCCTGACAGACGTTCTTGTGTAATTATTTTTGTAGGCATGTACTTTGGTAGGCCTTCAGTAAACACTAGGAACATAATTACTGACTAAGACGGCAGGCATGTAGTTAGCACTTTAAGGATTTTCCATTTTTTTAAAAATGTTCTAACATTTGTACTTTTCAATTTCCTGGTATCCTTGATACAATGTTGTGCTAGCTGTCTTTTTACTTTTAGTAATTGTAATGTAAGTACAGTAAAATTTCACAGAGGTCTTAATGAGCATTTTCTTGTAACGCTTTCATAGAAAATGAATAAGATTGCCTGGTAATCATAGTGGGTGCTGGTATGAGTGAAGTGAAATGTAATTGCGAGGCTTTTTCAGGTTAACAGCTGAGACACTGAGCTGTGTATTATGTGAGACCAGGATGTCCCTATAAAAACATGGACACAGGGGAAGGAATATAAAAAATGCCAGGACGGGATGTGTTCCATTGCTGTCTGCGACGTAAGTTCATGTGGAGTTGCCACGCATGGAACTTGCCGTGAAGCTGGGATGCGGAGGCACCGTGGGCATGTCAGCTATCATCGAGACGACCCTGCAGGCAGGCGACTTGGTGCAATCTCAGGGGCATTAAAGGCAAGTGAAAAGCAGTCAAGTTCAACATAATTAGCCCTGAAGCCTCTGTGTTTGGAGTCATGAAATCAAGCCAGAAAAAGCCTTTGGGTGAAGGACGAAGGGTGGAAGGTAATATGCGTGTTATGGCCTATGTCTAGTTGTCCCCCCAAAGCCTCATGCAGTCATGGGGCGGGGACTTCTATAGATTTGGCCTTGACACATGAGCCACTGGGATTATGGGATTTAGTACTGATCTAGAGGTTGAGACTTGATCCATCATCCCTTGGATTATGTGTTTTAAGTACTTCTGGGATTATGGGTGTAGCCTAAGGCAGATAAACTGAGGTGGAGAGCCTGAATAAAATATAAAGAGAGACAGAGAGACAGACTGAAACTGTTGCTCTCTGCTCCCCTCTTTGGTCCGTTGCCTCTGTCGAGATTGTTGCTGTTCCGCCACCATGAACTGGATACTTTCTGCCCTGTTCCACTCAGCCTTAGGCCAGCCGAATATGGACTGAAACCTCCAGTAGCTGTGAGCTAAGAAACCTTTCCTTCCTTCGTTTTGAGTGTTGGGTATTTGTCCCAGCAATGAGAGAAGAGTAACTAAGACAATGGGAGAATGTGAAATTCCTGCTGAACCCAATGAAGAACTTTCCAGAGAAGAAGTGCCTACCGTGGCCTAAAGTGACTGCCACAGCTAAGGGCCACGTGTCCTAAGGCCACAGAAGATAGCACAGAGTGAGACACTGCAAGGCATAGCCGCATCCACTTCTCGCTGTCAGTAAAGTAACGGTCTTCAGGATGACTCTTGCCACCGTCCTCCTAGTGGCTATTGGAATGCAGCCCAAGATGGCGGGATGAAAGGTGCTGCCAACGCGCAGTACTCAGTGCGTTAGAACAAACCATATGCCACGTGGGGAGAAAGCTTTAGGCCATATTGCTTGTGGATATGCAACATAGACAACAGGTGTGCATAGTGTATATGTACGTGGAGATATGCTAACGTAGAGCAGTAGGGCGACCTGTCAGCACATCATCTAAAAAGAAAAACAGAAAGTTCAAGTAAATATATTAGATATGCCAGGTACTTAATGGTTTATCATTAAGCTCTATGTATAGAACTTAATGGACTTATCTGACTAAAATTAGTAAGGAATTCTCAATTAAATTCTTAATATTATTTTTCAGTAATGTTTCCAAAAGATTAACAAAAATGTAATGAGTCTTCGCCTACATTGTCATCAAAACAGCTAAAACAAGGAAGATTGTTGCACTTCGTGCACCTAAACTACATTTTAAGTACCATGTTCCTATGTATATTCCACACGAAATGTATCTCAAAGCCCCAGAAAAGAGGATCACGAGAGAACTGTAAGTTACAGGACACCAGTGTTGCCAAGCACACGCTTCCATAGATGTCTCTTTAAAAAATTCAGGGAAAACAGATGCGTAACACTTCGCAGTTCGTCATCTTCCACAGGTGTTGAGGAGGGGCGCTCGTTTCTGTGTCATTTGCAACGTGTTGTCGTTCGCGAACACTAACTTTGCTCGACCCTCCTCCCCCTTCTGATTCACTGGCTTCCAAGCAAGAGCGGAGGCGGAGGTGAGCTAGTTCAGTTGCTTTCTCTGCAATATGGAAAAGTGAATCATTAAAGTTTAGGGAGGGCCAGTTGCCTCATAGAAGAAGTCTCCAGTTGGGTGCAGTCAGAAGGCTAACGTGGGACCCCGCAGCTGGGATCATGGCGTGACATCAGCAGCACCCAGTCACCCGTCTCTAAGGCAAAGGTACAGCAGGTCCTTCCGTAGGGAAGAGCTACGACCAGCGTGCGCCTCCGTGAGTGTGTCGACTCCTCCGGAGGAAAGATCAGAGAAGAACGGCCTCACAGTCCTGCGCGCTGTGTGGCAGGGAAATGGAGGGCTGCCCCGAACAACTGCCCGAGTTCGGCTCCATTCTGATGTTAATAGCACCAATAAAATTCTGCACGGGCCGTGGCCCCTTCCCTCTTCATGTCGCATGATACTTTGGAACATGAACTGTCCCAACTGTCATCTGATCCTTCTGTAGCAAGTCCTTCCAGGGCTCCATTGAGAGGGCCATCCTGTCAGAGGCTGCTACTGCAGGGAGGGTGTTTCTTGCTCGGAACCCCAGCCTTGTAGAGAGCTGCAAAGTTTTTCTTCCAAGGTCATAGTGGGGTCAGAGTATTTGCTTTCCTCTTACTTTCTAGTGGTTTAAACTGAACCCTGGGGATGCACCAACGTGCAATAGCTTCTCGTGACAGGGGCAGAAAGTTCAAGCATCTTTCCTTTCAGGTCTTTTTTCTATATCATTAATACTCTTATTTATTTATATCTAGCCTTAATTAATAAAACATGAGGGAAAGCTAAAAATGCATACATTGCAATTGCATAAAACGATTTAAAAATCAGGAGAAAAAAATAAAAAAATAAATAAAAATCAGGAGAAAAATACTTGGTAACCAAACCAAAACTGAGCATACACTTAGAAATTAGGATGTGGTAGCTGCAGCATAATAACTTGGGGCCTTTTAAGCTTTGCTTGTGCATTTCCAAGCTTCTAAAAGAAAGATAAAGAAATTGTTATCAGATTTGAAGTGGTGAGGCAGTTAGTGCTAACTAATTCCTCAGCAGGAAAAAAATTGTCTTCTAACTCTAAATATGCCATTCTCACAGGGAGTGCTGACAGAAGATAAAGCATCCCCAGTAGTGCATCTCCAGGGAGACAAGTGTGGTGGACGTTAGGCTTATTGTCTGCATTCTGTATCACCCAGGATGACAGCAACATGGAAAGTGCACTATTAGCAGGGCTTAGGATCAGAGATCTAGACGCCTAGGTCTACAATCATATCTTGTTTCTATGTTAAAAAAAAAAAAATAAAACAAAAAAACAAAAACTGGAATACTTTTGGTCAACACTGACAAACACATTCTGTATGGAGCAGGCCAAACTTTTTGTGGCTAACATGGTTTTTGTTATGTTCACTTAACTTTGCCTTCAGGGTTTGAAAACAGCCACAACTTAGATCTAAGTGAAGAGAAAGAATTTGCCAATGAAAGAACTAAGAGGTGGAGGCAGTGGAGGAGGTGAAGGAGACTGCGAAGGAAACAGGGCGCTGTGTGCAGTGTGTAGCTCTCACCACTCCACAGAAGATGTCTTTGTTGCATAGAGTTAATCTTCCAAGTTTGGCAAGCCCCGGGAAAAATGAGCTGCATAAGTATCTAGAGGGTAGATGGGAAAACCATAGAATCTTGAGAAGAACAGATGTGTTTTTTAGAAACAAAACAGAAGACCTGATGCTTTATAAGATGCTCTGAGAAACTCTGCCTTTACAATTGTAATAATCCTTAGGGAGATGGGAACTTTGAGATTCCTATTCTGATTGCATTCGATGCAAGTAGTACCTGCCAATTGCCTGACTACAGAACCAAGGGCTGTGCGGGATGGGCCTGGCGTGCAGAGTTGGCCAGCTAAGCTGCCCTGCATGCCTACACACAACGGCTAGCACGCGGCTGGATCACCTTGAATCCGCATGAAAATGAACAGGGCTGTTCTACTCTTTTCCTACAAACCATGAGAATGAGCTGCAGAGGCTAAACACCTTGCTGAAGCTCACGCAGCTAACAAGCAAACCATCAGCGGATCTTAGCCCTCACTCAATCCTCTGGATACTACTGGCATGGGTTTAAAACTCAAAAGATACCTGCTCTAAATTATATCTTAATTAATTTTATCACAGTCAATCTTTTACTCACTTGGCAATTATATACAAATATCACTTGCCTATGGAACATCACCGTAGCTTGTAAATGCAGTCTTCATAAATGTGGAAAGGCGTATGTTAACTTCCATTTCCTGCTCCCTGTGACTTGTGTGGATGATTCAATAAATTCACAGAATTATTAACATTTAAAACAAGATATCATGAAAAGTCTGCTCGTACTGCATGTTTCAATGTGCTGCGATTGGATGAAGGCGTTGCTAAGAGCACTGACCCCCAGGGGTTCCTCAGCTGTGGCTCTCTTCTAGCAGTCCCTAAAACATTGATTAGTCCCCAGTGCCCCCCTTCAGGAGCACCTGAAGCTCTGAAGCACTTTAAAGGTCCTGAGCACTTCCCTGCAAGATGATAGAGATGCAGAAGCGCCTCGCAGAGGTGCCTGTGCTCCTGCTCTCTTTCTACATCTCTCCCCAGCTTGTCCTGGGGTCCAGTGTAGTTTCTCTTCAAGCAGTACCATTGTCTCTAAGGTACTAAGGGAAACAAGAACGATTATGAAAGATACTTGGCACTACACACCCCTGACAGAATGGAATCTTTCCAGAAGGAAGGTAAACATGGAAAGCGTGCCAAGTCTTACCAGATCCACGCAGCTGAAGAGGGGCTGTAGCTCCGTGTGGAGCACTTGCGTAGCATGCACAAGGTCCCCAGTTTAATCGCCAGCACCACAAAAAGTAAAGAAAAACAAGAGATGCGTGCATCTTTGAGTACAAAATTCAAGCATAGCTCATGATTGACTTTGCCTGCTCAGTTTTATTGGAAGCAATTACGATTGTAAAACTTACTTAAGAATATCTTAAGACATGGGTCAAGTTCAAGCCTCATTTAGTCACAGTGTCCTTTCAGTGGGGTCTCCATCTAGCCGTGGCTTGTTTGTCCCTCTGCTCTGTGTGCGATACCTGTAGCATCGTTAAAATTCACCCAGTGAGCCCACGTTAGCAGCCATCTCTCCCGTTCTCCCATGAATATCCTCACCGTGAGTCTTTCAGAAGGTTTTCTCACATCTCCTCGATGACACCCATTTGGAGAATTCATGCCTATATTTTCATGCTTCCCCGAGATGATTCCATTGTTTTTCCAGAAAAAGGTAATTTTTGCCTTTTAAATAGACATGTTTTTCTGGTTCTGAAAATGACTCATAATACCTGAAGCGAACTGGTTGATATAAAATGTTGGCACAGAACATAACTTAAGGTTGCCTGGTATTGCATATCTATTACTGCTTAATTTAAAGTACATCTAGGTATTTTCTTTTACCGATGTTTTTCATATAAAACTGAGATTGCATAATATATGAAATTTCAAAATGTTCCCATTTAAAATTGCCATTCATTACAAACATGTCTTCTTTAAAAATAATCAATTTAGTCTAGGTAGAGAAGTATGCATATATTCAATATTTTATTTCAGTGAAATATTTCTTATTTCATATAACATAGACCTATTGTCATCTAGGTTATTTGACTGACTCCAGAACTGAAGAAAGTTTTATAACCTATTGTTTTAAGGAAAAATATTACAGTATAAAACTAAACAACAGGAAAGTAGCTTAATTATCATATCTTTAAATTTATTGTATATTGGCAAGTTTGAATTCATAGAACCCTGCTTCCTGGAATTTTTTGGCATTATAAAAAATATTTATTCGTATAATTTCAGATTGTTTTCTGAAATCTCCATACACTTATTGTTCCTATATAGTCTTGGATCCTTCATGAAGAGTGAGATATTCTAAACTAAAAAGAAACACTTTAAATCATGGGCTTATGACACTGACTGAAGAATCCTCAGTATTATCATTGTTCTGTCAAAATTATTTGATATACATTGTTTATTTTATTTATTTGTTTAATGTCTTTGGTAGAGGGTTTTCAGGGTCACATTACACAGATTGTAGTGCTCCTCTTGTTTTCAGTCTCCTAAGTGCTGAGATTACAGGCACACACCACCATGCCCAGTCTCAATCACCATCTCAGAACACCCCAGGGGTGGGTCAGTATTCTGGGGATTGAAACCCAGTCCCTGTGTCTGCCTAAACATGCACGCTAATACACTGAGCTATCTGTTCGGCCCAATATACATCTTTTAAATAAGAGAGAAACTCCCTGGAACTTCTAGGAATGCATTTAGTTAATATAACTTACAGCGCAAATAATTTATCCCTTGGTTTTATGCTCTATTTTGACAAATATGAGGTACCTTATTTGAACATGAGCTTTACTTTTTGGTAAGTTTGGTCATTTTTAATTTTATGTAGTATAAATGTACGCTGATAGCCTATGGCCTTGGTGGATTGTGTGGAAATCTTGTATCTCAACTGCTGGCTGACATTGTAAAGGTCTCCTCTCCTTTACAATCTTCTCTGCATGCAACAAATAATAGGCTGCTCAGGAATTTGAGCCTGGGTGCCTGCTGCTCTGATGGGCTCCATGGAGGAGATGTGGAACGTAGAAATGTAGAATACCAGAAGTCGGAAGGAGGCAGGTGTCCAGGACAGAGGACAGACTGTCAGCACAGACGAGAGGAACTAAGAGAGAGGATGGCAAGGGGGAGGCCGAGGATGAGGGCAAGGGTAAGGGTGAGGGCGAAAGCAAGAGCTGACAGACACACAGATGAGGCAGAGGTAGACAGAGACAGAGACAGACAGAGACAGAGACAGACAGACAGACAGAGACAGACAGAGACAGACAGAGACAGAGACAGACAGACAGACAGAGACAGACAGAGACAGAGACAGACCGAGACAGACAGACAGAGACAGAGACAGAGACAGACAGAGACAGAGACAGACAGACAGACAGAGACAGACAGAGACAGAGATAGACAGAGACAGACAGAGACAGAGACAGAGACAGACAGAGACAGAGACAGGGACAGACAGAGACAGAGACAGAGACAGACAGAGACAGAGACAGAGACAGAGATGGAGGGACTAAATTCTAAGCACAGAAACTGAACAGCATCCAGAAGCAAATTTTAGGGTATGAAGATGAGATAATTCTTGTTTTGCCCAGACTCAGTACTCTTTCAATACTATTTTCTTCTGATTTTTATTTTTCTGACCTAATACTTAACGTATATTACAGAAACAACAAAATTTTGGAAAGTCATTTCATTGGCCATTTCCACAATCCACAGCTACTGGTTGATGGTGGAACTTGTTTGTACCTCTGATCAGACTGTGACATCATAAAGGGAGGGCTCCCCATCTCGACTCTGGCAACAACTGTGGTTACGCTAAAAATAAAAGCTGACCTTTTAGATTTAGTCCCACCGAGGAAAAGGAAAGGGGCTTCCCAAGCCAGCTTACCCTTCCTGTGCACCTGGCCTGACCCTGCTCACACTTCTGTATGCATTATTAAAATGTAATGGTGCGTATTGATCTCATGTCATATTTATTCCCAGTTCTGAAAAGGATCTGCTTAATTAAAATGCACAAGAAATGGTGCTTTGCTTGTAGTTGTTAAGAAAAAGATAATACCATCACTATTTTTCTAGCACTATATGTACCTTCATTGTCTTTACTTAATTTCCAGTATTTGCTTCAATAAATCTCCTTTTCGTGTCATTTATGAGGATTATGTAAGTAATTGCATTTCCAGTTACAATACAGCATTAATGGGAAATTGTTAATGGAACCCTGAATCATGTCTGTCATCCAGAATTTCAAAATGACCCATCTATTATTTATGATGAATAATGATCCTGTTCTTACATCTATCAATTTCCAAAACTAAATGTTAGTCAGTCAGCCTAATTTTTTGCAGTGTCAGAGAAGACAGAGTTAACCGAGAAAAGAGGGCGGATTTCTCAAGGATGCCGGCTGCTCATTCCTACCCAGACCCCTCTTTCTCACCTCGTGAGCTGTAACGGAAAACAGAGCGAAATCAACAATGCTTAGCTAGGCGCCGCTCTGGCGTCTGGCCTGTCTTTCCTCTCCCGTGTGCCTCGCGGCCCCGCAGAGCCACAGCGCGCAGGCGGCCGCGCTGTCTTCCCAACCTGTAGCCCGCTTCCCTCTCGTGCTCACCACAGTCATTCATCTTTCCCTCCCCGGGCCACCCCCCCTTGCAGCCCCTGTCGCAGAATGCGTTTCTGCCTTTGCTCCGGTAACAAAGGATCGTTGTCCTTGGGCCCCACCGCCGTGCCACTGGAGTGGTACCTTCTCATTTAGAATGGGCGCTGGGAACACAGGCAGTGCTTCCTGCGTATCACCTGTACACGTCATTCTCTTAACAATGCCCATGTTTTGCCTGCTCTCTTATTAATTCTGAATATTATTTTAAACAGCAGTGACCAAAAGCAAAAAAAAAAAAAAAAAAAAAAAAGAAAAAGGTCTTTTCTGTAACAGATGAATACAGAAGTGTGTCTGATTACCACAGCTTCCGGTGACCAGGGCTCAACTCGCTTCTCCCTCAGCTGAGGCATGGGCATGCGTGTGTGCCCTGAAACACATGTGCACACACACCCCGGAGTTGCGTTAGTTTGTTTCGCTTGCGAGGGAGTGGTAGGTACATGGCCCGTTTCACTGTTCTTTATTGTTTTGAATTAAGTCGCAAATCACTCTTTTTTTTAAATTTTAATTAATTTGTTGCAGGATCTCACCGTTCGTACTCCTTCAGACTCGGAGTGATCCTCCTAGCTCAGCCTCCTCTTGCTGGGATTACAGCCACGTGCTAATGCACTGGAAAGTACCAGGCATCGAACTTGGGTCCTTGCGCTTGCCAGGCAGGTGCTTAGACAGCTGAGCTATCTCCCCAGTCGTACTTTCACACACATACATTTATAAGCCATCATATTGATCCTGCCAACATTATAACAAAACAAACAAAATTAAATAAAAATGACTAACAGGATGCTGTGGAGATGTTTGGGATAACAGAAATTGAACAAGAACAAATGTCTCCCTCACCATCACCCTCATTAAGGGCCCAGTTACTTTGCATAAAACACTAGCATTAAATATTTAATTTAATTTCTTAATAGGCATTTACCCATCTGTGAAGTCACATGCTGTTGTACTACTCTCCAAAAGGACTTAAAAATTTGAGAGGTGCTTAGCTCTCTGGAATCTTTCACAGAAGGCTTAACTTCATGTGTTTCTGAAATGTTATGCATGCTCTTTACCAAAACGAGAACACGTGTGTGTATGTACGTATTAGCTCACTACCTCAACAATGACGAGAAAGATCTATACGTGCACGTGTTAGAGGACAATTCAGATATCATGAAGGACAAACTAGAGTGGTTTGCAGGGAAATGGATGCGCCCTGAGACTGTAACACTGAAAATGAGTCAGACGCAGGAGGCCAACTAGCGCACAGTGTCTCTTAGATAAGGAACTCCAAGGATGGGCCACTTAAAGAGAAAAGCAGAAGCTGTACAAAGAGAAGAAGAGTGGCTCACATTCCGCAGAAGGGAAAGGGACCTAGAGACGGAGGCGCCTTATTTACTCTTCTCTCCTTGCTGGGACAAATACCCGACACCCAAAATGAAGGAAGGAAAGCTTGATTAAGCTCATGGTCGCAGGAGTTTTGAGTCCACACTCAGCTAGATCAAAGGCAAAGTGGCACAGGGCAGAGGGTGGCAGTTTATGGTGGCAGAACAGCAATAATGGCGATAGGCCAACAGCATCAGTAGTCTGTCCCTCAGTCGGTCTCATGTGGCATTCAGGCTCTCTGCCTCAGGTTCAGCATAGTGCTCACACCCATAATCCCAGCAGTACTAAGACCTATAATCCTAGTGGATCACCTATAATCACAGCAAATCATAATTTAATCCCAAACTCTACAAGGCCCTGTTCCATGACTGTATGAGGCTTTAGGAGTACAACTAGACACAAATTGTAACAAGAGGAAAGGTTCTTTCGCTGCTTTCTTTGATGCCGCCAAGTAGATGGTCCCAGGAACAAACTCTTAGTCTTGTGTAACTTACATTTCAGCCTCGCTGGGCTGCAGGGTCTCCAGAGATGTCAGCAGGGGCCATCAGAGGGGCAGGGCCTGTAAAGTGCGCAGAAGAAGCCTGCCTTTTCAGGTGGTACGGGAAGGAGGCCAGGGCCCCAGCTGGCCTCCCGCTTCTGTGTCTCACACTGTCATAACTTAAGGCATTGTTGTGCAGGCGCACTGTTTCAGGAAATGAAAATATTCCTCGATAGACAGGGATGTTGAGTGCTTGAAATAGGAGTACTACAACCAAAGAATAAAGTGCTTTATGATTTCATTACGTTGTCTCTGATTTGCATCTGGTCCCATGTAGTCATTGGTTATTGACTTTAATAGGACAAGTAGAAGGTTAAAGGCTCTCTAATAGTTCACTGAGTGCACGTTATTTGTGTGGCCTAATTTAAGTGCTTGATCCATGTCCAAATTCATTCTGTCCTCCTAAGAATCATAAGGAATCCACACTGATATTTTCTGAATTATAGAATTGAAAGACTGGCTGGCTTAGGAGACTTGGCATAGGAGAAAACTGCGACATGCAGGTTGAGCCCAGGCAGGGCACACGCAGAGCTGAAGCAGCTGTGTCTTCTCTTCATGTGCCACGCACGAGTCTCGCTCCTCGTTCTTCCTGCTCCATGCCCATTCAGCTGTTCCTGAGCCCTGGGATGTGCATTCATCCCTGGAGAGGTCACTCTTACTTCTCGGGCTGTGGTAGTTCCTAAGCTCACAGCTGCCCTCTCTGCAGCTCTGAGTTTAGCACATGCTTCCTGTGTGTGTGAGGGGGGTGGGCGGAGAGCTTCCTGTCCCTGCGCCCTGGAGAAACCAGTGCTCCTAGACGCTGAGTGCGTCCCAGGATCTGGTGACAAGGAGAACACTGGTGCTGATCCAGGAGGCTCTGGGAAGGGCTTGAGAATTTGCTGGCACTGGTTGTTGAACCTGGGGCTACTCTTTGCGACTCTGGGCTCTACCTCTGTGTACAGGTCTGCTAGCATGATAGAGAAATTAAAGTGAGATTCATCAAGACTTCCACAATTCTTTCTCAGAAAGGTATCTCTCGTCGTTTTTCTTTGTGTATCATACAAATAATCAGCATCGTGTCGAGTGTAAAACCCAACCAAAAGTTATAATGAGAAGAAAGAAGCTAGGAAAAAAGTGGGAAGAAAAAAAAGTAAAGAGAGCAATAAAAATTAAAAAAGAGAGAAATTTGGTTTATGTAACTGAAAAGTCTCACGTAAATGAAATTAAAATTCTTACCTGGATTGCTTCCTGGTGTTCATGCTATTGAGATCAGAAAACTTTTTGGAATCAGCCAGAATTCCATGTCCAGGTTTGGAGTGTGTTGTTTACCTTTGGCGGTTCTCACAGGTGTTGCGTCATAGTTCTGTGTCATCTTCCCGGGAGCTGAAGACTCTGGGGGTCACGTAGAACAAGAGCAGCAAGTGGACACAGGGCGTGGCCACTCCTCCTCTCCGCCCTTCTTCCCCAAGGAACTTTTAGTTTCAGACAGGCTCCTTGGTTATGGTGCTGAGAACAGTTTTTGTCAGCTATCAGCTTGTGTTGTTTTGTCCCTATAATGACATTGAAAAGGACACCACTCTTTTCTAGTGTAACTGGGAAAATTCCAAAATTCCAGCATGAATTTTAATTGCTGTAACCCTAGTCACATGCAACCTGCTCTTAGATTACTGGGTCCATGGCAGGAGCATGTGAGGAAGCCAGCTACCTAAGGTACACGTAGGATTCTGTTACCATGTTTGTCCATGGACCGACAAAGGCACCAGGGTCCACTCTTCAGGACAGTGACCAGATCCATGGTTTGACTTGAACTTTGGTAAAGCAATTCTTTTTCCCTGAAATGCAAGGGTCATGTACTTATCTCATCAGATAAAACTACCCATCATTCATGGGCTATAGCAAAAACCTCTCAAACACTCTTATAATGCCTGCTCACAATAAATATCTCTCCTTTTGTTAACTACTAAGGCATTTTATTAAATTCTGTCATATGTACAATATATAAAAATACTTAACTTACATATTTTTCTCTTTGTCCTTCTGCATTTCCATATATCTGTAGATAAGAACACTTTTAAAGAACCACTACATTATATAGATAAATGATTTAAAGGTTCTTTTGAATTCTCAGAGAAAGCCAATCTTCAGTTCATGGATCCAATACCTAAAAGCCATCTTCATTCCTGTTATCATACTTTGACTTACTATTTGTGGGCAGTAGGCACTTTCTTTTAAAGAATGTTATTACTTTTATACAAAAATATATAAGGGGATTGTCTGTAGAAAGCAGCTTAATATACATGATGCAGGTGACAGTGGACAGAAGACTGAGAGAAACACAGAGAGCAACGTAGCCGGGAGAAGCCGGAATTTTGACTCACTGCCTCTCGTGAGAAAATGCAAGTTGGTGTCACCAGAGTTTCTTGAAGTAAAAGCTTTACAACCAAAGAGTGTGACCTGATGCCAATATCTGTGGGACATAAAATGACACAGAATCAGAAGCTAAGATCCCCCCAACTTCATTTCTTTCACTTGGAGCCTGAATCTGGGACACTATTGACTGTGAACCCCAGCCAACCCAAGTAAAATTCATTGAAAGATTACATGATACGAACTTTTGAAGCAAATTTCCAGGACCAAGATTCTTTAAAATGAAAGCAGGTTTAATGGCATATTAGGACGATGAAACACAGCAAAGAATCCCACGATACCTTCACGCATTAATCTTTCCCCCTGAGAGCTTCTTTTTTGCATAACCTAAGCTGTTGCTATGGTTTCTAATGTAATATTTTTATTTTTGCATCAAGAGGTATGCAAAATATGTCATATATAGGTTTCAAAAGTTAATGACAATCCTAGGAATAATGGAAAGTCATGAATTCACAATACACATCATATTTATTCATCACTTGAAAAGTCCTGGACAATTTGCTTTGTGCGAGAATATTTGGTATCCATGATCAAATGCGAGGAAAGTCGCTAGAAAGATGTGTCTGCCGCAGAAATTCTGAGCTTGCCAACTGAAATGTTAGCTCCCTGTCCAAGAGTGACCCAGGACGCTTCTTTTCAGACACTGCTGCTTCCACCCAGCACAGGGAAAGGGAAACATCTGGAAAGAAACCTCTCCTCTCCTGCCTTACCTTCGCACCCTGACCTCCAGGATGAGGCACTTGAAGCAGCCAGCTCCTAAATGCCTATCCACCTTTTTCTTTTTAAGTGTTTGTTCCTGTATTTCATTCCCCATATGATGTGCATTGTAGAACATAATTTAAAATTATTAAAAGCAAAATTTTGAAAAGGTCAGGTGATATTGTACTCTGCAGTATGAAATGTTTTGGTTCTGTCATTAACCTTCTAGCTTGACCCCAATCATCCAGTATTCCCTGATGAATTCATTTCTGTGAGCCAGACACTCCTCGCTAGCTGTTAATATGTTTAATAATATGGAGACAGAAGAGCAGTGGTTCACGCTGAGACCTCAGCTTCAAGAATCTTACAGACACCAGCACTTCTCGCATTAGAACAAGACTTGCAGTGCACATTACTGCCTGTGTTGCCCTGGGTGGCCCGACCGAGGGGTCTCAGGTGGGTCTGTACCTTTCCAACGATTTGTCACTTCAAGCCACTGGGCAGCAACTGACTTTTCTGAATCTGCAGTGAAAAACAACATAATCAACGCTGCGTGACCTTCAGTCCTCGGAACAGTGAAGATCACCTGCTAGTTTCAGGGGTAGTCAGCAAGAAAAATACTCCTTACGCTGAGCATCTTAGACTGCTAGCTTATTAGGCTCCAGGCCCTGTAACCAGTATAAAAGTCCTCATAGATGTTGCATGCCTGCGGTGTGTTTGAATTTTGTAGCACTATAAAAATCAAGAATAAAAAGCCTCCAAACCTTAAGTATTCTGCAGTAGCTCTCAGCCTCTGTGCTTCTCAGCAGGCCCTTGCTGGGGCATGGCTCACACTGCTACAGCCAGCACAGGCCACTCTTGCTCTGGCCCAGGGACAGCTGAGGCACAAGTCCACACCCCCCTACCCTGGTCCCCCCCCCCACCCGCACAACCTTAGCGCTTTTTGTGATCCCCTGTCAAGCAGTTTGCACTTCTCCTGAGAGTGCAGAATTCTAAGCTCATCTCCCTACTGTGCTATGGCTTCTCCGCAGTGTTTTGAAGCTATTTTCAGACCTTTCTTAGGCACTTTCGTTGGACAATACTTTACCTCTGGAGAGGTGCTGTGTTCTAAGGATGCAATTACACAATGACAAGTTGCTTTCTGCTCTGTGGTTTGCTTTTGATATGACTAATATTGAAGTGATACAGAACTTATAAAATCAAATTTTTTCATATATTCTTGTAATTGTAAAACTATAATATTCCAGACTACTTGGTACTTTTGCTAAATGCTATTCTTTGTCATTTAAAAAGTGGAAGCAATGCGAGTGGGAGGACTGTGTTCATTTATTTCATCTCTTTTCATAGTAGTATATTTCTTGACACAGGATGACAGAAGAGAAGCACTAGCCAGGAAAGACACGCTGAAGGATGTCACCACATTGTTCTGTTATAGTTGAATTTACATGTTTAATAAATGTTGTATACTAACATTTTTATAGATTAATTTCATTCATTTTCATCCAAAATAGATTTCATGCTTCTTATTTTCAAGAAGAAAACCCAATTTATAATACTACGCCTAAAGGAAATAAGAAAAATAATTAGGTCATACATTTGGCAATGTCTCTATACTAATTATAACAAATATTACTATATCCTTTTTGTTCCAATTAATTTTTTTCTTATATATACTACCACAGTAATACATGAAACATATGATTTATTTTTATTTGCATTTTACCAGTGAAATTTCTCAAGACAAGCTGGTGAAATTTCATCTAAAATAAGAGCCAAAAAGACAAAATAAAGATCCAAATTCAATGTGTCATCCAAAACCTGTGCACTTAAAATGAGGTGTAGACTAACAATACAGCTTGGTCCCTTTAATTCTGCCTTGTTAGGAACCTTTTCTATTATAGCAAGGTGTCTTATACCTTGAGTATCTCCCCCTTTTCTAAACATGGAAACAAGTGCAAGTGTCTACCTGACTGGATTCCAGTAAGTGCGAATGTCTACTTGATTTCATAATGCAGTATTCTTGGAAGTGTCAACAATGGCCACTCATTATGTAAACAAGCTCTAAGCAAAGTAGGAATTGGCGAATACATATATATGCCTACCTAAAATCTGCTGCTAAATATGCATAATTTTAGTATGGTAGGATTACATGAGAAACAAGACGAAAATCCAGCACCTCTCCTCTATTCAATAACCAGTGCAGATTTTATTCAATATAAGAAGACAAAATTGGGTTGCAGATTTTATTCAATATAAGAAGACAAAATTGGGTGACTCCAAGATGTGTGGATTGGAAAGTAGAAAATAAAATTTATATTATTTTATCTAATAGTTTTGCTTGCATAAACTGCTCGTAGAATCTACAGACCTATATTAGAATGCATTAGAGAACTAAGCAGAATTTTATGATATAAGCTAAGTAGGCAAGATTAATTTCTTTTTCAGTAGCTCACTACATACTAATCCTTACACTTCTATGATACCACTAAGACTGAAGCTCAAAAAAACAATATAAATATTATAGTGCCTTCACAGGTTATATAGAGCTTAGGAATATAGTTAACTTAATGATCAAGATAGATATATTAAAATCATGCATCTTTATTGAAATGTATTAAAGAAGATTTCATAAAAGTAGAGATATATCATTTTCATGAAAAAGACAGCACTATGGACATGTTAATTCTCCAGAAATTGATCCATCAGCTCATTATTATTCTAATAAAAAATCTTGAAGGTTTTATGAAGTTTAGTAATCTTTTTAAATTATATGGGAAAAGCTTCCTCGCCCAGAACCCAGGACCAGCATTTGCATAGGTAGGAACACTCGGCCTGCACCCCTACACCACCATGCTCAGAGCCCAGTCTTGCGTCTGCTGTGGAGTCCTACAGCAAAATTCCCTGCAGAGAGGCTGGAGGTCAGACCCGCCCCCCTCCCCCAGCTAATCCAGAACCTGACCATCTTGACAGAGGAGCACCCTTGGCTCACTTCCATGAGCTGCAGCAGGAAGAAGCTGAGCACAGCAGCCAGACCCAGCCAGGCACATGTGCAGAAGATCAAACTTGGTAGATTCCGACCTGAATTTCAGTAGACACTGATGGCATAAGATGACCAGTGTTCTACCCCAAAGGTCAGAGTACAGTGCTATGCAAAATGACAAAGAGAAGGGGCAAGATGCAATCTCAGACCCTGAGACCCACCCAGAATGAATTATACGCCAAAAAAAAAAAAAAATGACTGAAACATTGTAGACACAGGAATGGAAGAAGACCGAGATGGAGGGAGCTGCATACGGGAATGGTGTTGCTGCTAGATGACAAACCACGGAGCCTGACAACAGCCACCCAGGAAGTGTGAGACATAGAGGAGGTGGCACTACGTACTGGGGAGAAACACCAAGCTCCTCAGGAAGTGATATTAAGGCCAACGCTCTATTTCCACAGAAGAAAACTAAAATGAGAAAAAGTGCAAAAGCTAGATAACTCTCTCACATCACACATGGAAGTCCATTCCAGATTAACGACTTCAATATGAAAGCCCAATGTGTACAGAACAATGTGTCATTGTGTTGAGATGATAACACTTGCACTGTAAAAAGGCACAAACAACAACAGCAACAACAAAAAAAGAGAAAAAACATGAAAGAAGACAATTGTTCAGCTGCTCAATACTGGACTTAACAATGTATCCCTGTGCTCTGGGTGCCACCAATGCTACCACTTCCAGGTTCCCACAGCATGGCGCAGAGGAGAGCCCCGGCAGGCTCAGTCAGTTTGCCCTGCCGGCGTTGACAAGGATGCGAACACATTTCAGTGTGGAGAAGCAAGTCTTCTCCACAAACGGTGCCAGAGAACTTCCCTGGGAAAACTCAGGTCTCTCTCTAACCTCTATAGAGAAATTAACCTCAAATGGATAGTGGATTTAAAGACAAATTGTGAAATTCTAATCCCGTTATCATTAAGTACTTAACAGATTGATAAGCATGTGAAGAGATTTATCAGTCTCCTAGCTGGATAAGGAGAATTGACGCTCAGGAGTCACTCAGGAAAGGGCAAAGATGTTCAGTCACTTCAGATAACAACTGGACACAGGTTGTAGCATGCAGTGGCTCAAGTCCCAGGAATGTGCTTGAGTCACCCTGCTTAGGCACAGCAAAGCACGTAACGGTTGTGTGTGTAATATGTTCCGAATAGAAAGCAAAAACTGTCTACATGACAATTCGTAAATATATAGTGGACGATTGTACCTCAGCAAAATTGGATGTGCAGGGCTAGGAGATAGCACAGTAGAATAAGTGCTTGCCTGACAAGTGCAAGGTTCTAAGTTCAATCCCCAGTACCACAAAAGAAAACAAATCTGTCTACAATGGTGGACCTCATAATTTAGCTAGACAACAATTTATATCACAAAAAGCTACAAAGATTTTAGAAGTGTAAAAGGTAGATCTATGCTCTTTAGGTATATATATATATATATATATATATATATATATATATATATATATATCAACTATTGGCAAATCACAAGATAATTATTGCTAAATTCAAGAGTGTATGCAAGAAAAAAACACGACAAGAGGAGACAAAGAAGGTACAAAGTTATAGTTACTGTCACCTTCTTAAAGAAAATTTAGATTTCTATTAGATTTCATATTAGATTTATCATTATTCTTTGTGCATCAAACACCTATTGCATACATTCCTTGGCATGCATGATATATTTCAGAATAATAGATGCCATTTCTAACTAATTGAGTGTTTCCTGTGGCAATACTTGCATTTTCCAGTTTTAGTCGATATGTACTGTATGTTTTTACTCACTCATTATGTGGTAGGAACTTCTGAGCTCAGGTCAGGTCATACTGAAGAAGTTAGAAAATATCTCCTTAACCTTTTCTAGCACGCTGCACATTCATCCAGGATACCCAGGAGGGTGTGACCTTCCAATCCATCATTATAAGTGCTCAGCACCGCCACTAACCTGCGACACATAAACAGCAACAGTGATTGCACATACGGGTAACTACAGTTCCACACTTGACCCGTAGTTGTCAAAGGTCAATTCCAGAGAGTAATCTACACTGAATATGAACAAGTTGCAAATAGAAGTGGAATTTAAAGAAAAAGACGCACACAGAATACTAGGAGTCAGCTTTTGCCTGGAACAAAGGAGATAAAAAGACTGAAATAAATGCTCGGTTGAAAGGTTTATTGTTTCCATTTGATTCTCGGAAGAATCTTGAGAGTTGGTTATCCAACCTTATATATTTTGAGATTTAATTAGGTAATGTCTGACAAAGAAATCAAGCATTCCCAAAATGCTACAAAAGTGACTGTTTTTTATTAACTCTGGTAGTTTTGAAACCGCTCCAGCTGATGCGTGTGGGCCTTTGAAACTTGTTCATTTTGCCTCCATAAGCTATTTCTTTTAATCCTCCTGTGTAATTGGCCATTACTCGCACTAGTAAAGCTATCAGTAGAAAGATATTTTGAAGTAATGGAATACTTAAATCCTCAGCTGTGTTTCTTTTTTTCACAAAAGCTCACGGGTGTTTACATGTGTAAGGGAAACCGGCTGCCTTCTGCTTTAGAATCCCAGCCCAGCTCCCCAGCCCCCACCCGCACCATCACTCCTCAGCAGCCCTCTGTGTACTACTAGAGTCCTTACTGTTGGTGGTCTGCCAGCCCTCACTTCTTGTTTTAAATTTTTTCTCCTCGAATAAGATTTCTTCTGTTTATCTAGTCTGGGGTAACGTCCTCCATTACTCCTTTCATCTGAGTTCTTCAAATTCTCAGGAATCTTTTTTTTTTGACGTACTTTGTATAAGCAACCTTGAGATGCTTCATTAGAGGAGTCAGATTTTCTAATAGTGTCTTTGCATTTGAAATGACAACTTTATTGGACTGTAATTCACACATGCACAGAAACCATCCTTTCTGATTTATCCAGACCAGTGGTTTTTAACTACATTTGCAGAGTTGCCCAGACATCACCTCTACCTCAGTGGGACCATTGCCTCTCACCGGCTATTAGCCCAGGTCTGCTATTTTCCATCCTCTTCTTACCCTCTAGGGCCCCATGGCCTCAATGCCCACGTTTCTGTCCCCACAGATTTACCTACACTGATCACTATGTGTAAAGATTAATATACCCTGTATGATCTTTTACATTGAATCTTTCATTTTCTTGTATTTTTAAAGATTCATACATGATGTCAAATGCCTCATGTTGGTTCCCTTTTTAATAACAGAATTATGTTCCATGTTATGAACCTGATATGCTTTATGTATCCTTCTACAGTTCATGTCTATTCCAACTCTTTCCTTCCCTAGCCAACGTGAGTAATACTCGGGAATATTCTTGTGCATGCTCTGTGGGGTATATTTTAATTTTTTTGTGTGTAGGTACCTAGGGCAGAATTTCTGTGACAACTCTTTAATAATTTGAGAAAATGTTAAACACTTTTGTAAAGGGACAGTTCTCCCTTATGGGTGAGATCTGCTGCTCCTCTCTATTCTTCTCAACACTTTTTATTGTCAGTTACTTTTATTGTTACCACCCTAGATGGTATAAAATGGTATCTCATTGTTGGGTTGGTTTGAGCCTTCCTGACTACAGATGCTGACTGTCACATAGGAGCATAGACCATTTATGACTATTCTCTGGGAAGCGTCTAGATCCTTTGCTGTGTTTGTATCAGTGGTCTGCCTTGTTATCGATTGCTATGGGTTCCTGTGTTTTTAGACACAAGTCTGTGCTAGTCAGCCTCGCCTCACTGCGACAGGACATGTGAGAAAGGTGCCTTGAGAAGGACAGGTTTACTTTGGTTCACTGCTGCAGAGGCTTCAGTCCCTGGTCAGCAGGGCCCATCGCTATGGGCCAGAGGTAAGACATCCTTTCAAACCCTGGCCCTGGTGATGGATTTCTTCCACCTGAACCCCAAGCCCTCACAGCCCATTAAATTTGGAACTCATCAATTAATAAATCCATTTAACGATCAGCTTAGTTAGTGCTGCCTGAGCCAATCACCTTTCTGTACTCCACTTTGGAACCTGCTGCCCTGAAGACTAAGCCCTAGTGCGTGACTCTTTGGAGGAATACTTTAGAGTGAAACTGGAGAAAAGTCCTGGGTCAGCCACGCGGTGTGCGAACATTCTGCCCCATTCTTTGGGCTACCTCGTCACTTTCTTGATGGCTGTAATTCCTGCATAAAAGATGTGTGTTTTATGTCTCCACAGTCTTTCTGCTGTTGTCGCCAAAGAATAATCGTCCAAGTCAGGGGAGCGAACTTGCTCTTGTGCATTTGTCTAAGAGTCTTGGGTTTTACATTGATGTCCTTGATTTATTCTGAGTTAATTTTTCCTGTACACTCAGAAGGAGTGGTAAAATCATCCTTTCACCTGTGGATACTTAGTTGTTCTAATATCAATTGTTTCAAACACTCTCCTATTTCTACTGGATTGTTTTAGCATTCTTGTCAAAAATGAACCATGAGAGTTTATATCCTGTCTAAATATGATTTTGTTGATCAAAATATCTACATTTATATTGGAACTATATAATTTCGATTATTCTAGCTTTCTAGTAAGTTTGGAAATCATGAAATGTGTATTCTGTAATTCATTATTTTTCATGAAGGTTTTGAGTGATATGGGTGCTTTTTATAGAAACACCATTATCATTTTGCAATTGTGGTTTTATTTGAAAAAGTCTATGATAAACACTATTAATGTAAAAAGCAAACATTTCCTTCCCATTACTAGCACACATATGTGATTATTTGTTAGAAGGCACTAATAAACACTTTATCATTACACAAATCAACATGTTATTTTGTAAATATTTTGTTCTACACGTTTTTCATAAGGTAACAATATCTCCTGATATTTAGGTAACAGCCTAATCACCAATCTATCTAAAAATGTGATAGTATTTCTTTATAGTATCAATTATAATTTTAACTGTTTAGGGATTGATATATTAATTATAATTTAGCTATTCTAATGAATGCTATAATAAGTATATTTTGAGCAGCATTTTTTATTTATACAAGCATATTTTGTGACAGAATCTTAGAAACTACACTTCCAGTTACCTAGGTAGGCATTTAAGAGTTTTAGTGTTATAAAAGAGCCACAGTCCAACAAGCTTTCAGCATTTTACTGTCTTTCCAAAGGTTTTCCACATTCTTACTAGCTTACTTTCAGTTTCTGCTATGCCGTAGGAAATGGTGAGCAAAATGCCATGATCGTCTCGATACATACTTACTATATACTTAAGAATGAGTGAACAACATCATCATTTTAAGTGTCCGTGCTCTGTGTGTGTGTGTGTGTGTGTGTGTGTGTGTGTGTGTGTGTGTGAAATCCCGCCTTCGTTCTCTGCTCAAGTTTCTGCTACATTAATGGCAGTGCCGATCAGGAGCTGTCTTTTGCGCCTTGCTGACATTAACCCTTTGCCAAGTGTTGCTTTTGCTCGTGGAAACCTGAGTCTATCTGACCTCCCAGAAGAGATCTATCAAGTGAATGGCTCTCCATCACAGCAAACGAGAGTCCTGAGTAGTCACCCACGGATTCTGCCTTAAATAAGCCAAGCTACCCAGAATGTACCCTAGTAGCAGACATCGGACTCCATACCAAACCTGCTGGCCCTTAGGTGCACGAGCACTGAGCCTTCCTTTTCTGAATTTGTACAGCAGCGTCTTGCTTTCAAGCATACGTTGAAGTTCGCAGGACCAGCTCAGGGCGGCTCAGTTCTCAGAAGGTTTCCCTCGCACCTGTCATTTCCAGTGTCCTACATTTTAATTCTGAAGCAAGCAATAGTTATAATTATTATTAGAAAATTTAAATAAAGAAGTATGTGAGTACTGCCCTGTTAGGAAACGCAGAAAGGACTCAGTGGAAGCCGTCTCTGGAGGTGTTCCTGTCACACCTAAGAGAAAACTGGGGATTGGTGTATTTCTGGCAGTGGTTGAAGGGTGTCCCTTGTCACCACACAGCAGTTGAAAGAATCCTTTTTATTTTTTCAGCATTATTGTAAGGTTTTCAATTAATCTAACAAATTTAATTGAGAAATAGCTCACACATACACTAGTGACAAGCACAGGTCAGATGTATGCACCTGATTAAAGCACAGATATAAACCCACGCAGCGACTTCCAACGTCAAGGTTCACTTATGTCAGATCCCTGTCACCCATTCCCATGTGGGATTAAGCGGAAGTGAGGACTGGCTCCAGGCCGGGGTTATGGGTTGTAAGATTGTGACAAGCGCTGGTCTTGTGCCATGTGGATGCGCTCCCCTTGGATGCATACCTACGGGGAGTGTCGTTGCTAGGCTGGAGGAGCAGCACAGGTGACCTTGCGTGGAAAATGCCAAGAACCTTCCCAGAGTGCCAGCAAAGTATGGGATTGCTGGTCTCACTGCATTCTGGGTAATGCTGGACACTGTCTACGCTTTGCCCTTTGCATTTTCAGCACTGTAAATCTCATGCCATGGTATCTATCACAGTTTTGATTTCAATTTCCCAGATGAGTTCTAAATGCATTTATTCAATATCTGGAGATTGTCTTTTATGAAATCCTTATTAAAGATTTCAGAACCTAAAATTAGAATTCACAGAGTATATATTTAAATGTATTAACATCTGATTGATATGAAATCTTTACCTTTTATGCTTTATTTAAATAATACTTTTTGGACAAAAGATGTATCTCATTTTAATGAAGCCCAATTAATTATGAGCTTTTTATAATTACTGCTGTGTTTACTTTATTTGGAAAATCCATACTTCACAAAAACCATGATATTTCCCTATTGCTTATTCTAAAGGTCTTATGATTTTGTATTTCACATTTAAATTTAGAATTTATCTCAAATTATGTGTGTGTGTGCGTGTGTGTGAGCACATGTGCATACTGTGATAGGGTTTATTTTCTCCTATTCATAGCTGCCAAATGTTTTATACTAAAAAGACCCTTCTCCGTCCCTGAATTATTTTTGTCATCTTTGCCATAGTTACAGGTCTCTAGAAATGAACAACTCGCTTTCTGGTTCTTCCTTCGGCTCCCGCAGTGCACTTCTGATTCCTCACGCTAGCGTCATGCATGAAGAGCACCTCTGCACTAAGCACTGAACCCTGGCGACGCATCTTTGTCTTCCAATATTGCCAAGGATATTCAGCCCTTTGAATTTTCATGTCAATTTTAGAGTTAGACTTTGTATTTCCACAATAAAAATAATGACCTTGACAACATACAACAAAAACAGACTTTTTTACTGCAATATCATTGAGTTTATAGATCAATTAAGAGATAATTAACCTGTAACATTATGAATTATTCTAATCCACATATGACAGTCCCTAGTACGTAAAGTTTTATTTCCTTCTGTCAGTATTTTATAATTTTCATTATTGCAGTCTTATAAATGCATTTTATGTTTTCCTCCAGTGTATGATGTTTTACTTTCAATTTTTCTTTAATTTTGCAACAGTTTGTTTCTGGAATACCTTTATATCATTTCTGTGCATAATTCAGTACCAGAAATTGAACCTAGGACCTTGAAATGCTAGGAAAATGCCCTATGCCTGGGCTGTAGCTGTAGAGCTAGGTTTATATATTCGTCCTTTTTCTGTCAGCTTGTTAAAGTCACTGAATATGTCTTAAAAAAAATAAAATGTTTTATCTTTTTTCAAATCCTTCTTAATTAAATTCATGTTCTTAGGTTCTTTTACTGATTAAAACAACATTATTTTCCCAATAATTATAATGTTGCTTATAGATTTTTTGGAGCTATCTCTCAGAGATTCAGGAAATTAAATGATTTAGCATGTAGAAAGCCAGATTGCCCAGCACCATTTATGAAAGAGGCTGTCTTCCTTCTGGCGAAAATGTTGGGCTCTTTGTCAAAGATAGGGTAGGTGAGTCTGTTTGTACACATCTTCTAACCTGTTCCCCTGGCCCCAACATCTGATTTGTTTGCTTCTTTGTTTTTTGGCCAGTACCATGCTGATTTTATTTTAGTAACTTTGTAGTATAATGTCAAGTCAGAGATTATGAATCCTGCCTTGCCTTTGTGGCTGAGGGCTGCCTTTGCTATTCTTGGTCTCTTCTGGTTCCACATGAATTTTAGGAATGCTTCCTTCTGTTCTGTGAGGTATGCTTACTCAGGACTGCATTACATCAGCTTAACAATTTTGGGAGTGTAGCCACATTCCAAATAGTGGTTCTTCCTATGCATGAACAAGGGATATCTTCCTATTTTCTGATATCCTCATTGTTCTCCTAATTCAGAGAACTGTAATTTTCAATATGTAGATCTTTTACTTCCTTTGTTAGATTAATTGCTAAGCATTTCATTTTGTGGATGCTAATATGAAGGGTTTAGATGCACTAATTTCTCTCTCAATGAATTTTTTATTTGTGTATAAGAATGCTGTTGATTTTTAGTACTGACTTCGTAGCCATCCATGCAAGCGAATTTTGTCATTCACTGTAAGAATCTTTTGGTGGGGCTTGGGGATTTTCTGTGTAGAACACCTTGTCATCTAAACATAATGAGAATTTAACTTCTTTCTTTCCAATCATTATTCCTCTTATTTTGCTCCCTTTTCTACTTGCTCTAGTTAATGTTTCCAGAGCAGTATTGAATAGGAGACATAATAGTGGACAACTTTGTCTTTTTCCTGAGTGAAACCTTGTTTAGAGTGAAAGCTTTCAGATTTTGTCCACTGAGTATGATGCTGCCCATTGCTTTATCATAGATGGCTTTTATCAGATTGCAATAATAACCATCTATTCCAATTTTCTGCAAGGTATTTACCAGGAATGAGTGATAGACTTTATGAAAAGTTTTTGCTCCATCTATTGAGATAACATGAATTTTCAATTGAGTAATATAGTACAGTCCATTTACTAATTTGTATATTGAACCATTCCTGCATAGGATGTGGTATATTTCTACAGTGGAGTAATACTCAACTATAAAGAAGCATAAACTCGAGACATTTATAAGGAAATGGATGCAAGTTGAGTTCATATTCATAAGTGAAATAAATCAGTCTCACATATGTAAACATTATATTATCTCCCTGATATAAGAAGCTGAAAGAGTAAATAAGGCGTAAAATTTTCTATAGCTATTGGGAAATGGGAAGAAATTTCAAAAGGAAAGAGCAGCTGGGATGGGTTAAGGGAGAAAAGAGGGAAAACAATATATATATACACACACACATATATATATTATGTTAAGATAGTTATACTACTAACTGGTATTAGCTCATTGAAGAGCAAAGGGTTACGCTTGTATTGTTTGATCAGTCTTCCATGACTCTATCTTCCAGTGTGAGCAACGACTTTGAAGACAACAGCACACCATGCGCTAACCATTGTTGCTCTCCCACTATCTTGTTCTGAAATTTTATACCATTATTTCAATCATTTTTTTAAAATGAAGTATAGCAAAGAAAAGGAATTCCTCTCTGGGCCTCGGCCTGTGAGAATTCTTGGCCTGATTAGGTGTTGAGTTGTGTTTTATTTTACAGATGTGGTAAAAATTATATTAACTGATTTTCAAATTTTTAACAAAATTTTAAGTGGAGGAATAGGTCATGATGTATGACAATTGCTTAACACAGTTCCATGGAACATAAAATGTATACTTTGATAAAAAGCTATTAAGGTGTTATTTAGTGTGGTATCACTTGGCATTCATAAAATGAATGCTTTACATTTTCTCCTAATCATGAGAAGGCAAAACTTCTGCTGCTCAGATCTGATTATCCTGAGACTTACTTTTTCCTGTCATCACTGTGCAAAAAACATAACCATTTAAGACAAAAATTAGTACTACAGATGTGGATTAATGTTTTATTTTTTAGATCACTTCTCTTATAGATTCCACAAAGACTTTTCTATGTTCATTTTGCTAACCACTCTCCAAATTTGAAGTCTATGTATACATTCTAGTCCATCTTAATTCTTGTTTTTTTTTTTTTTTTTTTTTTTTTTTTTTTT
>PVJA010000324.1:0-146406 GCA_004027025.1 Myocastor coypus | reverse complement strand
CCAGGGCCACCGTGGCATGTAGTACCAGGGTCAAACACAGGTCCTTGCCTTTGCTGGGCAGGTACTTTGATCACTGAGCTATCTCCCCAAACCCCTCTTAGTTCTTTTTAATTCAAAAAGTTAAACCATAAATATAATGATTCTTATGTTTTCTTCTAGGTCAGTGGTTCTCAATCTTTCTAATGGCGTGACCCCGCAATACAGTTCCTCATGTTACAGTGACCCCAAACGAAAAAATAATTTTGGTGGCTACTTCAGAACTGTAATTTTGCTACAGTTATGATTCAGAATGGCTTTAGGCGACCCCTGTGTTTTGGTCGTTCAACCCCCGCCGGGGTCACAACCTACAGGTTGAGAACCTCTGGTCTAGGTGAAAGCTGATTATGATCTACCACTGAAAAATGTTCAATTATAGAAAACACTGGGGCCCGGCAGGATGGCTCAGTGGTCTAAAGCGCCTGCTTAGGAAAGCTTAGGCGGCTGAAGGGACCGCGGTTTGATCCCCAGCACCACATGCTGCGCCAGCCATGCCCTCAGGGCAGGTTGAGCCGGCCATAAAAATAAATAAATAAACAAACAAAAGTTCTGAAACAAGAAAAAAAAAATAAATTCTTTTTAAAAAATTTAAAAAAAAAGTATAGAAGACACTGTGGAATTGATGACCCAAAGTGTAGGCCTTGCTAGCAGCTCAGACTCTTAAACAAAAGCCTAGTCTGACAATATCAAACAACACAAAATCTGATAAATTCTGTTGTAAATGCACAAATAAGGGAATAATGCAAATGATTCGTGACAATGTGGTGGTCATAAAATCATTAACTGGGAGGCATTTATGGAAATTCATTTTTTAATCAGAGTTGTAAATAATTGAAACATAATACTATGCCTCATGACAGGATAGAATTATTTCAGATATAAAAATCTAGAGACCACATGATAAATTATAAGTTCTGGCATTTCCAAATCATTGATTGTTATAGATTAGAGTCTGTTTCAATGAACCGCACCAGAATGTGAGACATTTTGGGTATCGTTTTTTTTGGGTTGTCACTAATTTCAGCTGCTCCAACATTTAGCTTGGTGCCTGGAAGATTGCCTCAAAAATCTGAATGAATAACAGAGTAAGCAGGTCAATGACAGGAGAGGGTGGGTATCAGAAAAGTTAGGATGTGGCACTGATGATTCTCAGAATATAAGATGAAGCCATCTGTCAGGTATATTGTTTCGTGTCTATGCCTTTTGTGTCAGAGAAACAAGTTCAGTGTGGTCCATGAATTCTGTGATATGGCAATCAATACGACAAAGAATTTGGAGGAAGAATCGGGACCAGATTATACAGCAGAATTCTTCATCCGTGCAAACGGCACATGACAATGGGTAACCAGAAGGTTGAATCAGAGCACATAGCATGATTAAGATGGTGGTTGGAAAAGGACAGGAAAATGGTCACCAATTAAGATACAAAGTGCTTTGAGGTAATTTTATAACCTTCCAGTATCTTCCCGTGGATAATCATTTCTTGAGCCACTTAAGGAAGTTAACAACCAACTAGCTTGACTTTCTCCCTGTACATGTCTCCATGTTTGTTCCTCTATCAATTTAATAAAAATATAAGTGTTCCATCTTTCAAGAAAAATACTACAGTGCAGTGATCAGTGGCCTTCAAAATGTTACTAGTCAAGTTTTTTTATGACATATGAAATTGCTCACGGTTAATCTACCCTTTATATTAACTATTTATTGTCGTATCTGGAGCAAAATTTTCTCCTGCACATAGAGTGTGGTTGGGTACCCTATAGCAAAATCCACTTACATTTGTAGTGGAGGCGGATGCTGTGCTTTCTATTTTGCCAGTTGTTTTTGAACTGACTGCCTACTGGCAGTTGCACCCCCTTAGCACAAGCAGAAGCCCTAAGACAGGAAGTATGTCCAACTTGAGTAATGAATCCACTTGTTGGTTTCAAATAGCAGAATATTCAAAGTGGAAGAACTATGAAACTCAATTGGAAATGGCCCAGAACCCCAAGAACTGAAAGTTATTTATACATATCAAGTTTTCTGTTCATAGATCCATCCAATACCAAATTATGTCCAAGGTGAAAAGTACAAATAAATGTGACCGTGCAATGCAGCCACCCAGAGCTTGCGGCCGCAGACAACAAGCCAAGGCCTTGGCAGTATAGAAAATTATTCACTGTTCCACAGGTCACCAGGGTCTTTTGTCCCCTTTTTATTTCCTGCCACCCCTCTCTGGAAGCACCAAGGCATTTGGGGGTTGGCCAGAATGCTTATTCTGAGTAGCGTAGTGGGTTCATTTTGCAGCGTGCTGGGGATAAAGACGTGACTGCATGTGCCATCTTATTGTGATCTGAGGGAGAGCCTTCCTTCTTGATACTATACCTCCTGGGAAACCTCTCCATGGGAGCCAGTCATCTGTCCTGTAGGTGTGAGAAACAACCCCTTGCTCCACCTCCAAAATGGTCTCTTCCTTCTCACACAACGCCAGCAGCACAATTTATTTTCCAACCTCTCCCATGTGCAAGTCACACCTAAGGGCTCCCAAGGGCACTGGCTCTGCTGTGATCCATCCTGCGCATGCGGGGGTGGTGCTGCAGCGGCAGAGGCGTTCAGGTTTTCATCTAAAACAGCATCAGTGTTGGGGTACAGCTTCATGTCCTATAATCGACATATTCAGCATTACATTTTACATACTGAATATATGTACAAAAGCTGAATCTTTGAATACGTTTCTAACTTATGCATGAGTTGAAAATCTATGTGAAATAAGCATTTTACATTTATCTCAGCTATTGGAATGGCTCACAACCGATTAACAAAGTGATTATTTTTCACAAAAGTTTAATAGTGATGCAATAAACAATCTTAAAAAGAACAATTTCATTATATTGGTTATAGATTACCAAAACTAGATCATTCATATCCAAAGAAGAGAAGGACATAAGTCTAGGTATGTACTTATAGTGTTATTTAGTTATTTGAGGACACTGGAAATTCTAAATGTATTATCCAACTATAATGGAATTTTTGTCTTATCAATAAAGTGTCTATTTTTCTGTATGAGTTTAACATAAATAGAATCTCCTTGGTTTTAAATTTCAAGATCCAGTTGTTCTAGAATTAGTAATGCCTTCTGAAATCTAAACTTCTCGTGTATTGGTCATTAATTAAACCATTTGTATTCAAAGCTTAAACTGAAACTAAATGTTACTATCCTTGAAAGGAATAGAAAATTGGGTCCATATTGCTGTAAATTATCACATCACCAGAACATGTATCTGAATCCAACGAGATCCTTTTTTTTTTTTTTTTTTTTTAAGATTTACCAGTGGGCTTTGGTGTAGCAATTATGTTATTGGGAATAGTGTCCACATCATGTTTCTTCTTTATAAATTGAAACCTGCAGTTTAAATCATTAAAATGTTGGAGAAGGAAGCATGCGCCAGTCAGACAATACAGGCGCTTTCACTTTCAAACTGTGACTGTGGTTTAGATTTGTAAATTATGTGAACTCAATCAGGACATCTGAGTTTGTTGGGATGCCTCTAAAAATCTTTAAATACGCTTAAAATTTATTTTTATCCGAGGTCAGAAAGACCTGATGTTAAATCTCACTTGATTCTACACAAACCCCAAAATGTTACAATTACCGATGTCCTTTTGTTCTGAAATAGTGACATTTTGTACATGTTGTATATATTTAGGTATATTCGTAGTGTGCTCCTTACATAGCTCGCTTGTAACCAGTTGAAATGACACTGCCGCAAACAGGAAGTCGTCTTAGGAAAAGTTCTAGCGCATATGAATTTGCCTTGTGAAGAGGAATATTCTCAAACTTGTATGCTAACTTCATTACCTGACTTTATGGCAGTTCAAGATTGCCCAGCGTCCAATACCCGGCTTCTGGTTTCCACCCTCATGGCATGTTCTGAACATCTGGTCAATCACATTTGTGTATCAAACAAGTTATGCTGGTTTTCATCTTTGCATTTATCTTAGTTACTCTTCTCTCGTTGCTGGGCCAAACGCCCGATACCCAAAATGAAGGGAGGACAGGTTTATTTGACTCACAGTTACTGGAGGTTTCAGTCCATACTCAGCTGGCTCCAAGGCAGAGAGGCACATGGCAGAGAGCAGCAGTTCACGGAGGCAGAACAGCAACAATGGTGACAGAGGCAATGGGACAACCAGGGGAGCAGAGAGCAACAGCAAGCGTCTGTCTCTCTGTCTCTTTATGTTACATGCAGGCTCTCTGCCCCAGCCTATCCGCCTTAGGCCACACCCTTAATCTCAGAAGGACTCAGACCCATAATCCCATCAGTATTAAAGCACATAATCCCAGTGGATGATGAGTCAAGTCTCAAACTCTAGAAGTCCCCGCCCCATGATTACATGAAGCTCGGGCGGGGGTGGAGGAGCAGGGACAATTAGACATAAACAATAACAGCACAGTTAATATTGGAACAGGAGTAATTGCTTCAAGGTTATGTACTGTGTTAGAATTCCTACTCATGAATGCATTTTATAGCAAATTAGAAAACACTTAAATGTATAGAAAAAGCAGGAAATACACTCCTGTTCTTTCTTTCTTTCTTTCTTTCTTTCTTTCTTTCTTTCTTTCTTTCTTTCTTTCTTTCTTTCTTTCTTTCTTTCTTTCTTTCTTCCAATGTCCTTGGTACAGAGTCTCACTACACAGCTTGGACTCGTAGTGATCCTCCTGTCTTCAGCCTCCTCAGCACTGGGGTTACAGGCGTACACGCCACACCCAGACTGTGTCACCTGTTCAGCATGCCCTCGCGGTAGAGCTTGCGAGGCATGTGGGTGGTGCCTGCACTTGCCTAAGCAGATGCTCTAATCTGCTGAGCTATCTCACTGGCACTATTTCTTATTTATATTATTTCCTAAAATATATATACTGGTTAGAAAATAAAGTACAACAAAAGATTCCGACAAACACACAAGAAGAATAAGGAATTTTACTGCTTAAATTCTGTATGTACATTTAAAAATTATGTGTAACAAAGATTGATTTAAAAAAGGTTAGCAAGATGCTGTGTTAATAACGTGTTTAGTATAGCTTCATTATGTGTCACACAAAAGTGCAATCAGTATCACAACTGCACTTTTAACCCTCGGGTCGCCAGTGCTTTCCCCACAAGTATGCTTCTGAGTAGCACACTCACCAAACTGTCACGAGGACTTCTCAGTCGTACCCTGTGTAAATGAACGTTCACTCACTTACATCGTCTTTCATATCTACATTCTTTTAACCTCATGAAGCTATGTCCTATCATTTTCCTATTTTATCTAGTGTGCTTCACTGAGGACCTATTATCTTGGAGAGATTTGATGCTTGTGAGGCCTATCCAAAGAAAAGAAACCAATAATTAAAGAAATGAAAAGTAAAACCTGTGAAAAAAAGATTAAAGGGAAATTGTCATATAGTTTATAAAGAGGTAACAGTGATCTGAAGGGATGAGAAACCTTTAATAAAGAAAAGGAACAGCAAGTCTGGACTGACACAAATGATGGGTTACTATAAAGAGAACTGAGGAGAGAAGGAAGGTAAATATGGCCAGCAAAGCCTGAAGTCGTGTTCTCAGCCAAAGCCTTCAACGTATCCCTTTGTCTGCTTGGTCACTACTGAGTCATTTTTGCTTTTGTGATCTCTCAAATATGCACAAAATAATGTGTTTAAATTGTTTTGTAAACTGTAAAAGAGTTTTAAGCAGACCCCATATTAGGAGCAAGAGCTGTGACCATATTTTAACAGACAGTTTGCTATACTTCTTCCAGGCTACCTCATGATCTTTACCTGGGAACTTGTGATCTACTTCTGTGGTTTGCTATGAAAATCCGAAAGCCTGGGGCAAAGCAGGATCTGCCCAGTGCTCCTGTGCTGTGGACTGAGGCTCCCTCAGTCTCAACGGAAGTGCAAAAGTCACCTCGGAGCATTCTACATTCCAAATGAAATAGTAAAACAAAGCATCTGGTAGATATTAAGCAAACTGCACCTCCAGGTACCTCGCAGATTTTACATTAGAACACAGTGATTGCTTTGTACGGTGTTTCCTCCTCAACAGCAGTTTCAGTCATGCTGCTTAGTAACCCAAGTCCCATGGAAAAAATTAGTGCGCATGAGACTGTAAGGGCGTAGCCTGGAGCATGTCCTCAGGTGTTAGAAGCCTGCACAGCACCTGTTAGCACATTTATGACAGCAAGGGTGGTGGTTGTTTGAGGAATCAATCAAATGTGGCATTTTTTTTCCTTCAATGTATAAACGTCATTTTTATAACAAGCATCCTTGGCTGTCAGCACCTGAGTATTTGTTAAATTGTTTGGTCTTAACTACCAAGTACCCTGGTATGTTAGCACTTTAAAAGTTCATACACAAAGACCACTGTGAACCTGGATAACTAAGAACCTCTGTTTTTATTTTTTCATCACCTCAATAACATTGTGGGTTTCCGACTCTTCATGATATTCTTGCACTGATGAAAGATGAGGCCTAATTTGATCCTAATTTTCATAAATTAGTCACAAAACATGGAGACTGATGACAGTTACTTATTTTTTCCTGTAAATAACATCAGTGATGAGGAAATACTTTTCCCAGACAGGTCTGGACTGGCTTGAAAACAACCTTCATCGTCGCTAAGGTCTCACAAACTGTAGTCCGTTGACAGCATTTCTATGAGGTAAAGATGTTCTCAGTGTGGAGGAAGCGTCGTGCGTGAGAGATGATCTGTTTAGGGTTTAGATCTTCTGGGTCAGCAGAAACATTTTACTGGGAACTTAGAACATACTCAACCCCATTAAAATATATAAATATAACTTGAAATATGTACTGAGGAAATCTCTTCAGCTTCTCTCCATTAGAAATGAGTGTCCCTGGAGGAAAACTTTGAACCACCAATTACAGGATTACTAACAGGTTGCTAACAGGCAGGAACATTAAACCTTGAATTAAAAGTTTGGATGTGATTAAATATGATGGATGTAATACCAAGCTTACTGAATTTACTCTTTCATATATTTCCGGTATGCTGGGTTATTTTAAAATGATGTGTAGTAAAATGTAATATGGCAGAGCTATGCATAGATCTTTCTGCTTAGCCTAACCTGGATTTCTATCTGCTGAGTAGGAAATCCATAAGACAAAATTCAGGCATGCAGCAGAGGTGTCTAAGCAAGAAAAATCATTAAATTTAAAAGATGAGTTGTACAATGAAGCTACCCAGCAGTGTGATACAGGTCATTTTTCCTGAGTCTGGTCCTAACAGTGAGCTGATTATTTTCTTGAATAAGGAAAGCTGAAACCTGAAGCTTCTGAAATTCTATAAAATTCCTTGATATTTTTTAAAAATATAGCACATTTCACCTTGGAGAGTTCATAATTTATGAGCAGACAATACATTCAGGCTACAAATGTGTAAGCTGCAAAGAGCATTAGGGATTTTTTTTCTATGTAGATGTCCCCAAAACCGTCAGGGGTAAGTAGAGTGTCTGTCTTCCTGACAGCTAGTACAGCTAGTGCCATCATCTTTGTCTTCTTCAGTGAGCTGATTCTATGTTAATACAGCGAATAACGATATCTTTGCATAATGGTTTGAATCTGAAGTGCTCTCCTGAAGGCTCCTGTCCTGAATGCTTGGTCTGGCAGAGTTGAAAGATAATGTTTGTGGGGGCAATTGCGTCAGGAGGGATCCAACTTCTACTTTGAATCAAGGCATCTGTGCATTCCCAGCTGGATGCACTGTTGGGAGGGGTGCAAGCATCAGGAGGAGAGCCGCACCAGCAGAAGGAGTCCATTTTCCTCTCACGCACACTCCAAAGTGAGCAGTTTTGTCCCACTGCATGCCCTGTACTGTGATGCTCAGCCTTTCCTGAAGCCTAGAGTCATGGGTTGGTTGATCATGGAGTCAAACCTCTGAAACTGTGGGCTGCAACAAAGCTTTCCTGGGTTCAAAGGTGATTTAGTGGAAGCATTTTGTCATAGCAGTGGAGAGCCAACCTGTGAAAACTCAAATCAGACTTCTTCGCCATGGTTAAGGATTCATTTAAGCAGAACAAAATGTGACATAACTCTCCTGAAACTTTGCTAGAGTCTTACCGAAGTGGAACTTTGCAATTATAGACTTATATTTTGTTTTGTTTTGTTTTGTTTTGTTTTTCATTTGAAACATGTGAGAGAAAGTTTGAAAGAGTCAAATAAGGATTATCACTCAGCCCAGTTTCCACTAACTGTGCACTTTAGGGTGGTGCCTGCATCTCTTATCAGAGCTTCACATACCATGAACTTTGCTAGGCCTATTGTCAAAGAGTTTTATTTTTGTGCCTCTGAAACCTACTGAGATTTTTCCTGAATTTATTCTCTAAGCAAACAGTTCTATTTTACAACTTTAGAACACAGTGATATTCATGGCTTTAATTTGCTCTCAATAATATGGAGAGAAATGGTAGATTGGACATAGAAAAAAATTCATGAGTTGGAAAATTTATTTTTGTTCCTTATTTAGCACTTTACTAGAATAATTTCCCCCAGTAGACTTTTTATAACATTTATTTTTTAAAAGCTTTATTTATTTATTTATTTATGGCCAGCTCAGGCTGCCCTGGGAGTGGGGCTGACACAGTGTGTGGTGCAGGTCTCGAACCACAGTCCCTGAAGTTGCCTAAGCAGGTGCTTTAGACTGCTGAGCTATCTCATTGGCCCCTCCTGCATTTGACTTTTTAGGTAGCTAGAAGAATAAGATTTTTTACACAGTAATAGTACTATAATAATTTCAATTACTTTAAATATGGGGCCAATTTTATTAAAGATAAATAAATTCAGCAAGCCTATGTTTATAATTGATATAGAATTGAATATTTTCAAATTTCTCTTTTAATAATTTTTACTGTTTTAAAAATTATTTTATATAGTCAGTTACTAGATTTTGAAATAATTGTGGTGTATAAAATTAGCATTTTATATATAAAGTCCAATAAAATAAAGGAGAATGTAATAGAGTACTGAAAAGGAATTCAAAGGATATCTGATTGTGACATAAATTATATTTCTCCTCATAGGTACAAAGCAAAAATTTAAAGATTTATTGTATTTGTAGCAGAGTACAGAATCAGTATTTCTGAAACATTAGATTCACCTTAAATTTAGATAAAATTTTTACTTTAGGATTCAAAATATATTTAGTCATTTATTTTCATTTATTTACTGCAATTCATGAGAATTTCTTAAAAATCTTCACTTTAAGATTCAGAAGTCAGTTTTATTACTTAATAGGAGATATGGTTATAATGCACATACTATAGAGGTTGGTGGCACTTTTGGTTCCTGGTATTATAATGTGCAAGAAAGTTTGTCTTTGCTTCCCAGGATTTTGGAACTCAGTCCCTAAGTTTTCCATTTACATGCTTATTGACAATTGGATTAGCTCAAATCATAAGTTTAGTTTCAAACAGAAGGTCTCATGGATGGGACTTATCAGATCTTGTCTTTAAAACTCTCATTTTAAATTGATCAGGTCAAGTGACAAATAATAAAACATTTCAGATGGTGTTTACTGATACGATATAAAATGCACATACACTTTCATTAGGAATAATGAGAAAATTAGGGACTCTCTTGGCTTCATCCAATCAATACAACTACTCTGTAACTATGAATTCAGCATGACAAGGTTGATTCTTCACTTTTGTGACCTTAATGCGTTGTACAAATAGGTTTTAGTATTCCTTAGCATGTAATGCATGATTGGTGGCTTATTGGAAATGCTCTTATCGTTACTTGGTAACAACTTTATGCTACTATTCTAATCATACTAATGAAATGGTATAACCAACTACTACTTTAAGAATTCCCCCTCACAAAGCCTAAATGCCATCATAGATTGGTAATTAAACATGAAACAACAATATAAAGTATAAAAATGTCAAGCTGATACTTAGGAAAATAATTATAGTCCAATGTACAAAATTGGAAAACCATAAAGGAGCAAATGGGGTGAGGTATCTTGTGTGTGTGTGTGCGTGTGTGTATGTGTGTGTGTGTGTGTCTTGAGACGGTCTCACTGTGCATTCCAAGCTGGCATTGAGGTCAGTTTTGCACCCCAGGCTGGTCTTGAACTCCCATTGACCCTCCTGCTTCAGCCTCCCAAGTGCTATGGTGTGCACCATCACACCCGGAGGGTTAAGCTATCTTGTCAACATGTTACAAATCTCCTTATGCCTGGTATTATACCTAAGAAGTGGACTTAAATTGGCAATGACTTTTCTTTTTTTTTTTTTTTTGTCTTTTTGAGACAGGGTCTCGCTATGCAGTTGAGGCTGGTCCTGAGCTCACTTTTGTAGCCCAGGCTGGTCTCGAACTCGCACCAATCCTCCTGCCTCAGCCTCCCGAGTGCTGGGATTACAGGCGTGAGCCACCATGCCTGGCTGGCAATGACTTTTCTGTAGCTATATCAAGTATTATCTTCCCAGTAAGTAAAGTAGGAATAATTTGAATATTCCTCTTTTTCTTTTTGTAATAGATAATATTGTTTACTTCCAAGATCCAATCACTGGTACAAGTAGCATTACAGTTAATGGATGATTCCTGTTCTTCATTTCTTTGAACTTTATCTTGCAATGAAATTTGTATAACTGACCATTGTATTCTGAAGTAATTTTATTTATTTTCTTTCTTTTCTGTTGCTTAATGGGGGTGTTGAAATATTTTGGAATTAAACTCATCATTATGCATAGTAGATAAGTACTTGACCTCTGTGTAACATCCCCAGCCACATTTTAATTGTATTTTAGGACAAGGTCAGGTCACCCAGACAAGTCTGCAACTTTGATCTTACTGAGTTAGGCTCCCACATCGCTGTGCTTAGAGGTTATTTGTCACTGTGGCCTATGATAACTGTTCTTTTGAAAATAAATGATTAAAGTCTTCATGTTTCTAGAAAGATTTTGTTCATCTTTCCTCTAACATAAAATTGAGGTTTTAGCATCTTGCTACTTTATACTATGAAGAAAAGCTATATTAAAATACTCATTTTCTGTTTCTTATTCTACCATCATTATTATTCACATTTTACTTCAAAACAAGGAAATTATTGATGAATGCTGTGGTGGTTGGTACATTGTGTCAACTTGAGGAAGCTTGACTGGATGGGCTTGACTGGTTCTCCGCTGTGGGGGCCCCATCCTGCAGGATGTGGAGGGCCTGCCCTGGGATGTGATTGGTTCCCCCGTAGGGCCAGACGGGTCAGCCCAGGGTGACTCAGCACAAAAAGTGGATAAAAAGAGTTGAGGCAGACTGTGCAATCAGCTCAGGTTGGCCCTGCCCTGGCTCCTTGGAGATGTCCTGATCTCTGGAGGAGCTTGATCTTCACAGCCGTGCCACTTTGGAGAAGTTCTGTGCCTGCTCAGACTTTGGAAGAGAGAGGCCTGATGGATGCCACAGCTGTTGCTCCTCCTCTGCTCTTCATTGTTTTCTGCCACCTTGGTGCCAGCAGAGTATGAACTGAAACCTCCACAAACTGGGAGCTAAATAAACCTTTCCTTCCTTCATTTTGAGTGTCGGGTATTTTTCTCAGCAAAGTAACTAACATAAATGCTTATAAAAGTTAAGGAAGACTACTATTTAACAATGTAAGAAGATGCTCATACTAAATAAAAACATGTGCTCAGGAAATTTTCCATGAAATAATGTCCACAAAAATTAGTAACTGACATCCTTGCTTCACTGCATGTCAGAGTACCTTAGCTTTCGAAGGAAGTTTAGTGTTCGTAGCCAGCCAAACGTCACAGCAAAATATTCACCTCAACAGGGTTTCACTACTGTAAAGCTAAGTTCATTAAACTCATACCCCATAAAGGGAACACTGCAATCAAAGATAAAAACCGCCCTCTCCTACTTGCACAGCTGTGCTAGTTAGGCGAGTGCACCACAGCAAGCAGAAGACGAACCGCATCATTTCAGAAACTCAGAACAGGAAGTTTGCTGACCTGCTCTTTTCTTCAAGGTGGTCTTGGATCTAGGCTCCTAATCCTACCCGGCTCCACCTGTGATTTCTAGAATTCACACTAATGTAGAGGATGAGCAAAGAGCGACGGGGACCATACTCGGGTACATTCAGGAGACGTCCTGCGAGTGAGAGCCTCGGCTGCCCAATTAGCATGGCCCCTGAAGTAGTGACCTGAACGTTCCCACAAACATGAGAAGCAGAGTAGCGGAGGAAAACCGTGTGCCTGCTGTCCATGGCTTTGGGACAAATCTGAGCTCTCCTCCACAAGGTCTGAGCAGATTCCTGTCATCCCCGGAGGAGTTTCCTTCTGGCTCCTTCTTCGACTATGTAAATGTCACCATTTAACTGGGAGCGATGCACGTGTGAATTTGCTATCTGGGGGTATTAATGAGAATTCCAATCAGTAGAATAATTCTTCTTTTACTTTAGGAATACCCATGTTTAGTTTATTAAAATAAGCCCATTTTCAGTTGTAGTAATAAATAGAAATTGATTTCTTAAGTGTCATTGTGACTTGGGTTATTAAAGTGTGACTGCTGAGTGTTATTAACACAATTGATTTTCTTTGCACTTTGAATTCTACTGAGAAGTTCTCATGAGATGCTCAACTCACAGACAGCTGTGAAAGCCTTAATGAGTCAACAGTTCATCCATTGTGATAACTTACTTGTACCGTGTATTACAGAACAGCAAAGAGGCTTTGTTTGCAAAAATAAAACAGCAACACCGTGCTTTATACATCAATAGCCGAAGCCAGTATTAACACAGTTGAGGTGATACTGCAGAAAACATTTGCATAACTCACCTGTGTCTTAGTTACTCTTCTTTTCGTTGCTGGGACAAACACCTAACACTCAAAATGAGAGAAGGAAAGGTTTATTTATTTATTTATTTTTATTTTTATTTTTTTTGTCTTTTTGAGACAGGGTCTCGCTATGCAGTTGAGGCTGGCCTTGAGCTCACTTTCATAGCCCAGGCTGGTCTCGAACTCGCACCGATCCTCGTGCCTCAGCCTCCCGAGTGCTGGGATTACAGGCGTGCGCCACCACGCCCGGCAGGAAAGGTTTATTTAGCTCACAAATTCCAGAAGCTGCCCCAAGACTGCATGAGGCTTTGAGGGGACACCTATACACACACCGTAACAACCTGAAATAAATATTGCCAAATTTCCTAAACAGGCTAAGAATTGTTAAGGAGCCTCATAACAAATGGCATGTGTTCTCCATAATACTGAGCTTGCTGTTTAAAGGGAGCATTGGAATAGCTTGTGTTGCAGGGGAGATAGCTCAGTAGAATAAGCACTTGCCTGGCAAGCACAGGGTTCTGAGTTCAATCCCCAGTACTGAAAGGCAAACAAACAACTTTAGGGGCTGGGGAGATAGCTCCATGGCAACTGTGCCTACCTGGCAAGTGCAAGGTCATGAGTTCAAACCCCAGTGCTGCCAAAAAAGGGGGGGTAGTTTTTATACGGTGAGCTGAGCAGCTCCTGGTTGCAGCTACCACCCACCTAGTAGGGACAGGTGCTGTCTTCATGTCATTACAGATATACATTCATAGTTGGTTAATACATATTTTGTATATTTAATTTTTACACTTACATTTCCATTCCTTTCTCTCAGTTCTCTTTTTATTGGCTCAGATTTATTTTCAATCTGACCTTATTAGGACTCCAATACTTTCCAGTCGGCTCTATTAACATGTTGGTCTGCCAAAACTGTTTTGACCTGAATGTGATGGATTCGTATCCCTTCTTCCTCTCCCTGTCTGCTCTCTTTCCCCAACCCCTCTCGCCCACTCACGCACCTCTCTCTCATCTCTGTCATTCTATGACATGTATGCTACCATAGTCTGATTTTTGAAATTCCTTTAGAAATGAATTTTTTTTCAGTGCGGGGGGGCTGGTTGAGGCTGCCTTAAGGACAGTCTGGTGTCTTACGTGGAGCTGGTTCTTGAAGCTTGGTCACCCTAAAATTCCTTTTAATTGCTAATGGTATTTGTTCATTACCTTCTCCCTCTCACTGTCTCTGCCTTTTTATCTCTCTGTTTATCTCTATTTCTCTGTTCCTCTCAGTATGTGTGTATGTGTGTGTGTATGTATGTGTGTGTTTACATTACATATGTGTACAAATCTTCGGGAATTTTTCTGTATGAGATCTTAACTCCCAAGAAAAGTTTATTTTAATTTTTTTGTTTCTAATTAGGATTCCTTTTTTTTTTTTCTTGCTCAATTGCTTTGGCTAGAACTTTGAGGATACTGTTGAATAGCAACATTAAATTATTTGTGATGCAGCAGTCCGTGGTGGCGCATGCCTGTAATCCCAGCACTCAGGAGGCTGAGGCAGGAGGATCAGTGAGAGTTCGAGACCAGCCTGGGCTACAAATCTGAGCTCAAGGCCAGCCTGAACTGTACAGCAAGACCGTGTCTCAACAAGACAAGAAAAATATTTGTGATGCATTCCTGGGTGAATGTATGTACTGTTATAAATAATGCTCTTCTCTGAACTATTTTTCCTTCATTATTCTACCTTAACTACAAACAAATGGGATAAGATTTATATAGAGTAATGTCAGAATTTCTAACCTGTAACTATACATATATTAAAAACAAAATTATCTGTCTTGGACTCTAAGTATAGTAGAAAAAGATAATGCATTGTTAGTTTACCTGAAATATGTGTCATTATTGCTGAGATTGAATATCTTTCCGTTTTCTGGACAGTATTCTTCAGGCGATTTCTTATTCATTACATGTATATTTTTAATTTCCTTTTTCCATGAATATATACCTTATACAGTAAGACTATTCTCCCTTTCCAGTCTTGTACCTTTTAGAAATATCTTCCAGAGTGGTTCAGATTGTAGGGGACTTCTTTAAAAATGCTTTTCTCTGTGGTTTTCAAACACTGTAGCCCAAATTCTTTAGCCTTCAGTTCATTGTTTCATAGTTCATATTTTTATTTAAATATTTTATTCTGGGGAAGCAAAGAGTATACAGTATTTGTGAAATCTGCAGTTATTCTCGAAAAGTTACAGACACCAGCAACCCAAGTGTGAAAGTGCTTTACATCAGTTACAAGCTATAAATCAGTGACTTCATACAAAACTGACCAATTTTGCTGTTTCAAAGGAATTAGTACAGAACTCAGAAAGACATAGTTCAAAGAAGTGGAAATTTTGTACTTTAGGAAAAGCTTATAGAGTCCCTAACAAAGCAAATTTGAGCACAAGTAGACCTTTGTGACCTTTGAGGAAAGGCAGTTGTGGGATTGCCTGCAGACATTATGGAAAGACTTTGGCATTATTTTGGGGGCTCAGATATTGGTTTTTGGAACTTTTCATTAAAATAGAGTTATGACATCAGCTATCATCTTTATCCAGCAACATACCTTTGAGAAAAACCTAGCTTAGAGGGAAATGGACATTCAGAGAAGTGATGAATTTATTACTGACCAGCTCTCAGGGTGGGATGAGTCCCTTCAGAAAAGATGCCCAGTGGAGTCCTGTTCATCCCTTCCATTGTGAAAGGATGCAATACGAAAGAGTGCTATCCATGATGTGGAAGTTAGAGGTCCTTACCAGATTTCTAATTTGCCAGTCCCTTGAGTGTGGACTTTTTATTTGCAGGAACTGTGTCAGAACATTTTCCCCCTTATAAATTTCCCAATTTTGGGGATTTTGTTATAGCATCCCACAGAATGCTAACTTTGTAATTGCCTCATTAAGCAGATACTGGCAAATGGGCTCATGTGATGAATGAGGAGACTAGGGGTCCTTTGCCTGACGCAGTTCTCCTGTGGCCCCAGCTGGATCCTGGCCCTCTACTTGACTTTCTAGATTTGATTCGCAACATAGTTTGAGCACTGTTTGCTCAAAAGAGAAGAAACCCTGTTTACTTAAGAATAGAAAGAAGGAATTTACATTTTCAAATGTAATATAAATCTGAAACTTCTAAATGGCCTGTGCTGAGAAGATAGCTCCATAGCACAAGTGCCTGACTGGCAAGTGCAAGGTCATGAGTTTGAACCCCAGTCCCTCAAAAATAAAAATAAGATAAATAAATAAACAACCTATACTAGATGTGGTATCTTACTCAATGAGTAAATGCATACTTATTTTAGATATAACTCATGAAATTTAATCTGTCATTGATCCAATATGTTGGGTAAAGAATGAAGTTAAAATAGCATTATTAAAATTATAAAATTGCAATAGTACTAATTTGTAAACTTTAAGAAAATCCTGGAATTGAAAGCCAGGAAGAAGAATTAAGACACTGAGCTGCATGGTCACATTTCAGAGCTTTTCTACTGAATTATTAAGTCTAAGCATAACTCTCATTCGCTGTAAACACAACTAAGTAAAGATCAACGGCTCACAGGCCGGTACAGCAGAAGGTGGCTGAGGAAAGCTCTCCAGCACAAGCACATGGAGCTCCATGGTCCCATGGGAAATAGGGCACATTGTTCCACATTCTCCCATGGGAGCCGTGAGGGCTCAGGGTTCAGAATGAAGTCATCTCAAAGATGATGACATTGATCATGTCAACTGCCCTGTGAAAGTGTTAGGTGGCACCAGTTTTATGTGGTAGGATCAAACCACATATGGACAAAAACGTAAAGCTCTACACGGTGCTAATGACCTTGGTGATTAATGTTTAAATCATAAGCAGGGAAGTGGCAAGGCTTCTACTGGGAAGAAGAGGAGACGAGTATGGAAGTGGAAAGCTGAGAGGATGGGTAGAGCACAAGACAGAGCACAGGGGGATGCTCAAGGTAGATTTTCTCCATCTTGCCCATTCTTTGTGGGTGGACTGTGGGTATCAGGGCTTTTAGGCACACAATATCTATGGGGGAGAAGTCCTCACTGTGTCTGTTACATTGGTCCTTATCGCGAAGCAATGTGCAAACATGAAAGAAGTTTTCTGTTAGAATCAAAGTACTCTTCAATTGGAAGCCTTCTAAAGATGAAGATGTCGGTTGTCATTCTTAATAATTAATTATGTCTAATTTTGGCAGCAACTGAATTTTCTTCTCTCCAAGAGCTTGACATACTACTTGATTTAGAGGAGCAAGAGATGTAAATATTATACGGTTCTGCGAGCCACAGTTCCTGAATAAATTTCTCAATGAGGATTGGTGCGAGTTCGAGACCAGCCGGGGCTACAAAAGTGAGCTCAAGGCCAGCCTGAACTGCATAGGGAGACCCTGTCTCAAAAAGACAAAAAAAATTATCTGTATTAGTGTATTAAGTGGATTTTTCCATTTCATTGATAGGTGATTGAAAGCATTGGTCTTTATATAAGTAGTGCACATATGCGAATGTGTACACGTGTGTATTGTGCTCACATCATTCTGCTAGTCACGTGCAAAAATCAATACAACTATAAAGCATTACAATAGTGACTAAGGTCTTAATTAAAATAATTTTTAATACTATCCTGAACATCTAGAAATGGTATTCTATTGTTACTTCAGTATAGATAGGAACTTCATATTACTCCTTCTGTGCGAATTGAACATATAAAATCTTCAAGATAAAATATTTTGACCATATAAGGAACTCCAAGCCAAGTTGTATTTTTTAGTATTATCCTAAAAATAGAATGCAAAATTAAATTAATCATATTCTTATTTGAAAAAAATAGCAAAGTTCCTGGTAGTTTTGCTTAATAAGAGGCAAATAACCTGACTGTTCTTTCCCAGATCAGAAAGGAAATTTACTTATATCTAGGGGAGGTTTATTTATTTATTTATTTATTTATTTATTTATTTATTTATTTTTTGTTTTGGTGCTCAGACCAAACCCAGGGCTTGCAGCTTACTAGACAAGCATTCCACCACTGAGCCAAATCCCCAACCCTAAACTTATATGTACATTTTAATCATTTTTACTTGAAAACGTAAGTCTGGTTGTGAAAATGGTTTCAGTAGCAGATGATTATTATTACTTTATTCAAGAAACACATATCAAGAAAATGTGCCAGGCACTACTTACTGACTTTGAAATTATTAGACAGATACCAATAAGGCAAGTTCAGATAGTAAAATATTTAACTTATAAGACATCAGAGAACAAACTCTGTGATGTTAGAGTTTATAGTGTATACCTATTACTCTGTTCTTATTTATTGGAATGGGTCCTAATGTCTACATAGTAAAATTAAATGTTATAATGTGTGAAAAATTTATGAGATAAAAAATTAAAATTTCTTTTAGCATCAAATTATTTTCACTTTAGTTTAATTTTTAAAAAGGTGTTAAAACCCTGATTTCAAAAATTATGTCAGAACTATAAGTGTCTAACAAATAAGAATGTTAAAATAGGAATATTCTGGCAAACCTTGCTCATTAAAGTATTCAAAGATCTAACTTTTTTCTTTTTTGACATAAAAGAAATTGAATGGACATATAATAATGAGAGTAGCAAATATTTAATATAACTTGAAAATATAAGCAAAATATTAATGTACAAGTGGTAATTGTACTACCGTGGTATTTGTCAAATAGATGTGCACATATTAGTACTTATACATTTAGTATCACATCTTTATTATTCCCAATGAGAATATGGGAACAACTTGGAAAAATTTATATTTTCTTTTTTGAGAGCGAGGATCTACAGGGTGTTCAAGGCCTCACTACTAGATCGTACGCATGCCTGTTTACAGCCTCCTAAGAGCTGGCTTTATACTTACACGCCACCATGCGCAGTCTCATTTGCTGTCTCGGATCGTCCTGGGGGCGGGGCTGGCATTGTAGGTCCAGGGATCAAACCCTGGCCCATGTGCTTTCTTGCAGCTGCTTTAATTTACTATTTGGTTGGCCCATGATTTTATGTTTAATAGTTTTCAGAAATATTTGTATGTATGCAAATTTGGAGCTCAGTCTGGTTCCTGTACTGGGATTGTTAATTACATTTGGAAATGTAATCCTTGAATATATGTATGTATTTCTTGCATAGAAGAATACCTGCTATGTTCTATCAAAGCACAATATTTTCTCAAGATACTAGTTTATATTTAGTAATTCACAAATCATCACTATTTTTCATGTTGATATTCATTGCAATTTTTCCTTGAAAATTTTATTCTTTAACTGCATTTTTTCTTTTTACTTCAACAACTCTTCTTGTTGTCCTACCTTTCACAAGGTTACAACAATTTATTTTTTATCTTTTCTCATTAACTGGGATGCTGAGTTTCATTTAGAGAACCTCATGTCCTATTCTGTATAGCTATACAACATCAGAATGTGGTAGATCATTTCATTTGCAGATCCATGTATCTTATTAGCAAATCCTGTTACTTTTTTGAGATTGAAATTTTACACTGTCACCTTCAGAACAGAAGACGTTTTAAAACTACATATTTGATTGTCATTTAAAGCTGCAGAAATAGTGATGAATAGAGACACCTGCCACTACATGTACAGACTGATGATTACTTTATTTGTTCCTGGGCCTAATGCATAGCCTGACAGAGCATCAAAACAAGCCAAAGATAGCTCATCAGATAGTGGGAAATGGCCAGATGTTCCCAGAATAATGAAAACCCATTGCCTCTTATCTTTTAATGTTCACATTACGAAAAAAGGTGCTAATTTGTGATGAGTTTTTAAAGGAACTCATCAGAGGTCAGCCCTACTTCAGGGGTGTGCCAAACATCGAGGCCTCAAAATGCTTTCTTCTTTTCAACTTTGACTCTCAGCCTCTCTTACTGATTCTCTACCTTTGTCTGCAAATTAGATCTTGTATCTGTGCCATGAAATCTTGGGTATCAGAAAGGTTCACCTGCCTTTTTGTAACCAGTTCCCTAAATTTCATTTTCCCAGTACATCTCTGCAATGAACACATGATGCTCACCACTTGCTCATGTTGGAGTCTATCTGTTGTTTGTTATACCATATTCTGTGCGGAGGTCACCTCGGGTCTGGTGACTAGCCACTGGACACTGTTCTGGAACACAAAGAGTCATGATCAAACCATGCTAATGGATTAACGATATCATCAGTCATTTTCCTAAGTGATTCATTTTATTCTGGTGGTAAAAACAACTAATACCATTCTCAGTTTTAACATTCAAGCCCGAAGAGGCAGTCATTGTAATCTCAAAACATCCAGGCTTATAAAAAAGAAATTTGTTTAGTCCTAAAATTAACCGAAATAGACAAATATAAAGTAAATCCTTGTTAAATATAGCCTTACATAATTATCTTACGTTTTCAACAACTGTTAATCATGGATTTTAATAGATGAAGTAGCAGACTTGGAACAAGGGAATTAATTAGTGGAAAATTGAATTAATTATTATACAATGTACATTTATTCTTATGATCAGTCGGAAGAACAAATGGAATCATTTTTTCACATTAAAATTTATGACATACTAATTCCTCTGTCCTGAAATATATAATTTCCTTTATACTTGTGTTTATTAGTTACCAATGTAACAATTTAAATATAAAACATGATTATATTTGAGTTTATTGTAAGGATGTTTTTATTTTATGCAATGAATTTAATGGCAATGGTACTACTGTTTGTTTGTGTACATTGGGCTGGCTTAGGCTGCCTTAAGAGTGAGCCAGATAAGGTATGTGGGGCTGGGGTACTACTATGTTTAATATCTTCATTTTATTTTTGACATGGTAAATGTTTATTTTTAAAATTTTTACAGGAAAAGATACATTGACAGCAATCTGCCTTAAAATCCTCCTCCTAACCTCAAACACACTGATAGCATTTTTTCCTTTTTTAAAATTTTAATGAAAAATAGCAGTGAGACATTTTCACAACAGGTTGGTAAGAGAGTTACAATAATTAATGCATTGCATTTTCTTCTCTTCAAAGTAGTTGTTCGGAGTACAAGATGCAGACATAATACCTCGTATAAATACTATTAGTACAAATCTTTCTTCTCATTGAACAAAGAGAAAATAGCTGTTTATATAGTCCAATAGTCCCTAATGGTAGTGGGTTATCAGTACAACTGGCAATATCAGAGGCAGTTGACTTAAGCTTTTTACAGCTCAGCATATTGGTATGGCTTTCCTTTTTATACCAGATGGTTAGATTTTTCTGCTGGATGGTTAAGACCAAGTTAAAGCAAGACCTACTTAACAAAAAAATGTAACTTTTGTATCTGACAAGATCAGTCAAATCCCCTGAGGATTTACCCTGAAGCCATGCACAGTGGCTTGTAGATCTTTTATCAGTATCAGCCTTCTGGACGTGTCACTGCCATTTCTTGACCAATTTGCTCTCTGTGAAAGCCTGAGAGAATGTTTTCACTCTAGGTGACTCTTCTTAGGCAAACAGTACATTGCCAATACCTTTCCTCTGTGCCCCCATAATGTCCTTGAACAGGAAATTTGAGACATCACCGAGTTATAGGTTGTAACAGTCCAAGTTCTATTGTGTCCTGATTCCTCACTGACCTTGAAAGGATAGGGCCAAAATATTGGCCATCTTTATAGCCTTCTTTTTATCTAATAATTTTGTATATAAATTTAGGTTGTTAACCGTCCAGAAGAGAAGCTTAATTATTATTCCCCATAATAATGTTATTCCCCAGAACATAGGCACTTCAGCTTAATAACACTATCTTTCTGAAAATCAAATGCCTTAAACATAACACGAAACAGGTATTTTCCATCAGTCATTGATATTATAAACTTTAAATCTCTATAGAATGTACAAAAGTGATTATGAATTTTTACACAGAAATTTAGGAATTTAACCATTTACAAAATTGTATCGGGACATTCCTATGGCATTCTCTTCCTCTGTCTCTTATTTTCTTTTATTATCTTTTTTAAAAACAAAACAAAACAAAACAAAACAAATGATATCTTTATCTTGATTCAACTCTTTTATATTATGGAATTCTAGGTATATCCTTATGATAGTTTGTGCAAATTAGTCATCTCATTTGTCTTCAGGCTAAAGCAAGCCAAGTTCTGTTTTCACATGATATAATTTCAAGAATGATCTCTGGATTTCTGGGAGTAGGCATTCCTTAAATTTTACAAGTGCTACAAATATTACATGAACTGCAAAGCCCAAAGGACATCATCAAATGAAATTTCTCCCACTGAACCACAAAAATGATTTCAATAATATCATGTGTAAAAGCGATTAAATTTATGTCTTGAATATTGTATCTATTTTACTCTTCTACACTAATTGCTGTTCTCACAAATCTGAAAAGTCTAATCTGTATGATTATTCCTTGGGAGTTATTCTTTTTTTCATGATTTAATACTTTTATTATTTAAATTTAACAATGGTTATATTACACATTTTCATCATCAGATCTGTTTAGATTAATAGATAAAGGTATACAAGATTGATCAAACTATTAAACATTAATACTTTCAATAAACATTACTTTTTTTTTCTTTTCCCCTTTCTTTTTTAACAATTGGCACATTGCATATTGTCCTCACAATTGTTCTACAGAGTACAGTGTGTGGGCATGACCCACCTCCCCACTGATGTTGGTTAGAAAAAAAAAAAAAAAGGAAAAGAATATACTTCTCTTTGAACTAAGAGGAAGTAAATGCATGCACAGTCAAATGTTCTGCAAATGCAGTGGGCCACCAGTGAAGCTTGCAATGTTGGAGGCTACTGATCTAAGCTCCTAAAACTCATCTCATCAATCTAACTGTGTTTCAGGGATTGTAATTCAGCTTTTTTTTTTTTTTTTTTTTTTTTTTTTCTGGGTGGTCAAAGGCAAGTCAAAGTAAGGCCTGTATAACAAAACATTCATTTTCTGTATCTTCCAAGGTCAAATCCCCTCAGGATTAAGTTTGGGACCATATATTGTACTTTGTAGAATTGTTGTTAGTGTCAGCCTTCGGGATGAGTCACGGCCATTGCTTGGCCAGTTTGCTTTCTGTGAAAGCCTGAGAGAATGTTTTTCTCTGGGTGACTCTCCTTAGATGCACTATAGTTCATTTATCCCTTTCTTCTGAGGTCCCATAATCTCCTTGACCAGAAAATTTGGGACACCTCTGAATTATAGGATATTACAGCACAGGTTCTCTTATATCCTCAGTCCTTACTAACCTTGAAAGGCTAGGGCCAAAATATTGGCTATCCTCATAGCCCTTCTTTTTCTCCAATTTTTGGTCTGTTAACTGACATTCTTAACCCTCCAGTAGAAAAGCTTTGTGATACTATTACTCTATAACATAGGTACTTGAGCTTATCATCACTGGCTTTCTGAGTATCAAACATCTTTGACTTAGCTTGGAATTGATAGTTTCTGACCATTATTGATATTGTAATGATGTTCCATACAATGTGATATAAGCAGTTACACAGTTTTTACACAGATATTTGGAAATTCAAGGAAATACAAAATTGTAGCCTGTCAAGACTATGACATTTGGCCCAGTCTCTTATTTTCAACTAATACTCTTGAGAGAGAGAATGACAATAACTGAGTTTACACTGGGAGCAGTATACATCAAAAAGACAAAAGTGACATGCATTGCAAGCATAGTTTTAGTGTTTCATGGAGCTATGATCAATATGATGAACCTTTTGAAGGTTCTTGAGACCAATATCTGATTCATCCTGTGTACATAAGTGCATGGTTTAGCTCTTGATATGTTTTTTCCTTTATCTGCTTCCAGTCACTTGATTGCTTAATCCATTACACATTCAGCTGTGCTATGTCCTTAAGTTCTTATTTCCTTCTTTAAAGTTCTTATATTGGGGAGACTATACGATATTTACACATTTAAGCCTGGTTTATTTCACTAATGAGTGTATGTTCAATATACGTCCACTTATATATGAAGTCTTCAAACTTATCGTTCTTTATAGGTGAGTAATATTCCATTGTATAAAAATAGGACATTTTTTTTAACCATTCTTGAAATGATGGGCATTTTGGTTGTTTCCAAGATTTGGCTATTACAAATTGGACTGCTGTAAAGATAGGTGCACAGATATCGCTATGGTATGGTGCTTTCAGTTCTTCTGGGAAAATTTCCAGTAAGGGGACAGCTGGATTGAACAGAACTTCCAATTCTAGTTTTGTAAGGATCCTCCACACTGCTTTCCATAGTGGTTGCACCAGTCTGCATTCCCACCAGCCGTGGAGAAGTGTTCCTCTTTCCCCACAGCCTCTCCAGCATTTGTTGCTGATTGATTTCTTTATGATAGCCATTCTTTCTGGGGTAAGATGGTATCTAAGTGTTGTTTTGATTTGCATTTCACGAATAGCTAGCGATGTGGAGCATTTCTTAATGTATTTGTAGGCTTGCTGCATTTCTTTCTCTGAGAAGTGTGTGTTCATCTCAGATGCCCATTTTTGGATTGGATCGTTGAATTTTGGAACCCTAACGGTTCTTAGTTCTTTGTAGATTCTAGATAGAAGACCTTTGTCTGAATACTTGTTAGTTAAAATCTTTTCGAAATTTGTGGGTCGTCTTTTCACTCTGTTGGTGATTTCCTTTGAGATGCAGAAACTTTTTAGCCGGAGGAAGTCCCAATTGTTGATGCTTTCCAGTGTTAAATGTGCATTTTGATTTCGGTCCATGAACTTTTTGCCTACTCCGATGTCTTCAAGATTTCCTCTCACTTTCTCTTCCAGAAGATTTAATGTTTCACTTTTAATATTTAGATCCTTAATCCATTTTGACTTCATTTTCGTGCATGGTAATGGACTGGGGTCAAGTTTTAGTTTTCGGCATGTAGAGAGCCACTTTTTCCAGCACCATTTGTTAAAGAGGCTGTCTTTCTTCCAGTACACATGTTTGGCCCCTTTGTCAAAAATAAGGTGGCTGAGTATGTTTGTATTTGCTTCTGCATCCTCTAGTCTATTCCATTGATCTTCAGGTCTATTCTTTTGCCAATACCATGCTGATTTTATTACTGTAGCTTTGTAGAATAACTTTAGGTCAGAAATTGCAATGCCTCCTGCCATACCTTTATTGCCGAGAATTGTCTTTGCAATTTGGGGTCTTTTTTGGTTCCAAAAAATTTTAGGAATGACTTCTCCAGATCTGTGAGGTATGTCAATGATATTTGGATAGGAATTGCATTAAATCTGTACAACAATTTAGGGAGTATGGCCATCTTCACAATGTTGGTTCTTCCTATCCAGGAGCAGGGAATATCTTTCCATTTTCTGAGATCTTCTAAGATCTCTTTTTTCAGAGTACTATAGTTTTCATTGAAAAGGTCTTTTACTTCCTTAGTTAGGTTGATTCCTAAGTGTTTCATTTTCTTAGGTGTTATCAGAAAAGGTACTGTTTCTCTAATGTCTCTCTCAGTGTGTTTGTTATTTGTGTAGAGGAATGCTATTGACTTTTGTGTGTTGATTTTGTAACCTGCTATGCTACTGAATTTGTGTATTAATTCCAGTTTTTGGTGAAGTTCTTTGGGTCTTCTAAGTAGATTATCATATCATCTGGAAATAGTGAAAGTTTTACTTCTTCTTTATCTATTCTTATTCCTTTTATTTTTCTTTCTTGTCTAATGACTGTAGCTAATGACTCCAGAAGTAAATTGAATAGAAGTGGCAATAGGAGGCATCCTTGCCTTGTACCAGATTTGAGAGTAAAAGACTTCAGTTTTTCCCCATTTAGAATTATGCTACCTGTTGGATAGTTGTAGATGGCTTCTTTCAGGTTGAGGTAGAGGCCCTCTATTCCAATTTTCTGTAGGACTTTGAACATGAATGAGTGTTGCACTTTGTCAAAGGCCTTTTCAGCATCAATTGAGACGATCATGTGATTTTTGGTCTCGGCTCTATTGACATAGTGTATTGCATTTATAGATTTGCATATATTGAACCATCCTTGCATCCCTGAAATGAATCCTACTTCGTCGTGATGTACAATCTTCTTGATGATTTGTTGTATTCTAGTGGCTAGGATTTTATTGAGAATTTTTGCATCTATGTTCATGAGAGAAATTGGTCTGTAGCTTTCTTTTTTAGTTACATCTCTTTCTGGTTTTGGTATCAGTGTAATACTTGTCTCTAGGAATGATTTTGGAAGGATTGCTTCTTTTTCAATTTCATTGAAGAGTTTGAGGAGTATTGGGGTTATGTCTTCTCTAAATTTCTTGTAGAATTCAGAGGTGAATCCATCGGGTCCCGGACTTTTCTTTGTCGGTAGGCTTTTTATTACATTTTGTATTTCATTGGCTGTTATTGGGTTGTTGAGAATTTTAATATCCTCTTGATTCAGTTTTGGTAATTTGTACTTTTCTAGGAATCTGTCCGTTTCATCTATGACTTCAATTCTGTGAGAGTAAAGATGCTCAACGTAACTATTTATGATTCTCTGTATCTCTGCTGGGTCTGTAGTAATTTCAACCTTTTCATTCCTTATTGCTTGAATTTGAGTCCTTTCTTTCCTCTTTTTGATGAGGTTAGCTAGGGGCTTATCAACCTTATTTAATCTTTTAAAGAACCAGCTTTTGGATACATTAATTCTTTGTATTGTTTTCTTTGTCTCAATCGAATTGATTTCTGTTCTAATCTTTACAATTTCCTCCTGCCTTTGGGCTTTGGATTTCATTTGTTCTTCCTTTTGTAGTTGCTTTAAGTGTTGTGTAAGATTGTTTATTTGTTCCCGTTCTATTTTCTTAATGTGTGAGTTCAGAGCTATAAATTTCCCTCTTAGAACTGCTTTCATTGCATCCCACAAATTCCAGTAAGTTGTATTTCAATTTTCATTAAGTTGTATATACTGTTTAATTTCTTGTTTAATTTCATGTGTAACCCACTGGTTGTTGAGAAGAGTGTTGTTTAATTTCCATGTAGTCCTGGAATTCCTATGGTTTCTTTCATCATTTATTTCCAATTTGATTGCACTGTGGTCAGATAATATGCATGGCTAATTTCTGTTTTCTCCCACCTACTTAAGCATGATCTATGGACTAATATGTGATCTATTTTAGAAAATGTTCCATGTGCAGAGGAAAAGAATGCGTATTTTGAAGTGGTTGGGTGCAACACTCTGTGTATGTCCACTAAGTGGAGTTGTTCCAAGTTGTGATTCAGTTCTGCCACTTCTTTGTTGATTTTTTGTCTGCTTGACCTATCTTTTTTGGATGAAGGAGTGTTGAGGTCTCCTGTTAAGATTGTAGTATTGTATATGAGATTTTTCATGTACATTGAGGTTTGTTTTACATAGTTTGCTGCTCTCATGTTGGGTGCATACATATTTATGAGTTTTACCTGTTCATCATAAATCTTTCCCCTAACCAGTATGTAGTGGCCTTCTTTATTTCATTTGATCAGTCTTGGTTTGAAGTTTAGACTGTCTGCAAACAGGATTTCTACCCTTGCTTTTCTTTGCGGTGCTGGAGCATGTAGTATTGTTTTCCAACCTTTAACTTTAAGCCTATGAGTTTCTTTATGATTTAAGTGTGTTTCTTGAATACAGCGTATTGTTGGGCTCTGTTTCCTTATCCACTCTGCAAGTCTACTTCTTTTAATTGGAGAATTGAGTCCATTTACATTGATGCTTATAATTGAAATGTATTGACTTCTGGTTGACATGACTCTTATTCGCTAGTGTTTACCAATTTTTCCTCCTATGTTTAGATGGTTACTCTATTGGGTGGGATCTTTCTGTTCTCATTTGTTGAATTCGCGTCATTTTGGTCTCTTTCTAAAATATTTGTTAGAATATTGTGTAGCATTGGCTTTGATGTCATGAAATTCTTTAGTTGTTCCTTCTCATGGAAATATTTCACTTCTCCCTCAAACCTGAAGGAGAGTTTTGCTGGGTACAATAGTCTGGGCTGAAACTTGTTTTCCTGGAGGACTTGAAGCACTCTGCTCCATGCTCTTCTTGACTTCATGGTTTGTGCAGAGAAATCAGCTGTTATTTTGATGGGTTTTCCTTTAAATGTGATCTGTTTCTTTTCTCTAGCAGCTTTTAGTATATTATTCTTCAGCTGGATTTCTGGTATCTTGACTATTATATGTCTTGGCGTGTTTTTAGTTGGGTTGATGTTATTTGGAGTTCTGTAGGCTTCAGTTACCTGAATGCCCAATTGTTTTCTTATATTTGGGAAGTTTTCTGCTATTGCTTCTGCCCATATTCTTTTTATATCATTTGTATTGACTCCTTCTTTCTCATTGATTCCTATTAATCTCACGTTGTTCATTTTTGCCTCATCTTGAAGATGTTGAATTATTTTTTCCTGCATTCTGGTTGTTTTTAAAAGATCCTTTCTTACTCTTTCATTGGCTGCAACTCTGTCTTCAAGATCTGAGACTCTATCTTCACTTTCATTGATACGACTCTGCCAACTTGTGATCGAGATTTTATTTTCTTGTATATCCCTTTGAAACTGCTTCATGCGATCTGTTTCTTTCCTATATTGCTCCATCAGGGACTCCATCATTTTTTTATTCTCCTCTAATTTTTTGTCGATGTCTTCTTTAGTAGTATTGAAGTCTCTCATTATGGTTATCCTTTCTCTAATTCAGAGATTATTTCTATTCTGTTCTCGTTTCTACTTTTGTGTAGTTGTTCCCTACTTGGGATGCTATTGATTTAGGTATGTCTTTGTTAACTTTAGATATTATTTCTGCTCTGATTTCCTCTATGCGTTTCTCCAGCTGTTTTTCCACTTCATGTATTTCTTTTTTTACTTCAGATGTTATTTCTGATCTCAGTTGCTCTATAAGTTTCTGCACTTGTCTTTCTGCCTCAGATGCTACCAATTCAGAGGTTTCATCTGCATGATTCCCATTTTGTTCCATGGTGGTGTCTTCTGTATTTGATTTGGGTGGGCTTGGGCCCTGAGATTGCATCCTACTCCTTGTAATTATAATTTTGTATGGAAGCAACCTCTGCACTTTGTGACCTTATGCTGGTAGCGTCTATGGGTGCTTGGTGTGGAGCCTCCAAGTTGGTTCCCCTATAGAAGTTCCCAGCTTCGTGTCAGAGCTTGGGCTGCTGGCTGCTGTGAATCCCTGTGGGTCTGGTCTGTAGGTGGAGGTGCAGCTTTGGAATTGAGGAGTCCTGGTAGGCTCATGGACCAGATGGGTTGCCCGACGAGATGTATGATGGGTTCGGTTGTGGAGCTTTGGCAGGAGGGGTTCAAAAAAAAAGACAAAAACAACAGCAAAAAAGAAAAAAAGCAAAGGGATAGGGGAAGGCGGGCCAAGTATCCTGTCCCAGCCTGCGGGGACCAGGACAGGAAGTGAGGCATGGGACCACAAAAGAGGGGCAAAGGGGCAGAGGGACCTTACCCGGCAGGCGCACGGGCCTGATGGGCCCTTGGGAGGTATTCTTAAAATTTCATGAATGCAGCAGTCTTTAACTGTGTGTTTTGTTTTTGTATTTTAGGGATGGGTTTACAGGACCTCACTACTAGATCAGACTGGTAGTGATCTGCCTGCTCACAGCCTCCCAAGAGCTGGGATTACAGGCATGTGCCACCACACCCAGTCTCAATTGCTATCTCAGTGTGCCCCGGGTGTGAGGCCAATATGGCAGGCCTGGGGATCAAACCTCTGGGCCCTCTACCTGCTTTATGATACCTTAATCCACTGAGCTATTTGGCCAGCCCTGTATTGTGTATTTAAAAACATAAGCATTGTGTGTGTGTGTGTGTGTGTGTGTGTGTGTGTGTGTGCAGAACCCCGTGGCTTGTTTCCCTCTGCGTGGTCTCATCAGTGGCCCAAGGATGTAGTTTTCCTTTGTATGGCTCAGGGTAGCTGCTTTTATTAAGGTGCCTCATGGGAGAGTTTTCCATAAAAATTATAAATATTGTACAGAAGCAACAGCAGGTATTTTACAGGAGAAATATAAATGTGAATATAGGAAATATTCTCTTTTGGAGTACAGTTGTCTGTTGAGAGTAAAGAAAGACTCTGGTACTGTCGTAGAGAATGTGCCCCGCAGGAGTCAGGTCCGCGCAGTCGAAGTTCAGGAAATGGGGACAATGTGACCCCACTCTGTCTGTGAGGAGCAGTCTGTGACTTGCAGAAGAGTTTGGGAATCTTCTGGTGCTGGCATGTGCAGAGGCAGAAGGAGGAGAACACTGTTGTGTTGATGATGCCTTTAGCGTGCATATTTCCCGGAAGTAGAGATCTGAAGGAAAATTGGATCAAGTCATTAAAGCCCATGACATTAAGAAAGTACATGCTTCTGTCACTAACTCTCCCTTAAGATATAAATGCATGTGTTTTTCTCCCTGGCCAATATTACTTCACTGAACTTACTATGCTAAGTAAAGATGCACTTAGGATTTCAACTTTTCTGTGGAAATTTCCATGTTCGATGTCTATTTTTTCACTAGATAAGTAAAGCTATTCAGAGTCATTACAGAGTAGTTCCTCTTGCTAGTCCTAGAGGTGCGCAGTTGGAGTTCCAGCCGCTTTGAGGAGGAGGCACACAGAACCTTAGCTGGGAGGCCAGCAAGACCTCATTTCAAAATGAAAGACCTAGGTTGGTAGCTCAGGCTGGAAAGCTTTCCTCGCATATGTAAGGTCATGAGTTCAGTAGGAGAAGGACAGGCATGTAAAGTACTTTGTCCCCTGGGAAAACAATGGAAAATATGTTAACGTTAGGACTCACAAGCCAGTAACTACACATTTCTGGATTTTTGTCAAATATTATCGAGGCTATTGCAATTTTTCTACGATATGTTAAAAGGTGATGCATTTGACTAACAAGAAAAGAACTGATAAGGTCTCTGTTACATTTTTAATTGCGGCTATTGTTACTGAAACTGAACTCAAGACATTTGAAAGATGATACAATACTCTTGCAAAGTGATGCTGGATCTATTTATTTTTTTTTCCTTTTCATATAGATTTGTTAGAACAATGAAGATTGTAAAAACTTTAAGGAGTATTTTCTTTCTCTCTCTTTGTTTCAATTTTTGTTGAATGGAGCTCGTCTTTAATTTATTTTTTTTTTTTCCTCTATTTAGGACAGGGTCTATAGGGTCAATAGGGTCTCAGTACGTAGCTTGCCCTCATAGTAATCCTCCTGTTTTCAGTTTCCGAAGTACAGGGATTACAGTCATGTACCACCATGCTCAGCCTCAATCGCTGTCTCAGCATGCCCCCAGGGGTAAGCCAAGCAATGCAGGCCCAGGGTCGAACCCCAGCTCCTGTACTCTGACTAAGCAGGTACTTCGGTTGGCTGAACTGTCAGGCCAGCCCTTTAATCTTTTCTTAATGTAGACTTAGCTTTACCAAATGCTAGCTATGTTTCCCAACATAATGTACAGGCATTAGAGCCAAATTCAAAAGAGACCTTCACATCTTATTTCCGTTATACTATCAGGTCAGTCATGGAATTCGCAAGACAAATAAAATATCAACTCTATTAGTAAGCGTGTGTGCTTTAAATATTTACTTTATTCATTTTCTTTTGACTTTCAACCACCATGCTGTTTGACTTTTAAGGCACGGTCAGGCCACCACTCTCCTGCACTTTCGCCTTCTATTTTGCTTGTGTTCGCTGCCATGGTCGCAGTGGGCACACAGCGATTTATGGTGGGGACAAATCACGTGTTTCTAAAAGAGTGATGATTGTGATCAGGGTTAGCAGATAGGAGCAACAGTGACCACAGTGAGAGCGACCTCCAGGACTTTGCTTATAATCCGAAGTGAAGCTGTGATTTCTCAAGCGCAATCATCAGGGCTCTTGCGCCAGCCTCATCAGTGACCTTTGCTTAAAAACTATAGACTTCTGATCCCTGCTTCTTGAGGCCCACGCCATAGCCCACATCCAAGAAGAGCCACCAGCTGATTTCCTGTCTCCCCATCACAACCACGTCCTTTTACCTTACTTTAAATAACACACAACACATGTGTAACAAGTACAGAAGATAAAATGGACCCACAATTCCAAAGTTGAGAGTTAACATAAGTGAAAACTCCTTACATCTATAGCTGGCCTGTACTTGAGCCTCTGGATAGCCCTGTCCCAGGCTGCTCCACTCAACAAAGTCAGTAGATAACGTGTACCGGGATGTATAGAGAGACAGCCTCACCTGATTTAGGGGCCTGGCCAAGTCTGAACTCTGTGGAGCAGCCTGTCAGAGAGGTAGACTAGGAACTTAAGGGGCTGATGGAAGGGGCTCTCCATGGGAGTAATTTGTCTTCCCAGAAATTCCTCAGCTATACATTTCAATTGATTGAATTAGAAGCACCCAGGTGATCTGAAACAATCTTTTATTCCCTCTGTAAGTTGATATATTGTGGCAATAAATTACAACTGCAAAGCACTTTGCTGGAAAAACCTAGTTTAGTGTTTGGCTGAAACCTGTTGACCTCAGCACATCAAAGCGACTGCCATAAGCACATTAGGCATGATTTCATATGCGCTTGGCACAACACTCTTTGTATCGGTGCTCGCTCGTAGTAAATTGTTTCTTAAGTAGCAGGCTTTATGTACTTGAGATACCCACTGAACTTTACCTTTTTCTGGAAACTATTGCCCCAGAGAATTCTGTGAGCCTCTTACATGCTCTTGAGCCGATTGGTCAATAATCTGATAGAATTTATAGCCATGTTTCCAGCCTTTTAATGGCTTTCTCAAAGTCATCAAAATCCATACCTAAATAGCATGTTCAATATAATTAAATATTTAACAGTTATGGAAAATCTCTCTAGCTTTGTCGTGATTCCTCGGCTAACAGCTTGATTGGCGAAAACATAGCTTAGAGTGCCAGGCACGTTTGAAAAAGTATTCCTGCTGGAGTTGTGATCACTTGGAGAAGCGTTTTAACTGCACACCAAACTTTTAGCACGTCATCGATCTGCCTGTCAAATAATATCATCATTTCTATTACCAAGTGAAATGCACAACTCCTCATTTTTCCATCTTTTTTTGTATTGAAGACGTCACATGAAGAAGAAAATGAAGATGAAGAAGAAGAAGAAGAAGAAGAAGAAGAAGAAGAAGAAGAAGAAGAAGAAGAAGAAGAAGAAGAAGGAGAAAAGAAAAACAAAACTTAACTCATTTCATTCTTTTATCCAAGTAAAAACCCAAGTAGCAAATTTCTTGGAAGTACGTAATACATCTCTAGTACATAGGACATGACACTGGCATGAAAACCAAGAATGATACCGAAAAGACCTGTGCCCTGAACCAGCTGTGTCCCTTGACAACTTAAATAAGAGAAACTAAGGGATGTGTAACATCATATTGGACCAACAGCCTTAGCGTCTTAGTACTGGAAAAGCACTGTCACCTGTGCGATGCGGTTACTCATGTTAGAAAAGAATGCACATGACTTGATGCAAAACTGTCCTGGGACCAATTAATAATGGCACAATGCCAGAAACATGAATGTCACTCTGTTTTGGTGTTAATCACCGCCCTTTATTTATTTATTTATTTATTTATTTATTTATTTATTTATTTATTTTTGTCTTTTTGAGACAGGGTCTCGCTGTGCAGTACAGGCTGGTCTTGAGCTCACTTTTGTAGCCCAGGCTGGTCTCAAACTCGCACCGATCCTCCTGCCTCAGCCTCCCGAGTGCTGGAATTACAGGTGTGCGCCACCACACCCGGCCCTGCCCTTTTGAATGTCGTACACAGACAGGAAAGATTTCCATCATTGATCTCCCAATATAGAGATAGGGAATGTCAGGAGAGCAGTGAGCCCTCACACGGCAGACACTGGGATTTTGATGTCTATATTATCTTCAGAGATTAGTCCTTTTACTAAAAACAATGGGGATCAGAGGCCACTTTTGCTAAAAGAAATAATTATGTGAAGTGCATTAACATTTATTCCTTGTTTCAAAACTGCCCCGATGTGTGTACAAACGCATAAAAGTGTGATTTTACCCAAAGTAGTAAATGATCAAGATCCTGGATTTGTAGTTCACATTGCTTGTGGGACAGGGGCTCAGATCCCTTGGTCCCCAGCTCTTAATCACTTCCTGTGAGCCTATTATGAGGTGCGCTGCTGTTCAGCTTTGCTGTACAGTCGCTATTTTTAACTCATAATTTGGAATTATCAGACACATCTGTCCTTTCAAAGCCTCAGTCTTTTATGTGGAAAATAGATTGAATGATCAGATCTTATAGGTTATCCTGACACTCATGCAGGAAGAGGTATGTAAAGGACCTTGTAAGTTTCAAAGGACAATTCAAATCTTAGCAAATATACCAAAGGAATTCAGCCATTCAAAGTGAGGAATTCAGAGAGTAAAACAGATGTTCATTAGCATGTAGACAAAACCAATGACTAAATCTTCACACTCTTGGGAACTTAGCATCCTGTGGCTATTTTTTTTTTTTTTTTTGCTTTTTGTTTGAGACAGGGTCTCACTACGCAGTTCAGGCTGGCCTTAAGCTCACTTTTGTAGCCCAGGCTGGTCTCGAACTCACATTGATCCTCCTGCCTCGGCTATTTTGAATATAATAAATTTTTGTCAAATAGGATCCTGTCTGAGGGCACGCTAATAGTTCAGTGGATTAAAGCATCTGCTATCAAACACACAAGCTGGGGATTGGATCCTGACCCTACCATGCTGGTCCTGCCCCTGGGGCCTACTGAGATGGCAGCTGAGATTGGGCATGGTGGCATGAGCACCTACACCTGTAATCCCAGCTCTTGGGAGGCTGTAAGCAGGTGGATGACTATGAGTCCGGTCTAGTGATGTGACGCTGAACACCCTGTAGACCCTTCTCTAAAATGCAGAAAGATAGATAGATAGAGATAGAGAGAGGGAGAGAGAGAGAGAGAGAGAGAGAGAGAAAGAGAAAGAGAGAGAGAGAGAGAGAGAGAGAGAGAGAAAGAGAGAGAGAGAGAGAGAGAGAGAGAGAGAGAGAGAGAGAGAAGTTTGTTTGGGAAGCGTGCCTTATGAAAACTTAACTCTGTAGCCAGAGAGTATACTGTCTTATTTGAGCAGACTGCCCCACCATCCAGGTTTTTCCAGTGTTAGACCTGCTACAGCAGAGAATCCCAATAATCATAGCCTCATACTGTGCTTTCTGTGGGCTTGGGTGAATGTCAGTAGCAGCATCTACCACTGAAGCATCATATGGAAGAGTTTCAGCCTCCTAAGGGTCTCCTGTGTTCTGTATATTTGTCTCTCCTTTCTCTGGAAACATTGGCATCTATTGACTATTTCAGGTTACATAATATTACCACTTCCTGAATATCATATTCTGTAATTTGAATCAAAAGTTAAAACCATCCAGCAGCAAAGTCTAACTAGGAAGTATAAAAAGTAAAGCTGTAGTAAGATGCAGAGCTGTAAAAGGCTCAAGTCAACAGTTTCCAACGTTGCCTTTTCTGCTGATAACCCACTACTATTATGGAATATTATATTAGCCTATACATACAGCTACTTTCTCTTAGTTCAATGAGAAGAAAGATTTGTGCCGATAGTGTCTAGGCAAGATAGGTCTGCATCTTGTACTCTGAACAACTACGATGAAGACAGCAATATGCAGTGTATTAATTATTGGAACTGTCCTACTAATCTATTTTGAAACTGCATCTTTGTTACTTATTTCTTTTTAAAATTAATAAAATTTAAATATAAAATCATGTGGGAAGCTGTATTGCTGGATGTGGTGAAGCCCAGCCCACAACGCACATGGTAAACTGAAGGAGAAAAAAAGATTTCAGATTGGCTTGTGCCACTTAGCCCGATGCCCTTATGAACCTTCCCTGGCATACTTATTCTTTTTCTTTAAATAATGAATAATATTCCATTGTGTGGAGGGACCCAGTTCACAGAATCATGCCCCTGTCCTAACGTGTCTGCTGAGTATTCCTGAATCCAAGATCTTCATAGTAAACTATATTCCCAACTTCTTTTCTAAAAGGACTTTCTAAAAAGAATTTCTCCAAGCTCTGTTTTGAGACGGAGTTCACTGAATCGCTAAGTTACCCAGGCTGATTCCGAACTGGTGATCTCCCTGCTTCATCCTCCTGGAGTGCTGGGATGGGGCCCGGCAGGATGGCTCAGTGGTCTAAAGCGCCTGCTTAGGAAAGCTTAGGCGGCTGCAGGGACCGAGGTTTGATCCCCGGCACCACATGCTGCGCCAGCCCTGCCCTCAGGGCAGGCTGAGCCGGCCATAAAAATAAACAAACAAAAGTTCTGAAACAAGAAAAAAAAATAAAAGTAAATTTCTAAAAAAAAAAAAAAAAAAAGGTGTGCCTGCTGCGCAGGCCCGCCACTCACCTTCTGAAGGATATCTTGGTTGCTCCTTAGTTTTGTCATTTATGGATAAAGTTTCTATAAATATGCAACTACATTTCTGTGCATGTCTTTTTAGCTGTTTAGATAAAAGGCAAAAAGACTGATTGGTGGAGCATGTGATAAAAATGTTTAGTTTTGTAACAGACTGTCAAAATATCTTTTAATCCATGGTGTTATCCTCATTCCCAACAATGAGTGACAGTGATATTGCTACATCTTTACTAGGATTTCTTCCTAGTAGATTTGTGACATGCTTTACCATTGTGTCCCTTCTTGGAGTGTGTATATAATCCTCAGATAAATGTCTATCCAAATCCAAGCAAAAAAATTGTCACTTAATGTTTTTACTTAATATTATAGGTCGATTTCATAAATTCTGAAATATGCTTAGATATTCCCAGTAGAATGCTTAAAGGAAGTTTTGAAATCACTCTTAATCTTTATGTGTGATTGTGTAATCGTGTATGTCACATGTAATCGTAACTTTTTGCCATGAGCTGAGATCCACAAAGCTGGACCTATAGATCAGTCACACCTGTGATTGCTTAGGAAGCAACCGTGCAGCAGGATGAGTGGTGCCCGAAGGAGACAACCTTCCTCTCCACTTCCAGGCGCTTCCCACTCTTAGTATTGCCGCTTGCGCTCTGTCTTCTCTCAGGTCAGCTACAGGATTAGATTCTCATAAGGACCGTGCCCTTGTTGGGAACTGCAAATGAGAGGGAACTCCAGTGTGGTTCTTTCTGAGAATCTAGTGCCTAATAGGGTGAGGTGGAGCTGTGGCAATGAGGCTAGCCATGAGCAGGGGCTGCCAATATGGACCGCATCAGCAGAGGACTCTGACTGCACAGAGATCATAGTGCGTGGTGAGTTCCTTATTAAAAGTTCATCAGTGAGGGACAAGTGACAAGCTGCATCTGATGGCAGGATCGACAGTGCTCAGTTAACTGATGGACTTCGCTGTGCAGCTTCATCTGATAACAGAGGCTCAGTTAGAACCCAGTACTTCTTGTACACCACTCCTGACAATCCAGGATTTTATTTACTGGTTCCTTTTGGGCCTCGATTCTGTGGTGTTCTCTGGCCTCAGTCACCCTTATAGTGAGTGCTCAAGCTGAGCCTGACCAAAATGGAGTAACAATACAATGTTACTCAGGGGCTTCCGTGGAAAGAGAGAAAGATCTAATGATGAGACTGTAGAAGATTCTAAGACCATCAACAATAAAATGAAACATTTAATAGAAAATAAAAAGAGTTCCAGTTACACTATGACTTCATCAAAATTAGTGATACACATTCTCCATGTCCCCTGTGAACATACAATAACTTGATATTCCATGATATGCCATGAAACCCTCAGCACTACTAGCCTATATGGAAAACACTTTAAAATGCACACCACTAGAGTTATTTGAAAAGTCAATACGAAGAACAGAAGCAATTTTTGCATCCCACCACTTCATGAAATATGTGTTCCTGGTGGCTGACTACATTGTAAAGCTAAGCAGCTCTTTTTCCTTGGTGAAGAATTGACCAACTGCTACTAAGGGCATTTGCCATGGATGTGAAGCTCAGAAGGTGGCATGTATTCCTCTCTAGATAAACTTAGCACCAGGTGCTTAAAAAAAAGCAGAAAAGATTGACTCAAAAGAGTTAGAGAGAATTAGTGAGACACTGAATCGCATAGTCCAGGCTGGCACGTGGGCTACTGTTGAGAACATGGTCAGGAAGCAGGAGGTAAAGGGGGAGAGACTCCCTTCGGGGCCACACCTCCAGTGATCATTTACTAGAAGAAACTCAGCTATAGTGTCTCACCTAATTCAGCCACCTTCCAAAGGCACCACCTCTCAGCGCCCCAGGCTCCTGGTTAGCATTCTTCACGTAAATTATAATAATAGTGATACTTGGTTGTATGCGATACGTATTTTCAGGCTATGCATGATACTACGCTATATGCAGTTTTTTGGCAAACAGCAGCACAGACGCAGAACTATTTAAGTCATGGAGAGATTACATAGTAGGAAAACTGAATTGGTCATTTTGTGTCAGTTCTTTACCATGAAGTACAATGTCAGGCCTTATTTTCCTAAATGCCTTTATAAAATTGAAGAATTTTTTCATGCATAGTTTTGAGTTTTCTTCCATGCTTTCTGTACATCTATGAAGATGCTTTTTTTCTTCAAAAATAAGCTGGTTACTTAGTAAATCATCTTATTTTTGAATTTTAAACTATGCCTTCCCATGAAAAATCCCAATTGTTTTGACACATTAATCATTTTAAATTTTCCTGAAATCTCTTTGGCAATCGTTTGTTGGGGATATGCATATTTCTGTTCGTGATGGATGCTTATCTATAATTTCCATCTTTTATACTGAATTGATTGTGCTGCCACAGTTAATCTGCATATCTTGTTTCCGAAATTCATGTAAGAATGACACACTTTTACTGTTCTATTAAATTCATAAGACATATAGTCTGTGCCCTGCTCTTTCTTTTTGTTAACGTACTTAATTAAAAGTTAAATTATTATAATTTTATACAGAGACTATAATTTTCTACGTCTCAGTTTTGGTAGCGTATGTGTGTATGCGTGTGTGTGTGTGTGTGTGTGTGTGTGCGCGTGTGTGTGTGTGTGTGTGCACGTGTGTGTGTGTGTGTGTGTGCTTAATTATTAATTTTATTGCAGTTAGCACACTTAATGGGCTAAAGTTGCTATTAGTTGATATCATATTGATTGTTTTTTTTTCTCAGATTTATACGATATAAGATGATATTCCCTCTTTTTCCTTTTTTTGTTTTTGAGACAGTGTCTCTCTGTACCCCAGACTGGTCTCAAGGTACTGACAATCCTCCTGCCTCACTTCCTTCTGGATTTTTTTTTTTTTTTCACTACTACTCTTCTCATAGTTAGTCTTTGTGAAGGTTTATCCAATACACATATATTTTCAAAAAGCAATTTTATGTCTTTTTAAATTTCTTTTCCTTTATGTATTTGGTATAGGGTCTCATAACACAGGTCAGACTCACAGTGATCCTCCTCTTTTCAGCCTCCTGAGTGCTGGGGTTAGCACCATGTGCCACCATGCTCAGATGCAGTCACTGGCTCAGCACGCCCTAAGGGAGGGACTAGCACAGCATGGGGAATAGGGATTCAAACCCTGGTCTCTGTGCTTCCAAAGTGGGTGGTTAGTCTGCTGAGCTATGTCGCTGGCCCTTCAGTTTTTATTTCTGATCTTAAATTTTTTTCATTTCTTTTTTGTCCAGTCTTGTACTTGGTTTTTCTCTTCCTTTATTTTTAGAGGATGAATTGGTAATTGCTGATTTTTTTTCTTTTGTAATATATACAATTAAAACCATCACATGCCCAGTAAAACTTGTCTACCTAGCGTGCAATTTGTTGTATCTCTGTGATCATTCCATTTGAAAGGTTTTCTAGTTATCCATAGTAATTAATTTTTGATTTAATATTTATTAATTATATGCTATTTACAAGCTATAATGTGATATTATACATATTTTGTTGCTAATGATTTCTAATTAAACTTGGTTCTGGTCAAAGAACATGTTCTCCAAGAAACTGGTCTTTTAAAATTTAATGTTGCTGGGCGTGGTGGCGCATGCCTGTAATCCCAGCACTCGGGAGCCTGAGGCTGGAGGATCAGTGCGAGTTCGAGACCAGCCTAGGCTACAAAACTGAGCTCAAGGCCAGCCTGAACTGCATAGCGAGACCCTGTCTCAAAAAGACAAAAATAAAATAAAATAAAATAAAATAAAATAAAATAAAACAATGTCAATTTATGTCAAAATGGATGGCATCTTTTAGTGAATATGTCCTGTGCACTTTGGGAAGAATGTGTATCTTATTGCTTTCATGCAATGTTCAATAAAGTAAGGGTGAGATAATATTAGGTGTGTTTTATGTAGTATGGATTTCTTAGTTTTCTTTTTTCTGTTATTCATCTGACTGAGAGAGTGATTTTCATATGTGCATTTATGTCTTTTCCCTTTTTTTTCATATCTATGAATTTTACTTAACACACTTTTACAAACAAAATTAAGAAATTTTATATTAAGGATTTTTGTGACTGCTTCCATCTTTTCTCATTGTTCAGTATTCTTGGAATAGTTTTGCCTTGATTTTATTTTAATATTGTTTTATTTTTCTATTTCTTTGGCTATCATTTTCTCATATCTAGCACTTGTATATTTACTATTTTGTTTCATTTCCTGCCTATGTTTATCTTTAATGAGCATTTGTTATTGGTAGTAAATTTATATTTACCTGCCTATCTAATCTTTTAACTGGAACGCTGATACACTTACCTTGATGGACATGCTTGGATTTAAATCTTTCTTGATGCTATTTGATTTCATATCTCTCTTCTTTTAAAAAAAAAAACAAAAAAACAAAAAAATACCTCTTATTCCCTTTGCTCTTTCTTTTAGATCCTTGCATTTTCCATCTAATTTCATGTCCTCTAAATGCTATTTCATAAATGGTGTAGGTCTTCACTAATTTTTGTATAATACATCATGTTTTATTTTGTCATTTTTACCTCTGCATGACATGACTATTTCAACTTTAAGGCATAAATAATATGAATTCCCTTTTACCAATAATAGTAGAAAGAAAGAGAAACATTAAGAACTATATTCAGTTTTGTGTTAATCCCTCATTTCACGTCCTGGAAGAGGATTTAGCAGGAAAATAGAATGAAAAATCCTTAGATTTAATTTTGTACACGTTGAAGACACCTACAAAATATTGAAAACAATATATCAAAGGTTTGATCCGGTGTGCACAGTGTAGCAAGTATAGGCGAATGTTTATGTCATTTCTCTTATGATAGTATGGAATTTCTCTGTTTTGCAGTTTTAGGTATAAACATTTTTGAAAGATTTAAAGATTCATATCTTAATTTCTACTAATGCTAAATATTTAAAAATAATTTGTATCTAATAATAATGTCATGTCTTTACAAGTATATTCATTTACATATTTCTTTATATTCCATTAAAGACCATTTTAAATGGTAAATCAGGGTTGGCAAACAATACATCCCTTATTGCATAAGGATCTTTTAGATAATCACCTCCATTTTTTTCATGACCAGTTTTATGAGATCTCATTAAAATCAGATCAGGTCCTACAAACCGCATCCATTCTAGCATTATTTATCTTGCTTAATCACAATAACCTACACTATCTTCTTAAACTCGGTCAAATCAAAAAAGTAGATACAAATGTTATCTCTGGGATAACAAAAAATTTCATTTGCTTCCTAAAAGATGCAGCAGATATTCACATAAACATTTATTAGCTGAACATTGGATTAAAGAGTTCCATATCTGAATATATACTCATTGAACCCAATACTGAAAACTCTGCTAATGAGATAATTCCATATTGCTTCTGAATTATATCCAGTTGAATGATTTCACTAAAGTCAGTGAAGTTCTTGACGGGGAATGACGTGGCTGGAGACAATTTGCCTACATTTCTCTTTGTATTTATAATTTCATTTTTATAAAAATTTCTCTAGAGAAAATTTTGATTTATTTTCATGAATCTGTAACAGACCTATAGCCTATTAGATTGGACAAGATAATTGATTGGTTCTTTTGCTAAACAATTTTAAACTACTAAAATGTTCTTGGGGCCTGGCAGGATGGCCCAGTGGTCTAAAGTGCCTGCTTAGGAAAGCTTAGGAAGCTGCAGGGACCGCGGTTCGATCCCCGGCACCATATGCTGCACCAGCCCTGCCCTCAGGGCAGTCTGAGCCAGCCATAAAAATAAATAAACAAACAAACAAATAAAAATTCTGATGCCTCACGCCTGTAATCCCAGCACTCGGGAGGCTGAGGCAGGAGGATTGGTGTGAGTTCGAGACCAGCCTGGGCTACAAAAGCGAGCTCAAGGCCCGCCTCAACTGCATAGTGAGACCCTGTCTCAAAAAAAAAAAAAAAAAAAAAAATTCTGAAACAAGAAAAAAAAAGTGTTCTTCTTCCTTCGCCCTCATTCTTTGCTGTCCTTACTGGCTGCTATCCAAATGTTGACTTCAGAATCGGTTCCCTTTTCATTCTATCTGACACATCCGAACACGCTTAGGGACTAGCAATATTAACTCCCGTTTTTCCAATATGTAATTTTTCTTTGCATTACAGTTTATTCAGTTCCAGTATACATATGTATTACCAAAATTCATTTCGAACTTTTGAAGAGCTGTGATGTCCTAAAAAAACTAGTCAATCATTTCTTTCCCAGATTTGAGATTTTAGTCTTAATATTTTCAGATATTTTAAAAATTCCTACCATATCATTATTTATCAGTGATGAGCTGAAATTAAGGATTGTGTTGAACAAATAGCAGGTTTATCTAAATGTGTACACCTGGAAACCCAGTACTCAGCCACCTTTGTGCTTCGGCAAAGCACTAAACATGCTACAGCAATGCCTCAAGTGCGCTTGACAAGTGCATGAGGTGCACGCTCTTTCTGTCCCCGCAGCTGCACCACCCCATTCCTGTTCCACTAAGGGGACATTTTATAGAACCTCGAGTGCTTTGATAGTCAGAACAACCTGTGTGTTACATATGTCTTTCCTATATTTTTTTCTTTTTCTTTTCTTTTCTTTACTTTTTTTTTTTCTTGCTTTTGGATCTAAGGTGGTCTGCAAATTCCCCAAAGGTTCAAGAAGAGTTGTCATTGTGTCCGCTAACTGATGTGTTGTTCATTGCTTGGTTGGAGGGAACATGGTTGAGGCCTTGTCCGTCCTAAGTGGGCGTAGATTTTCTATAAATGCCCCTTGGGGTGCTGTTTCAGTCTGTTTCACTTAGATAAGCGTTTGGAGCAACAGCACCACATAGCGTGGCGTTGACGTGTCCCACAGCTGACTGCCTCCGCAGGCCGTTTCCAGCTTACCTCTCAGCATCCATTCCAGTTTTTGTTGCATGGCAGGCTTTTGCTTTGCACTGTGTGATCGTGGCTATCTTTCCTAAATCAATGTCTGGATATAATCATTAAGCACTTTAATAGGAAAGGAAATAAGGAAACCTCATCCCATTAGGGAAAAGTTTCAATCCACATGGTTTGCTGTGGTGTCGTAAAGAATTATGAAAGGGGAAAGGAAGACCTGGCTTCCATCCCATGTCCTTGTCCTCTGCAGTAGATTTCTTGTCTGGAATGCACACTGGGCTTCCTGCTTCATGGGTGACCAGCACTGAAGGCACTCTCATGCATAGATTACAGGGCGCTTCCTCTCTGCTCCTGACATCTGCCAAGTGAACAGTGAACTTTTATGGCTAGGGAAGCATGAAGACGTAGGCAGCCCCACAAGGCTGGCCCACAGAAGTCAAGGCAAAAGGCAATGGTGTGTGTGTGTGTGGGGGTGGATATTTCTATGTGATCTTATTTTCCTAACTGATCAAAGATCATGTTTTGTAGAACTGTACAATATACTGTAGCCCTTTTTGATGTAGCATTGTGAATGAGATAACTAAAAGCCAGGTACCAGAAAATTAACCTGCTTCTTTGTTTGTAATCAAGAACTCTACAGGACTGAAATGCTGAGTACTTCGTGTAGCGCAAACCCCAAAACATTAATCATAATCCTAGTTAACAGACAATATAGACTCAGGTCAACAAAGTAAACTTTTTTTATTCTATTGTTTACTTGGTATAGGGTCTTATTACACAGCTTGAACTCATAGTGATTCTCTTATTTCACCCTCCCCAGCACTGGCATTGCAGACATGTGCCAGCATACCCAGTTTGGGTGGCCCACACATCACAGGGGCCAGCGTGACATGCAGTACCAGGAATTGAACCTGGGTCCTTGAGCTTACCAGGCAGGTGCTTAGATTATCAAACTATCTCCCTAGCCCAACAAATCATATATATATACATATATGACTTTAACAAGAATAATCATGAACACTTAAAATTCAAAATCATATAAATATAATTTTGCATTCAGAATTTCTCTTTTAAGAAAATGTAGGTGGTAATAGGAAAGTTAGCAGAGAATAATCAATAAGGAGTGTCTATCCAGGAATGAGATGTAAATGTTATATTTTTTTGCAATGCCACAGTGAAGTTTTAATGATCCCCTTCTGGGTGACAATAGAGAAAAGTGAGTCATGAAATTTCGATTTCTCGGTGGAAGCTGCCAACTTCTTGTGTACCTTGGCTTGCCTAAGGCAACCTACAGCTCTGGAGAATGTTTCGACGAACATGCACGGTCATTTCCCTCACTCAGGCATACTCAGTAGGAGATCGTGTGTATTTATAACTTCTACAGCTGTTCTTGGAAGGGGGAATCTCAGAAGATCTAGCTCTACCCATGGGGTTCTGGTCATTTTGTTTACATCATTGGTTCAGAGAAGCTCCAGGACTTTGATGTGTTATGGCTCCCTCACCAGCAGACACTAGTAGCCAAGCAAAATCCTCAAGATGCACTCTTAATACAAGGATATATGGCATTTCTTCATTTTTCATTTGAGCCGTACCTATGGGTAAGAGGCCAGCAATGCAGGAATACCTTAGATGTGTGTCCCACATACGCATTTGCTTATGCAAGGTTGAAGAACTAAATGATAAGAACAGAACATTAAATTGTGCCTCATCTTCGCCCAATGAAGCCTGTCCAATTATGTGAGTGCACTGTACTTCTTAGTTGTGGTCATTAGCTTCTTTCTTATTCTTACTTTCAAAAGTGAAGACCTGATTACTACCATATGACTTGTGAAAATATTCCACTTTGCAATATGCGCTGCATATAAATGTGTGGTTTGTGTGGTAGGGGGTAAAGTGGGCAGCTTCCCTGCCATCTGTGTGCTAATTAACCACTGTCAGATACACGGTCATCACAGGAAGAAGTCATCTTCTGTTCTACAGGATGCAAGTTATTTTGCCAGGATCACAAGGACACGGTCAATATGGGCTGTCATCAGTGGCTCCTAGTTTAGTGTGTGGCTTACAGTTAGTGAGAACTTCAAATTAAATCACCTCCCTGTGTGTAATTTGCACACTCGCTGCAAATCATAAATATTGCATCAAATGGAACAGCTCCGCTTCTCACACTCTAGTGCGTATTGTTTCTGAATTCCTTTCTCTTACCATTTGTTTATTCTAGGAATAGCATACTACGTCTGTAGTGCTCTGGGACGAGGTACACAAAGTGTGTGTGACAAGGGTCGCATAAGACGTGAACACTCATAAAAATGTAATTACAATAAATTTGAATTAACTAAGCTCTTTATTTATTTATTTATTTTTTTTGTCTTTTTGAGACAGGGTCTCACTATGCAGTTCAGGCTGGTTCTGAGCTCACTTTTGTAGCCCAGGCTGGTCTCGAACTCGCACCAATCCTCCTGCCTCAGCCTCCCGAGTGCTGGGATTACAGGCGTGAGCCACCACGCCCAGCAAATTTTATTTATTTTTTTCTTGTTTCAGAACCTTTGTTTATCACTCATTTTATGGCTGGCTCAGCCCACCCCGAGGGCAGGGCTCGCACAGCATGTGGTGCTGGGGATCGAACCGTGGTCCCTGAAGCAGCCCAAGCTTTCCCAAGCAGGCACTTTAGACCACTGAGCCATCCCGCTGGGCCCCTAAGCTCTTTAAACATAGTGACCAAGGAATTATCTTCTTGGTGCGATTATTAACACAACTTTAACATTTGAAGACACGTAGTAGCTTTAAAATTCAAGTCAGTTCCAGGGACTAGAGTTAGTAGAAATACTAGCAAGGGAAGTGACTAACAGAAATTAGTTACCTATTGTTGTGAAGTAGAATTTTATAATTTAATCACGTTTGGAAATGGATGAGTCACAAACATGGATACATGCGCATCTACAGCGTGTGCCCTAGTTTGACAGTGTATGTGAATGAAAATGAAATAACAATATTTTTCAAGACATGTCAACATACTTACTATTGTAATTAAGACCTTGGAAAAGGAGAAAAAAATAATGCTTTGCTCCTATGAGCATACACACAGGTACAGTGTTAGTTTTCACACGTTTTCATGCATATACTATGAAGACAAGAATGAAAGAGAATTATCAAATGGTAAGTAGCCCTCTCATACTTAAGTAACATAATGCAGTGTTCTCATTGTGGAATGAAAAGCGTATTATTTTGTTCTTCATAGGAGAAACATTATTTCAAATGGAATAAGGCATTATCTATGCAGTGTTATTTTTGCATAGATTTCCATTAACAGCTCAGATTATGAAAGCATATTTAATGTTAGGGTTCTATTTTAGCAACAAATGTAGTTAGTTTTAACTTTTAGACTACCTATGAAGATACTCAAGGCTTGTGTTGATTCTGGACACAGTGGCGGTGAAATAGCTTAACTGAACACAGGAAAAAGTACCCTTTGAACAGATGTGGACATTCTTTTGCGTGAAGGGACTCATATATTTTGGAAATAGAAATTCTGGGTCATTCCCTCCTCCCACGCGCTATCTTGCTGATGAGCGCGGGAAGGCACATCTATCCATGCACGCGCTCTCCATCATTCTAAAGAGCAAACTCACAGGGAGCACTGCAATGTCTTAGGGTAAGCTTTGAATGAGATGCTATGGCTTGATCAGTTAATGGCCTTGGCATGAGATTGGGGTCGAAATCCAGGTTCCATTTATTGCTATTCCAACCTAGGTCACTAGATACTAGAGAATCTCAGTGTTGTCATCTTAAGGAACAGAGCCCTTTACGGGGCCTTGTTGTGTCATTGAGAAAGTTGGACCCGTTGCTCCTGACATGTCCAGTGCACTTCCTCACATGGGGCAGATGTTCACCACGTGATAGGTCTTAAATGAATGGGACCCACTTCCGGGCACGCAGGAAATGACTCCTTGCACCGTCTTTCTAGCAGCTATGTATATTTCCTTGCCTGACCACAGGGAAAGAAAGAAAAGAAAGAGTACGCAGTGATGATTGCGGAATCTCAAGAAGGAGAATGTGATAAGGTCATGGCGAAATTGCAAATTTAGAGCAATATGAGAAGCAGGTGGTATTTATTGCTCCAAGTGAACTGTCAAAAATACAACTGTTGAGTAAATACAGTAGGTTTGCTTAAATGTTAATAATAAAATACAGAGGTAAAATTTACAATTTGCCTCACTCTCCATCTGTCCATCTGGTAAGAATTATAGAATTACTTTCCCTATACTGTGTGAATATTACACTATGCTTTTAATTTTATAGTTTGCCAATTCATTTGTTTGAAAGGCATCACTTGGCCTGGAACCCGCCACCAATGAGATTATAAATAATATACAATATCTGATTTTAGGAAAGAGAATAATAGAAAAGAATGAATTACATGTTGCCCTTGTGGGTAATGCTGTCAATAGAGAAAAAGCCAAGATCAAAGTTTATGGGGTCTTTGTTATTTTTATAGGACAAGGAAGAGGCCATTGAAGGCTACAAAATCCCCCTGCAGTTGTCATTTCCTGGTAGCTGAATGCCAAAGGTAATTCAAGATAGATAGACAGACAGACAGACAGACAGACAGACAGATCCATGTCGATGTTGATGTAGATATAGGTATAGGTATAGGTATAGGTATAGATATAGATATAGATATAGACATAGATATAGAATATATTTAGTATATGTAGAACAGGGTCCACCAGTCTATAGGGTCTCACTACATAAAGCTGACTCATAACGATTCTCTTGTTTTCAGCCTCTCCCAGCACCACCAAGCTCAGCCTCACTAGCTATCTCAGTGCACCAGCCGGCATGGCATGCAGGCACAAGCCCAGCCGCTGCCTGCTCTCGTCCGCTGAGCTATCAGGCCGGCCCTAAAGCAAGATATTAAGCACCAACATATTCTAATTTTCTTCTATTTGCTTGAGAGAATTTCAAGGCTAAATCTGACGCTCTTGGCCCTCAGAGATAAATATCTATCTACGCCCACTAAAATGGAAAGGGCGGTAAGGTGGATGTGGTAATGGCACGGATGGAGAAATGCGTATATATTTTTGTCAGTAGTGCATCTAGGAACTTCCAGTAGAGCACACATCCCAGAAACTTGTGGTGAAAATTAGAACCGGAACAAATTAAAAGTATGTAAAGCATAATGCTTTGAAGAAAAAAAAAAAAAAAAAAAAAAAAAAAAAAAACCGGAAAAAAAAAAAAAAAAAAAAAAAAAAAAAAGACTACCGGTATAGTAGGTCTGAAATACCCAAAAGAGTAACCCATTGATCCTATGTTTGAGATGACAGCAGGATCACTGAATAGATGCATAAGACAGTGAAATGATTTGGGGGAAGGATTGCTTCGCTTCCGAGCGCGCCATGCGCCGAAATGCATGTGCCGAGCAGGGAGCAGCGCTATTCTCCCTGCCGGCCTGAGCGGCCTCTGCTCCCGGGGAGGAGGCCTTCTCTGCTAGCCGTGCGTTTGACTGTCTGGCCTGGAAGCTTTACCTCACTGTTCTTTTGCACCTAAACTACAACCTCAACAGTCTTATTTCAGACTGAGGAGAAGAGGCTGATGATGCCCGTGTTACCTGTATTTTTCTCAAGATAAATGGAACAGAAAATTAAAACGCAATCTCCAAAGGAGACATTTTACATGCTGTTATAGTTTGTTGTAATAAATTATTGAAACACAGTTGAGGAAAAATGGAAGTAAAATATAAATAAAAGTAGCATTGTGAAGCGTTTAAATACTGAGCTAAACCAAGTCTCAAGATCATATTTATGTCATCGGTATTTAACACGATCAGCCATGCCTCACTGTAGCATTGTGCTCCAGGCTCCCTTGAACTGAATTGCATTTACGTACTGTGGAGCATTATGTCATTTTGATCCATGCTATTGTTTGCATAATTTTCTTTCCTTGAACCTGAATCTCATAATATCAGAAAAATATCATCCTCATGGATTTCCGACCCCTGTGTCTTTCTCTTCTGAGGCATGTTGCGACTTCTGTCATGTTTTTATTTCCAAGACTACTTTTAGTTCTTCCCCATCAAATACTTTAAAATATGATTTTAAAAGGACTTGGTTTAAATGATGAGAAGTAAAAATATTTCATAAGATGGGATTAGCAGAACAGCTAACATTCAAATGGGCATCTTCACTTCTGGCCTCAAAATCCATGGTTTGAATCCACAGATGATACAGTGAACACAGGAGGCTGAGGCAGGAATCCCTACAAGTTTGAGGCCAGCCTGAGCCACCAGGCAATGCTGTCTCAAAAAAAAAAAAAAAAAAAAAAAAAAAAAAAAACTAAATATGAAATCAGAATTTTTTTTTTTTGTCTTTTTGAGACAGGGTCTCACTATGCAGTTGAAGCTGGCCTTGAGCTCACTTTTGTAGCCCAGGCTGGTCTTGAACTCGCACCAATCCTCCTGCCTCAGCCTCCCGAGTGCTGGGATCACAGGCATGAGCCACCACACCTGGCTAAAATCATAATATTTTTAAAATGTAGAGGAGTTCTATACTGATATTTGCAATAACTTCTATAAATCATTGATTTTAAGCATAATTTTATATTAATTTCCCTTAACATTTACAATATATCATATGTCTAGATAGATAGATAGATAGATAGATGGGTGGATGGTAGAAAGATAGATAGATTACCATATTTGAAAGTTGTTTCTGATAGTTTTGAATGAATCCTTCTGATAAAGACGGAAAAGGGATGCCCTGGAAGTGCAGTGAGCCTTGGCGTACCCCAGGCACTGTGTACGATGCTTAGCGGCAGGCTCTTGTCTGCCGGTGACTCATGAGGCAGCGGAGCCTGGGCTTGTAGCGCACTCACCTGGGTAGGCGTTGGTTCGCTGGTAGGTACTAGGCCTGCAGCCCATCGGGAGTCTCCGGGCAGACCTGTCCCACATCGACACAACACAGCACACTCCCGCAACAAGCTGCTCGTGCGTCTTCAGTGTCGTTGTTTCAGATTTCCACAATTCTGACTCTCAGAAATCTTGTCTTATTATATCACTGAAGCCCAGAATTCAAAAACACTTGCTTAAAAATATCTTTCACGAATGTTTAGTCTACTTTTCGCATTAGTTTCTCCGCCATGTTTTATAGAAGAAGGCACTGGTTTATAAGCTAAAATCATGTTTGCATTGTTACAGATTTACGATTTTGCACAACTTTTTTCATTCATCATTTCCCTGGCTATTCGTTTGGTTTACCTGCGAGTCTCAAAAGCACCAAACTTCAGACAGGATTTTTAGTTTGGCACACTGTTGTCTTCGTCAGCACCTGCTTGTGGCACATGGCCTCTCGCTGCCCTGGGTGGCACAAGGGTGTGACACGCCTTCCTTTTTCCGTCCATCTACCCTCTCCATCCTTTCCTCGCCTGGCATAACTTGATCCACACCTTGCTCAGAGGTGAGGAGATCAAGAGCTATAGACCCAAGAAAGATGATGGCACGGGAAAGCAAAAGGGAAGGACAAAGCGCCGGGCTTTAGTCAGCCTGCAGACGCACTTAAGAAATGGGCGGGACCACTAACAGCCGAGAGCTTAGGCAGAGTTGCAGGCTTCTGTGTTTCTCCTTCGATTTTTAAGCAAAGCAATAATGCCTTCGGCCTGTAGCTCTTCTCGGTCCCTGTTACGGTCTTAACCTGGCAAATCTAATTTTTGAACCATATCATTCTTCAGGAAAGGTTAAATGGTTTGCACAGCCCTCAAACCATCACCCCGAGTTTCAAATAACAAACCCACAAACTTTTTAAAGTTATGTTCAAGTTTTCCTTTTTTTTTTTTTTTCCAGGAGCGGGTATTGAACTCTAGCCCTTGTGCTTTCCAGGCAAGTGCGTATTCTACTGTGCTATCTCCCCAGCCCCTTCACATTCTTATAGTGATATGCATATGATACCTTCATCCTTTATTATGACTTTCTTGAGGACATAAGGGTGTGGTCTCGAGCTACCTCATTTTCCTAGAAATGTCTCGAGCATACCCTTCTTTATGGTAGAGTAGCATTCCACTATGTAAAAAAAAAAAAAAATGTATCTTCTCTAGTCATTCCCCAGTTGATGGCATTCGGGCTGTTTCCCAGATTTGGCTCTTCTAGTCTGTGTTGCTATAAGCATGGACACACGTATATCACTGTGATGCGATGCTTTCCATTCCTTCGGGATCCCTCTCGTTCGCCCCCTGTCGCTTCCTTCGCCCCTCCCTCCACCTCTTCTTCCCCTGGCCTTCTAGCCTGAGCAGTCTCCCTACTTCTTAGCAGTTATTCTTCATGTGCCCTTCCATTTTCGGTAAGAGAGACCATGTGATATTTAGGTTTGTGCGCCTATTTCTTTTTCCTTTCCTTTTCACTTAATGTTGGTGTCCTGAGACGCACTCACTGTCCTATGAATGACTCGTGCTTATCTTTCTCCTCAGTAGAGTGGTATTCCATGGTATTTATGAATGCTTACCATTAAAAAGTCGAATAAGTGCAACTTCTGGAGATGTTGTGGGGAAAAGGTCTCCTTCTACAGTATTGATAGAAATCTGTACAAATACTCTGGAAATCAGTACAGAGGCTCTTCGAAAATCGAAAGCTAGAAATCTCACTTGACCCAGCCGTGCCCCTTTCTAGGTGTCTGTCTGCAAGTGCCACAGGCATTATACTACTGAAATACAAATCTAAGGTTATAGCAGCGCAGCACGTGAGAGCTCAATTCTGGATGTGGTCTAAATGCCCATCAAACAGATGAATCAATGAAGAAAATGTGCTGCTTATGCACCATGAGGAACATTTTTTTCTGTTATCACTTTGCAAAACACTAAGATCAAAGTAGAGAAAGAAGAAGTGCTCTATAATTCAAATTTTATGAACATATATTCAATGAAAGATTTAAGATATAAATTAAACTTTCTCTGAAAATATTACAAAAATAGATGAAAAAGGAGCCAAAATTTTCGTACTAACAGTTGATCAAGCAAACGCAACTTATAACTCAAAGAAAGTTTGTAAAAACCAGAAAGAAGGAGAGAAAGCAATTTCCACATAGTAAATAAGGCCCACGTTTCTGGTTTGTCTTCCCAAGAGCACTTAGCTGTAACCTCATGAGCTATTGCTTGGTGTGTTTGCAGTCATTCACAACAAAAAAGAAATATCAAACTATGAGTCACTCAACCTGGGATGGAAAGAGGGCCTGGGAGAAGGGAAAGACCCCCAGTAATAGGTGTGCCCCCCTCCAGGGCCATTGTGCCTGCTAAGCCTGAGAACAGGCTCTAATGTAAAACAAGAATGAAACGCTCAGGAGACTAAAAGCAAAACCCATGATCGTCTTCAGCAAAGGTCAACAAGATGACACTGTGTGTTCCAGTTTGTTCTCTCGTCTCACATCCAAGTTTCCTTTTCTCCAGAGTGTCAGGCTGTCCACACTTTGGCCATGACTTTGCTGTTTTAAAGAACTCTGAATGCAGTGCTCAGGTGCTGCCTGGAGCTTGCTGTGCCAGGGAGCTCACACAGGCAGGAGCTGGGGTGCTGCTGGGCCTGGCCTCCATGTTCACAACTCAGCATTGCCCAAGCACCCTACAACATCCATGAAAACGGAGGAGCGTTGCATGTACGTGAGGTGCCCAAGGCTTCCAAGAACCTGTGTTTCACTGAGAAGTGATTGTTCCTCATGTGGGACTTGGTCTTTGCAGGTACTTCATGAGACATAGCTGTAATAAATAGCAATAACTGATACATAATACACTATCTCACTTGTTAGCCAACAAGGAATAAAAATGAAATTCATTAATCTCATGTGTTATGGCTCAAATTAATCACATAACCTTACAGAGAAAATAGGAGATGGAAATTAGGAAATAAATAGGCAATCTCGCAAATTCATTTCTTGATGCACTAAAATAAGCATGAATTATAGTTATGCAGGAATACATTAAGAAAAGAAGTAAATACTTCGAAGTGGTGGTTTGTGGAAATGCTGGGAGTTGGGGAAGATTAAGAACAGAGAATATTATTTTTAATCTAAACTAGGATATGAAATGTGGGTTTAAATGATTAAATATTTACTAGACAGAAATTAATTTATATTTTTAAAATATGAAAAACAGGACCAGTTTTGATGATAGAGTTAAACTTTGAAGCCTATGACTGTGGTTAAAACGAGGCCAGATTTTGTGGTCATATATCTAACGGTAGACAAGGAAACTTTTTCAGGCATTTTTGTGAGATCTATAAATAAGAGTAAACCGCATACATAAGGGGAAATGTGGCTGCACTTGATTCAGAGACTAACTGGTGATGAAACATTACAAATTTCTAATTTTCTTCTTTTTAAACTTAAAAGCACTGCAGATATTTGCTAAACGGGCTACGCAGGCCACTCTACCATCTCAGTTTTCCGATTTACATTCTCAGCTGCAAGAATCAACGGTTCTTCTAGATTTAATCTTCCATCAGGCTAAATACTGAACAGCAACGCTGTGTCGGGTAGCATGCCCAGTGACAGGTCTAGACAGAGCCCACACCTGCAGGGAAATGTGCTTTGTGCCAATAACGTCTACAACATGCATAAAACTGAATCAGAAAAATAAAATGTAAGTAAAAATGAGGTGCTTGCCTAGAAAAATATAATATGACAAAGTGTAGATTAAAAATGGAAAGGCATTACTAGCTCACAAAATTTTCTAAAAATACTGCATTCAGTAAGTGCAACTTGCTAGTTGACACAAAATTATGTTAATGTGGCAAGAATTGAAGAGTAATTTAAATATAATTAGGGCTTAAAAGATAAATGGCATCAAACTTGGAACTTGTTTCCCTGTGTGTGGAGTATTTTTAATGAGAGTGAAAAATAAAAGCAAAAATAATCTGTAAATTAAAACTCATGCTGTAGTTTCAATTTAGCTAGAGTTTATTCTTGCATGGCTGATAAAGATGATGAAATAAATAAGCTTCATCATGAATTTCTTCTCCAATAAATGACATTTTTAAGCATCTTGTTTGGCAAAAAAAAGTGGCAAAAATTTCTTGATCTTTAGTAGAACACATTTTTCATGTGTACTCATTTCTGCAAATAATGAAACATCTTAATAAATATAGACATGCATTGTAGATCTGCCAATGGTTAAATAATAAATCTCATTAGCTGCTGTATTTATCTAGTAGGTCTAGTTACTACTTTTTGTGGTGTGGGTTTCTTTTAACATGACAGCTGATCCATTATAATATGACACAGAAGGACTGCATCTGTTAGACTGTAAAAGTCTCAGTCTGATCGACCCTTTTTTGGTAAGCCCTGTAAATATATCAAACACATCCAACCTATGAGTAAAGTGAGGATAACCACTGGTGATGACTATCAGCTGAATAGAAAAACTGAGCTTTTTCTAAAAACCTACTTCAGATTTCAAAATCGTTTAGCAGTTGATATTTTATTAACTTGGTCTACAAAGTTTTATAAGACTCTTTAGGTACTCATAAATTGAAAGACAAGAACTACATATACAAATTACAGAACAAAATGAAAAGAGACAACTGCAGAAACAATTACAAATATAAGAAACAAGAAATGGTAAAATAGCGTATGTTATCTCTAATTTACAAAATCTTATCTCATAAACATTTTGCATGAATTTTTATTACAAAGCATGAGTTTTAGTATATGTGCTAGGAAGCCAGAACAAAGCATAAATTTTAATGTCTCCCTATTAGAACATTTTATTTCATATGTATGGTCTCTTTTAGCTTTTTAAATATTTTATTAATTTCAATGAGAGGGAAAAAGCAATGAGACAGTTTCAAAACAGGTTAGTAGGACAGTTACAATAATTAGTACATTGCATATTTTTGTCTTCATACTAGTTATTCAGAGTATAAGGTGCGGCGGACATGATATCTTGTCCCTTTCTTCTCATTGAACTAAGAGAAAGTGGCTGTATAACTATCCTATTTTTTCACTACAAAATGTCCCTTCATGTATATCCTCCTTGTTTACTTTGTTTCGTGAGAGATGGGTGTTCCATTTCCATTAAATATTGGAGGTGCATGAATTCATCAAAATAACCCAATATAGTCCAGTAGTCCATAATAGTAGTGGGTTATCAGCAGAACGGGCAATTGTCTGAGGTTGCTGACTTGAGCCTTTTACAGCTCAGCCTAATAATGTGGCTTTCTTTTTTATGCCTTATGATTAGACTTTTCTGCCCGATACTTAAGAACAAAATAAAGGAAGACCTATATAACAAAAATGCAACGTTTGGATCTAACAAGGTCAGCCAAATCCCCTCAGGATTTACCCTGAAATCATGCAGTTTTTTGTAGATCTTTTGTCAGTGTCAGCCATCTGCATAAGTCACAGCCATTTCTTGACCAGTTTGCTCTCTGTGAAAATCTGAGAGAAGGTTTTCTCTCTAGGTGACTCTCCTTAGGCACACTATGCATCGTCAGTCACTTTCCTCTGTAGCCCTATAATCTTAATCAGAAAATTTTGGACACCAGTGAGTTATAGCCCAAGTTCTTTTATGACCTGAGTCCTCATTGGTCTTGAAGAGCTAGGGCCAAAATATTGGCTATCCCTGTAGACTATCTTCTTTTTTTCTTATTTTTGGTCTGTAAACTTAAGTTGTTAACCATCCAGAAGAGGGGCTTCATAATCTTATTCCCCTATACCATAGGCACTTTAGCTTAACACCACTATCTTTCTGAGTATCGAACACCTTAGATGTAACATGTAACAGGTATTTTCCAACAATCATTGATATTCTAAACTTTGAATTCCTATAGAATGTGGAAAATACAATTACTTATTTTTACACAGAAATTTAAGAATCTAACTATATACAACATTGTAGCAGAACAATCCCATGGCTTTTCCCCCTTTGTCTCTTATTCCCTTTTATTACCTTTTTCTTTAAACATTTACTTGAGGGAGAGTAAAGCAATAACTGATATGACATTCGAAGCAGTACACATTTAGAACACCAAATGATACGTATTCCAAAATTGGTTGTAGTATTACACATTGCTATCCTCAGTGTAGTTGATTAGTTCACAGATGCCAGCACATATAGTTAGTCAGGGCGAGGCACTCTATAAATTGACTGCTAGTTTCAAACCTGATGGAGATTCTTAGGACCATTGTCTTAACCATCTTGTGTACAGAAATGCGTGATTTTGCCCCTGCCATGCCTCCTCACTTTTCCCCTTGCTCTCTCTTCACTGTTTAATCCTAAAATTCTTGCTTTCCATTTTCATATGTTCTGTTTTCCACCTTGGTATTTATTTTTCATCGGTCATTTAATTTAGTCATAATATTGTATTAAAATACTGAGAGGAATAAACATATGTATTATGCATATATTTGTATACATTATTGATTTTTCCTAGACTAAGTCCATATATTTTTAAGCGTAGGTACAGTTAAGCCCCTTCAATATATCAGTAAATACCTTCTGATATACATTACTATACTATATAAAGGTGAATTATGCTAATATGTAAATTCATTTACTGATAGTCTGTCTATTCCATGTGAAGACAGACACCATATGGTATGAAGCTTGTTTTTATTTTACCAAGTTTAGAGTAACTCTTGGATTATAGTAGGTGCTGTATTAATTTTTTTATGATTAAATGAATGAATATTCAAAGTAAATAATTTCAGACCAACTGTTCCCATATTCATTGTAAAATCTGGCTTTCTTCCATAAAATGAGTGGTCCTGAGTAGAAAGTAAAACAATACAAATTTTTTTCAAAGAAATATGTGTGGCTTTAAACTCCAAAGAAAAAATGTCAGGCCCAGAAAACATCCCTGGGGACAGCATTAACTTCGAAATAAACAGGTAAACATTGAAGGTCAAAAGCTAACAAAAGGAGTTTTGGGTACTTGGCAGGAAGTACCACCCTCAGCTAACATCCCAGGAAGTACTTCCAGGTGGAATGGCCTGGAGGTGCTGAGGGATCCAGAGAGCGGGAAATGGTTGCAGTACAGAAGAAGAAGAGGAAGGCGCCAAGCAGACTCGCTGATGTAGTGCAGGGCAGCAGGGTCTAGGTTGCAGCTCCTTCCACACCCATGGGCATCGTCTCACTGGCCCCTGCACTCCCAGTACCTGCCTTAATCTTTGTATGTTACTACTGCAAATGCATGTGTGCGGATTTATTAACTACTTTGGTCTTACTTGGTCCTACCCAGGGCTTTGACCATTACTGGAAAAAGGACCTTAAAATAATCTGCTTGTGCCAGCGTGAGTATTCAATACAAAATTTAAAGATAAATATAGTGTCTTAAGCTCTGTTTGAACAATTGCCATTGGAAGAATTGAACTCTATATTGTCTTATTTAAGACTATTCCAGGTAGATAGCTTTCCATGTTGAGATTTAGTTTCAGCATTTGTTTCCCCAAATCATCTACCTCCTTAGAATGGCTACAATCTATTGGCAGGCCACAAAAAAATGAAAATATGGATCTCTGTCTCATGACAGAAAATAAGGGTAATTACTCATCATGTTTATTCATATTCAGAAAAGTATGAGGAGCAGAAATGCTTACCATGAGCATGTGGTTGGGAGGGCATGGTTTTATTATTTCAGTCTTTGAAATAAAACTGCTTCTTTCAGAGTATGGGAGTTCTGAGTATGTTTTTATCTTGTATTTCAATCTTGCAAGTCAAGAATAAGAGGGCTGTTGGAGGATAACCCCTCTGTGCTGTGGGTTGTATATTTGTGCATACCTATGTTAATATGCTTACACATAGGCATGGTGTACAGATATCAGCATGCATCCAAATGCAGTTTCACACGTATACATCTGTGACTTTGGTGGATAGAAGACTTCTGATGGTTTCTCTTAATTAGCTGTGCTCTGGTTCTTTGGTAGCTCACAATTCTATAAGTGAAGTTGGTAACAGACCAAACAACATGATTATACCAAAACATAGTCAGACTTCAAGTTGTCTATTATGAAATGGACATGCTAAAACCATTAGACAAGCCACTGAGCATTGTTGGAGTGAAGGCTCATTTTGTGCTTCTTGGTGGCAACAGAAACTTTCTTTCTGGGAGCTGAATGCGCTGCCATTTTCCTGTTGTCCCCAGGTTCTAGTAAGTGAACAGAGGTCTCCAGAAGTAGTGTTGGTGCCGCGACTGAGAGCGTGCCGCACTGAGACACACCAGCGTAATTCTGATGAGTGGTCAGCAGCCAGGCAGTCTTCTACATATCTGCATTTCACCCCTGCATAAAGAATAGTTCTTCAATTCCTTTTTCTTTCAGAGGTTTTATGGCACCCTTAGCCTATTCATATGTTTTGAAAAAATGTTTCCCTGATACATAAATCATTGGCTTTCATATAAATATTATGTCTTCCACTTTTCTGAAATTTTGTCAACTCTACTGGGCCTTCAGCCTTGACAGTTTTTTTGAGTTTGGGGGCAACTGGGTACAGTACCTGAGGATGCGGAATTCCTTGGACAGGAATCCAGGCTGTAAATTTTCTCCTGTTAGAAGCAGTGATCAAGGACCGTCAGGAGGTCTGGTGAGCCCAGGGGGAGCAAAAAGGGCAGACGTAGCCATGAGGTTAGAACGCAGGTTCTGTGTCTGCCGGTCACCCCACCACTTGCCCTGGAAACGCTCGCTAATGCTTTCTTTTTCTGCATGTTTATAGGGCTTGCAGTCTGCTCGTTTTCCATTCAGTTGTCTGCTCCCTAAAATGATAGAGTTGGAATTATACTAAAATGCATTTATTTCTGTATAACAATACATGTTTTTTCTTAATTCTCTTAAGATTTAAGAACTTATAACTTATTTTAAGGCCAGGTTTCTTGTAGAAAATATTGGTGAATTAAGCTTAATGGTGCTTTACTATTTTTATGGTGGTATAGAATGGAAGCAAAATTTAAATTATACCTTGTTTATTTCATCGATTTCCCTAGGCATTTATGATAATATGTACTTATGAAAGTTTGACAAAAACATTTTTCCTTGATTATCAGAAAAAGTTTCTTTGGGGTGGGCCAAATAGCTCAGCAGATTAAAGTGCCTGCTTAGGAAGAAAGCATCAGCTGGAGTTCGAGTCCTGGCCTGCCATGCCAGTCTCACCCCCGGGGTGCACTGAAATGGTGGCTGTGACTGGTCATGGTGGCACGCGCCTGTAAACACAGCATTGGGAGGCAGAAAACAGCAGCATTACTGCGCGTCTGATCTGTGTAGAGAGACCCTGTAGGCCCTGTGCTAGAATGCATTTTAAAAAAAGAAGAGGAAAGTTTCTTGATTACTGTCGTCTTGTCTCCACTTTAAAAAAAATAAACCAAGGCAAATGAGACAACTCAGCAGACTAGGTGCCTGCCTTGGCGAACACAGGGACCAGGATTCGATACCCGTGGCTCTGTCTGCTGTGCTGGCCCTGCCCCCCGAGGCGTGCTGAGCCCGCAGTCAAGTCTGGGTGGTGGCGCAGGACTGTAATAACAGTGCTGAGGAAGCTGAAAACATATGGATCACTGTGAGTCCGAGCTGCATAGTGAGACCCTATGCCAAATACATAAAATGGAATAAATAAACAACAACAACAACAAAAAAAACTACATTGAAAATGATTGTTATCTAAGTATTCTCTATCATTGAAAGTGTTTTAGAATTGCTATTAAGTTTTATTTCAGTTAAGGTTCAAATGATAAATGACTGAAAGTTTCTATGGCATTGCATACTATGTGCTGCTAATGAAAGGCATGGCGTGCATCTGAAATAGAATTAAACACGACCAATATACATGTAAATATATAAAAAATTAAACATCTATGTTTGTCATTTTGAGATGTACATATAAGGCAACTACAAAATAAAAACATTTAAGAATGTATAGATTTTTTTTTCTTCAGTCTAATAATTTTTATCCAGATGCTCCAATACCTCTGAGAAGAAAGAAGAATGGCATCGCACCGCCCAGAAAGCCTTTATCCAACAGAGCTCTTTGCTCCAGTGGCCGACGTATGTGGCATGATGCGTGGCTCTGCTTTGTTGTTTGTACACTTCTGACTACAGCAGAGGCCACAGGGGAAGGAAACCAATAGGGAAACGCTCTCTACATTCTGGGCCTTCCACTCAACGATGTTGGAAGACTCCAAATGCCAAGCTAAAGCAATGGAAGGCATCTGAGGAAAAACCAGGTGTGACAGGAGTGGGCGGGTTTGGAGGGAAAGTCTTTTACCACCAGTAGCTTTGGAATAACCTTTAATATGTATCTTCCCAAAGGAAACCATTAAGTCAGTGGTTTTATCGTGACAATTGAGACAGTTACATCCATAGAAGCATGGTAGTTCAGTCTTCCAGGGATAGACTGCGGTGCATATGGGTGGCTGTGTGCATGTACAGGTTGCAGAAGACCCCAGACTAGGCTGCCCTGGAGTGGCACTTTGACATTCTTAATGATCAAAATGTTTTCCTTCTGTACATAAGGTTTACGTAATGCAGTGTTTTCTAAGAAGTGCAGTTTCTTGAAATATTGTTCTCCCTGCACTAATCCTGTTCTACTATTATATTGTAGAGCATTTCTCATTGCTGATTGTAAGCCCTGTTTTCCTTGTTACATTTCTGCCCTTGAATAATTAACAGCAGAAAGTGTCTCATTGCTCCAAGCAAAGGCTAAATCTCCCTCAAATATTAGATCTAATCCCAGGCTGCATTTTCTTAGCCCCTGATTATTGTCTTTCCCTATTCTCGATTCTCTTCTTCATGTTCAATTTTTAATTTATTACTGTGGCCTACAAGCGCCTCTTCATCTCCTTGTTTACCCGAATGCGGCACTGTCATTTATAGTGGAAAAGCACAGGGCCAGCCTTTCACTTTGCTGACCACGGTATGGCACAGTGTCTTCTTCTCACAAACCAGAATTGTTCTCAGTAACGCTGACGCAGATCAACTTGCCCCCTAAGATGTGAGGTGCTGCTGGGGGAGGTGTTTTGATTTTATTTGTCACGTCATCGTGTGTGAGGTATTTAGCACTTACACACAGCAGTCTTTTTGCGAGAAACACTTCAGAAATTTCTCTGTGTTCTGCCAATAACCCTGTAAGAAATAGAAATAGAGTATTTATAACCTCTATTTCACAGGTGAAGCTACTGAAATGACACATTTTTTATTTTTCAAAGTTCTGCTTTTGGAGAGAAATGTCTCTGCAAGTCGGGAAGATTCGCCATGGAGGCTTTTCTGAGGGCCAAAACGGGAAAGGGAAAAATAGATTACTGTACTCCAATTTCATCTAGCGGCCTGGACTCAGGTGGTTTTATTGCCTACATTCATACAGCAGTAGAAGGACTCGATGAGACAGTTCTGTTCGGGCTCCTTTCGTATCAGTCGTTCTCAGATAGCGCTTTCCTTTGAGATCTGTGCTGCAGTGGCTTTTTCGGTGAGGCAGCTCAGACTCAATTTGGAAAGAAGTAGAGCTACAACAGCTGCTTTGCTAGATTCTTCTGGCACTGGAGTTGGCATTTGCACTTACATACATTTCTCCAAGGATTTCAGGGCCTGCAAATTTCTGTAAGCTTTGGGAGTGCTTTATCTTTTAATCTGATTTTTATTGTAGAGCATTTAGAATATTTGCAGATCCAAACATTGTTAAATTAAAGGAATGGCATTAATATTAATGTTACAATTTTAGATTTAGAAAGCTTTTTTTTTTTACTTCTAATAAATAATCATAAACTATCCACTCTTGCAGAGATGCCCACGGGTTTCATTTTTAGCTGCCTTCTCTGAATGGCTTGCTGCTTACGCACACTTCATACACTCAGATTCCCATACCATTTTCCACATTTAGCTCTCTTTTTTGCTCAACATGGGTCAGGCAGGACTGCCAGATCCCAGAGGGTAAAGCCGCACATTAGAAGCAAAGCGTGCATTCTGGCTCAGCTTAGAATGCACGCGCACTCCCGGGCGTTTGAGGATGAACGGTCCTGTTTCTCAACTCCAGGCTGCTCTCTCAAAATTCGATATTCCGAGTGGGTGTCATGATCACGTCCCACTGTCCTGGAGCCTGGAGAGTTCGTGATTAGTGCAGCAACGAGACCGAGTCCGGCTGTGCACGCTCTGCCTGCTTCTGCAGTGTGACTTTCTTGGATGTCTTCACATGATAAGGGGAGAGATCCTCCTCTCCTGTCCCTCCTAAGGAAGACTGACTTCACCTTGAGGGCTCCACACGCTCTCCAGATCTCCCGCTGTCTACACGAGCTAAGCGCTTGCATCTCCTCAGATTCCGCCTGGAGGTGTCAATCCTAAGGTGATCATGTTGACGTCAGATATGGGGTCGGCACCTCTGTATGAAGAGGCCCACCAGTGAGGTGCCCTAGATGACCCTGGCCACAGCCCTCACCTGATCCGTGCTGCGCCAGCTTCTTCACCACAACCTTGATTCTCCAGGACAGTGAGAAATAAGTCCCCTTGCTTTTAACCCTGCCCATCTACCACATTGTGTTTTAGCAGCCCAGATGCACTGAAATGCCTTCCAAACACCTAGTCTCTAAATAGCATCATCTTGGGGAATGGGACTCTGACATAGCAATTTCCCAAGTTTATAATTCGATCTGTAGCAAAGCCAGGGATATGTCTTAAACTAGACAGTGCTGTGCTTTGAATGAAAGTAGCCTGCATGTCCATATGGAGGGTTTAGTCCCCAGAGTAATGGTAATGAGATGCTTATGGACCCTCAAGACGTAGCCCAGGAGAGATGTTCAGCCGGGGCATAATGCCCTTGAAAGATGCAATAGGAACTGCATCTCCTCCTCTTGCTCTCTGCTTCCTGGCTAGGAGGTGGCCACGGCTTGAGGTGTCACACTCAGCAAAGCAAAATGAAAACGGTGCCTACTATGGACCTCATGCCCCTGGGACCATGAGACAGAGCATGCCACTCCATGACACGTATGTAGCCTGGGATGGGTAGCAGAGGCTGATCAGGATAGCACAGCAGTGGCCAGGACCGGGCTCCCTGTGCCACAGTCTGAGCCATGGTCCTCTGTCTGCCTGGGGACCCTCAGCAATGCCACGGATTGTGCTCTGCAGTCTAGCAACCAAGCTCCATTCCCATTTCCAGGACACACACCATAGTTCTCTGTAAACTTTTTTTAATTTCACTAAAGTTCATTTTAATACACAACAAATTAATTTTAACATCGAAGAATATCTGTGAAATGTTCACCCAGACAAAGCAATGCATGGCAGACATACCTTTAACAGCAACAGGACAGAAGAAGTTATAGTTCCTGCTGGTTTAACTGGGGAAGTCCTGATTCCATTAATTCAAGGAATAACTAGGCCATGAGTGAGTCCATGTTTAATCATGGTTGGCACAAAGTGAGGAAGACCAGGATGTGCATAGAGAGGGCTGCCCACGAGCTGGACTGGTCCTGCTTGGAAAAGAGTGTGTGCAGATAAGAATTCCCCAAGAGACAAAGAAGACGCGAGAAGAGTGACACTAGGTTGGACGGTGGGGGATGCCAGGGTGACACAGCCTGAAGCCCATCAGGTCCAGGCGAATTCATGCGACTGCCTCAGGCCACCACCCAGTATCAAGTAACTCCAAACTGGAGAGCTGCTTTACTGGTCTTAATAAAATAAGGACTACTTGGAAGACATCTGCTATGTTATGTTCACATCACTTTCCAAAGTTGTTCTTGAAGATATATATATATACACACACACACAGACACACACACACACACACACACAGTCGGAAAGAATTTTCAATAAAGCACGTAGAAAAGTTATTTGTTCATTTCTTACTTAGGCTGCACCTAAAAAAATGGTTATGCAGACGCAGAAAACTGAATCTAGACTCCTATATCTCGCCATGTGCTAAAATAAAATCAAATTAAATCAGAGATCCAAATGTTGAAACAGAAACACTTTACTTGCTGGAAGATAAAATAGGTAAAATTCTTGCAGACATAGACCAGACCAGAACATGCATAGAACTTGATTGCACAAGAGAAAACATCAAGAATCAACACATGGAGTCACATTCAACTACAAGAGCTGCTCCCCAGCCAAAGGACCAGTCAACAGAGCGAAAGGAGCAGCGCAGCCGCCGCGCCGCAGCAAAGCGAGTGCACCCGTGTTCACAGGGGCACGACTGGTCATAGCTAATCCCATGGAAATGGCCCAGATGCCCATCAGCTGGGGAACGGATTAAAAAAAGGCAGTGCTCTCACACAGTGGACAGCTACTCAGCTATGAAAAGGTGAAGCAGGGGCTTTTATAGGTAAATATAGACCATAGTTGTGCATGAAATAAATCAGACCCACATATATAAACATTGTATTGTCATGCTCATGTAAGAACCTGAAAGACTAAATAAAATCTGAAAGCTTCCATAGATACTGTGAAAAAAGGGAAAGAGTCTGTTCAAAGGGAAGAAAGAACTAGATGAGGGAGGGGACCAAGAAAGAAAGAAGAGGAAAAGATATATTTATGTATATAGGCAGGATAGCTTGGATAATTGTCCTGCTGATTTACGCTGGTCCACTAAAAGGAGCAGTTAATGCTAAACTTTTTCTCCGCTTTTTTATTTCTTATCATATTGAACAAATCTGCAGGCTTATATTTTGGTATACTGAGCAACTAATTTGAAATAACATGTAATATAAAAAGTACTGTTACTTTTCTATTATTTTGTTTAGTAAAATTCTGTATCGCTTCTAATGGCTTTTTGTCTGTTTGTTTTTATACTATTTTTTATTCTCTTTATAAAAAAATGGGGAGATAGCTGCTAGCTATTCCCTAGAAGGGACTTATACCTATAATCTATAAAAAAATTAAAAGAAGTTAGAGCTCTCAAAATAAAAGACGCATTCAAGCATGGGCACAAGAAAGAAGGAACATATCCCAGCGGAAGGGCAGAGGCCGGTAAATGCGTGGAAAAGTGCCCAACATCTCTGTATGCAAATTAATGCAGCACTGATATTGCGCATCTCACCCCAGAAACAATGCCCAACATCAAGAACCAAACAGTAACAGATTCTAAGGGGTCTTCCAGGCAAAAGGAACTTCTCCACATAGTTGATAGGAATGTAAACTAGCATGAACCCTGGGAAGGAAGGCGAAGGACAGGCCAAGGAAGGAAGAGTAAAGCGATCTTAGCTGTGTTAACTACCCATACCAGGTCCCGTGGTGCATACGCTCACATGGACTGGAAGAACATACAAATAAAAAATAAACATTGAAAGACAGATGCTACCTTATGTGCCTTCCCTCGTTTTACTTCCGTGCCTAAGTGTAACACGTTGCTTATCAAATTCCTCCATCCCATCCCTCGACTCACACCTCATTTCACATCATCTCTCAAGCTTACTTAAAAATCTGTCCTCACTGAGATGCTTTCTGCCTGTCACTCTCCCTGAGCATCTCACTTCCAGAGCCAATGTGCCAAGCATAGCACCTTGTAGCATTCCAGGCCTTGCCAAGGAGTGCTGTTACCCACTTGCTCCTCTCAGACTGCTGTCTGGGCCTCAAGGGACAATTATCCCTGGGGTTTATCAGTTGGCCTGCAAACTGTGAAATGCTCTGGGCTGAAAATATGGAGTGAATGAATAACTTCGAAAATGCTGAGTGAATGGGTGACTTATGTGGGAACTGTAGATGGAGAAATCGTCATGAGGTGAGGCTTGGTAGACTGCTGTCCAGCACAGATGAAAAGCTGCAGCCTTAGGGGAGAGGGTGTGACAAGGAGTCAGAACTCTGAGCAAAAACAGAGCGCACAGATTCAATGAAAATCATAATGTGACTTAAATAAAAGAAGTCTGGCTGGCGAGACAGCTCAGCAGACTAAGGGTCTGCTTTGGCAGGCTCAGGAATCAGGGTTGGATCCCCACTCCTACGTGCTGTGCCAGCCCCGCCCTAGGGTGTTCTGAGCCAGAGACTGAGTCTGGACATGGTGGCACATGCCTGTAATCCCAGCACTGAAGAGGCTGAGAACAGGAAGATCACTAGGAGGCCTGGCTGTCTAGTGAGGCCCTGTACCAAGTACATAAATGAAGGGGGGGGGGAGAAAAAAGAGAGAAGTTAGCTGATTTCTTTTTTTCTTTTTGTCTTTTTGAGACAGGGTCTCCCTATGCAGCTCAGGCTGGCCTTGAGCTCATTTTTGTAGCCCAGGCTGGTCTTGAACTCACACTGATCCTCCTGCTTCAGCCTCCCAAGTGCTGGAATTACAGGCATGCACCACCACATTGGCTAGTTAGCTGATTCTTAAAGAGAAGTTACATATTGCAAGCAAAACTGCATGATGCTCAAGAGCAGAGGAACTAGCTCACAAGAGAAGTCTATGAGTCTCTTATATGATGCCTCAATTTCTCTGATTTACTTCATGTATCTTGCCCTCAAATTTGCAAAGATAATACATGCTACCAGTTCCTCAAATGACATGAGTTGGGAAAAAATTATGCTGATCTGAAAGGGCTGGACCTATTCTGTTATGGCTCACAGAACTCATACTCTTATTGTACAAAAGTATATTATTGCAAATACTTAACTATCTGGATGCACTAAACTTGTGTAAAAATTTAAAAATTATATATGGAGTCTTAATTTATGACAGATTATGTTATTTGGCAGAAATAGGGAGATTAAAATCCTTCCATAAGGATTCTTTAGAAGTATATTTCATGAGACTTTTGAACAGGAAAGGAGAGATTTATGCGTTGCTGAGAGACACTTGGAATTAGTATAGAACTAAGTAATAATTCTTTGGGCTTTACAATATGAAGACCCACGAGTCACCTTAGTATTGGCACATGTGTTTATTTAACTTTTTTCTGCCTTATGTATTGTTTATTAGGTTGTAATTTTGACCATCTAAATGATCTTCCTGATGTAACTTCCGTGCATAGAGATTCATTCTTTGACATGGAACAGATGTTGTTTCTATACCTCAATTTTAATTCCTTAGAAGGTTACCCAAGTTATATTCTGCCATAAGATCTTCTGCATTCACATGGAAGCAATTAGCTTGAGCCACTGTCCATTTAAGAAGATGATGAGTTCTTTCTGTCCCACCTGTATATCCAGGTGTCCCAGCTCAAGCGCTGTGCTCGCTACCATGAGCCCTGATGGCTGCTGTATTCTGCCAAGGCAGTGGAGAGAGCTCACGCGTGGCCCATCTACTTTCCTTAGAACTCATATTTAACTAGGAGCAAACACAGTAAAATGGGCTCCAAAAAGCCACCTTGGTCCCTTCCAGTGTGGAGAAACACTACATCTGGGACAGTCCATAGACCCTAGGCCCTCTGAATTCATTGCATCATTTTTCACATGTGATATCTAATCTAAAGGATCCAGGAAAGTAAAGGATCTTCCAAAACCAAGAAGGTGCCTTGTGTGATCTTCTGCAGCCAAATTCTCAGCACGCGGTGTCATATGCACTTGGTGCACCAGCTGGAAATTCCAGCAGAGTGGCGAGGCTGTCAACGTTCATCTGTGCTCTTCTAATGCTACTTGCGCGGCTCCTATGTTTTTCTCTATGATCAGCCAGCTCAAGATTTGCTTTCGTATGTGTAGTTCCCAAGATTATCTTTCATCTCTTCTGTTGTGTCAACCTTACATGTTGCTTCCTTTTTTAAGGTTTATGATTCCATCCAGCCAAGGACTTCGTCAGGCCAACCTGACTCAGGCTTCTCTAGGTCTTTTCTTTCCCTGTTGGTTTCTTCCTCCAAAGTTTCCTCCTGCTTCTCCCTTCCAGTACCCAGTGTGCCTACCAACTTATTCCTCTAAGGCATCATTCCATCTGGACATGGCACTTCACGACTAACATCATTCAAGTTCCATTTTTTTCTCCCTCCTTGCAATCTCTTTTCAAATATTGTTTCTGCCATAGTCATTTGCTAGGCAAATCAGAAGCTAATTAAACATGAACTTTATTAATCATCTATTTTACATTCAGCACTAAGCTATCCGTACCTTATAGAAATTTATAAGCCCTTAATGATAATATCTGCAAGGAAGGAAAGAGTAATTCCAAGTGAAACAATTAGGGTTCTCAATTACAGGCACATTATCTGATGCTTAATTCTATTCTGCATACTATATGTCCTGTAAAAATATAACCATGCAGTTTTGCTTCACCTCTTATTTAACCATTTGAACTCCTTGGCCCAGTTTGGAAGCCAGTTCTCTATGTGTATTTAACGTGTGCTGATAAAACATTAACCATTCATCTACTTTATGCTCCATCTTATTAAGTGCTATTTGTCACCTCCCAGCAGTGTTGTCTGCCCAAAAAGACAGGCATGAAGGGGATTCTGGCCATGTGTGCTTTAATGAATATACAGTTAGCCCAGTTGGTTCCTCTACAACTCTAAATAATATTCTAAAACTCACAGAAATCATAGACATGCTCTTTTATTGATTAAACTGATAGTACAAGATGGCCGAGATTTTCTTACAAGAGAATCTTGTACTTTATAGTTGCTATAAGCTGTTGGTTTTATTAACCTCAAGGGAAGTTCTTCCCCTTGTGGTACAGTAATTCCATCAAGCCACTTAATAAGGTGTTGTGTGATACTGGACCCCATTCAGATGGTGACAGGTGGCCGTGAAGCCACACAAAGGAGTTTTCCATCTGTCTCGTCCCTTCAGTCCAAGGCTTAAAAGGCTGAGTGTGTTCTGTTCTGTAGTCTTCTCTATTCACCATCTCTACAACTCTAAAAACACACTTGAGCTTACAGGAGGCCTAGTAGTCATGAAGGACAAAATTATGTGTTTTGCCTTTCCTCGCCATGTTAGCAAAGCATATTGACATATTCCTTTTTGCAAGCCAGAATTCTGCCCTAGCACCTTTCCCTTTATCTATGAAAGATATCAGAACTTCAACAGCTTTTGAAAAAACAGAATTGCCATATCAAAAAAAGAGTAATAAATAACCAGAGAATTGGCGAATGTCATACTCGTCAAATCGCTAAATTCACTGAAGAAATACTCACTTTATTGCTATTATTACGGTTGGTTTAAGGCTTGAACTTGATTCATGAAACCAAGACTATACTAAATAAGACAAATAAAATAATAAAGTGCCTGAGTTTTAAATTTGCTATATAAAGAAAAAAAGTACAGTTGGTATGAAAATGGTCAGTTTATAGGTTTTTTTTTTTTTTTCCTGGTTATTTTTCACAGGTTTTTTTAAATCACTTTTTCTCTGCCATTCTAATGAACTAAAATTGAAAATACATAGAATACATAAAATAGATGAACAAAATTTTCAGGAAAACTTGGTGCCGGGAGATAGCTCAATGGCATAAGTGCCTGCCTGGCAAGTGCAGGGTCCTGAGTTTGACCTCTGGTACCACAAATTGAAATAATAATAATAAAAGGAACCCTATAGTCGAAAGGGCTGGGGAGACAGCTCAGCAGTCTACATTCATTCATGCAAATGCAAGGACATGAATTCAGTCCCTGGTACCACATGCCAGGCATTGATCCTGGGCATGGTGGCGCATGCCTATAAACCCAGCACTGGGGGAAACTGAGACAGGCAGATCACTGTGAGTCCAAGACGTGGAGTGAGACCTTGTACTAAACACCTAAATAAACAAATAAATACTACTAAACAAAACTTTCTGGGAAAATTGTTTTCTTTTCTACGGTAGGCGTACTCTTGGATGGCAAGCGGAAAATACTCCCTATTTTAATATGTTGAATGACAAGCAGCTTTCTCTAAGTGAACAGGTGAATCCTAGTAGTTCTGCTTCTCTTAGGCTGTCGTTAATGGTTTAACATATACAAGACACTTTGCTATGACATATAAGAAGTGCAAAGTTAAATATGTCACTCTTCCACAGGTTTACAATGTCGCGTGTGTTAAAATGGGCATTGTGCTGGATTCAGCAACAACGTGTAGTGCCTGTAACAAAAGAGGTGCAAAGATGCTTCCCTTCCAAGGAAAGGAGGGGTTGCTGATGGGTAGGAGGCCATGGAGTGGACCCTGAGGAAGGAGTTCCAGTGCAGGTGGACATGCGCTGGCTGCGGAACATGGAAAGCATGGTCCAGGCATGAGAGCAGCGTAAGCAAGGGTGCAGAGCTTGAGAGACACTAGATCTTCGAGTGACCCGTAAATGTGTTCCCAGAATCAAGAAAAACCACAAGGAATGCAAATATTTTGTACCACAAGCACATATTATTTTAAAATAATTTTCAAAAACAATTAAAAATGATTGACGATAGATGAAGAAATAATACAAGGTATTGGAAAGTCAATTGGAATTAACCACGATCTGTTGGTTCTCAGACTCGGATGCCCAGAAGCGCCACCTGAAGAGCTTGTCTAATGCACGCAGTTTTTGCTGTGTCAAGGCCAGCTCTGATTCCAGTTTTGGACTGGGAAGGATGAGCAGAAGTGTGGCCCTGATGATACTGAGAGGAGGTCCACGTGAGGGGCCGCGAGAGGTCTTCAACAGAAGAGGAGAAGAGAAAAGTCTGTCTTTAGTTTTGCAAGCAGTGGGGAAAACTAGAAGTTTTTGAAAAAGTGAATAACATGTGAACAGAAAAGCGCTCTTCTTAGTTGCGTCCCATGTTGAAGCAGACCACCGCAAAACACAGTGGAGAACATGGCATGTGCAGTAAACATTAGGCAGTGGAACTCTCCAGCCTTGGCAGGACAGTGGAAGGAAGGGATGAAAGGGAACTGGGATCCTGACAGTGACTTTTCACTGGAAAATGGTTTTGAAATAGAGAGTGAGAAAACAGTTATAAGCAGTTGAGCATTTGCCTGACATAGAATCTAAATTGTTCCATGGGTGATGAATTTGGCTCTCAAAGCCCTTCGTAGGGAGACACCTGCTATATATATAAACAATTCAAGAATTAAAAAGTAAGGAAATGTTTGGACAGCTTAAAACCGGAAGTTGGGAAAGAGCAGCCCTCAGTAGCACAGGCATTAAGTTAGTAGAAGCCATGTGGAAATGTGAATCGTGAAGATGGGCCATGGAGCTTAGGAAATGGGGCTGGATTGGTGGTATGATCACTGCAGAGCAAGAGAGGGAAGTGAGACTTGGAAGAGTTAGACGCAGTGTGAGAGAAACTGCTAGCATCTTAAGGATAAAGTTTTTCACTGGAAAGCCTGGAGCAGAACAAACTGCAGTTGGTGGACCCATGAGCATCTGCATGGTAAACAGACACAGAGATGTGGAAAGCGTTTTCTACATTAGGAAAAAACTGGTTGGACAAGAAACTAATAAAATGCCAGAGAGAAAGTACACCTGGAAGAGCCCCTGAAAAGAGTGGCCTTCTGCTGGACAATAGCGTGGCAACATCATGAGGAGCGCAGGCGTGAAGGAAGGAAACAAACCAAGAGAGAGTGTGGTTGAGACGGATGTAATGTTAGGAGGCTCTGTGGAGCCCGGAGAAGATTCTTAGATGGCCCTCGTGTTGTCTGCTGTAGAACACACAGATGATCACAGCAGAAGGATTACACTGAGGAGAAACACAACTACTGGCTGGGGGGCCTTCTGAGGCCTATGGGTCATCTATCATACTGAACACACTTAAACGTGTATTTCAGAAACAAACATATTGAGCAGATCTAGTAAGCCCTTCAGAGTGAGGTACAGCCAACGACAACCCAGTAGCCTTCCCCTCTCAGTAGTCACCGCTGCACAGCCAACTGGGGACCCCACCTACCAACCCAGAGGCCCATCAGTGCCTCCTCCAACCATGTCCAAATGACAGCAATCATTCAAAACAAAGCTCAGAAGAAACACACTCCAACAATCCTCACATTTCAACAGTGCCATGTGCTGCATATCCCCATGTCTGCCATAAATATTTCCAATTTTATGATAAGGTACTCATTTAAAGAGGTAGTAGAGCAGAACTTGAAAAATAGTCTTGAAATAATAAGCAAAGGTACATTCTGAAATAGGCAAAAAGAGGATGGGAGAAGTAGAGACAGTTGAAGAGAGACGCGGGATCTTGGGAGTGCCGCTCACAGGGATCTCGAATCCCCAGGTTCCTCGACCTTTTTGAGCATTGCACTAGCTTCATAATAATTGTGTGTCAAGCTGTGAACCCTGCCATCAGACCCTCAGTATGTATTGACTTGTCCTGCCCTGAGGCTGTTTCTGCTCATGAACATCAGAATGGTAGATTTTTGGACAAACTAAAAGGGACACAAACTCTGGTTCACTGCTCTTGCCTCCTTTAACTGCAGTCCACATTATCTACTTGGTAATGACCTTGTGCTTGATATTGATTGCGAGTATAGTTACACGTGAGCTTTTGACTCCAAAGTATCATTAATGTATCAAAATATTATTACGTTTTGGGATATCCTGTTATTCACCATGCAAAGAATCTTATTATTTTATTTATTGAAGTTGTAGATTTTCTGCAGCTATGGAGAGCTCCAGATCAGTGTATCAGAGACAAGCCAGTTACTCTGAGGGTACAGACATGAATAGCCTTGTAAGTAGCTGAGCCGACACTTCTAGTCCACTGGCTTTGTTATTGTTAGCTCTTGGAATTCCAGCTGACCTGCTCTACTGAACAGGAAATGGTAGTCCATTACTGTGATATACTCGGGGCCCACCATGCTCCCCCAAACACTCAGGAGAGTGCTAACAGCTCACCAACATGTCTCTCAAACCCCAAATGTTAAGCAGCACAAGAACAATCACGTCACCTTCATTTTCTGTTGTTTTCTTGGCATCACACCATATATCTAATTCTCAAAGAAATATTGCTGAATTAACAAATATACGTAGAATACACATGGGTGGGTAAAGAAGAAACAAGGATACCCAGTCTTAGCAGGGGAAGACTGGTTTTCCCTAGCTTCTGAGATTACTATGGGTGTCGTGAGAATATTTTCATTTGATTAGATCCTTTGCTGAATATTCTTAATCCGCAATATAGCCACTGCATACCCATTCATGCTACATGTTGGTTTTATCCTTAAAGTATATTTTAATTAAACTTCTAGTTCTTTGGTACTTTAATTAGAGGGAGATAAGCCAGTACATTTGTCGTTCAGGAAAATGTCTCTGGCTCGTTCCCAGGTGTTTGCTCATGGTCAATTCTGACATTTTCCTGTGTTATTTTTTCACCTAAGTGTATTCTTCTTAGTCTTAAAACTCGATTGTGTTTTGAGAGACATTTAATCTGCGTGGCTTATTACTTTAGCTCTTACACATCACATTTTATCACTTCAGTGCATTGTAAAATTTCTTTGATTCAAAAGACACTAAGGAGCTTAGTGGGTATTTAAAGACTCTCACTCTGAGAAAAATAAAATTTGGCAATTTATGCCCATTCCATAATTTTAGCGTTTTGACTTAATTTAGCGTGGAATTTGGAATCCACAGGAGGTTTCATTAGCTTCAGAGCTTGCAACTTAGCAAGTAGAAGCTACTAAACTATTTTCATTTGCTATGTTAAAAAAGTTATTATTCTCCATCTTAAACTTGTGTTTGTCCCCAGTTGGTACATAAACCAGAATAAAATATTATCCTCAATGCTTGAGTAAATGATACTTAGAAAAATAAAGTTAACTTCCTCTGAAATCAAAGTCAGTTGTCAAAAGAAAAAAAAAAAATTTGAGTCCCAGGAGGCTGTAGTTTCAGTGTTGGCAATTTCAGCTCAGGTAGCTTTGAGTTTGAATTCAGACTCTGACATGTGTTAGTGTTGTGATTAGTGGCGCGCATATGAATGGGATCCTTTCATAGTGGAATATTAACCATGTTTATTCTGAGGCAAATATGAGAAACACAAATAAGCTGCTTTGAAGGCAGAGTCTACAATACCGTACTTTGTGCTGACCACTGACATGGCATATGTGTGACACTTGGCATAGTACCTAGTGAATCACAGAAGTTACAGAAATCTCCAAGGAGGAAGTACCAGAGCACCGTTCTCCTCTGTATTCCATATTCCGTACCCTTCTGCAAACGACTTTTTTGTTTCCTTTTTGTAAATCCCCGAAGAGCCATTTGCTCGATTGTATCCCTAGCTTCAGCTTTCATTAGATTCCACTGGATCTAATACCATAATGTGCCAGTGGTTGGGGCTGCCCTAGTTCTACCGAAATTCCTTCTCCACAGTGCTAGTAGGTTGGTCACTGTAGTGTCCTTGGCTGGTAAGTCACATTCTTGTTCCAAAGCTGCTGCTGCCTCTGTGCTGGCTGCTGGGGACTCCATGCCACTTACCAGGCAGCTCACGAGAGACTCCCTCAGACCCTCAGAGCACGGGGCCCATAGCTGTGCCTGCGCAGCGAGTCCGTTTTGTCCCTCTGTAACCGCACGCAGCACTGCCCTTAGCTCACAGCTTGCCTCTCCCCTCGTCGCTGTTTTCCAGCGTTCTGTGTTATTAGTTTTGTAGAGTGGTATTTAGAACTGAGCCTACGGGACTCAGCAACGCCATAGTGGGTGGATGGCACTGGGCATCGGCTCTGGGCGTAGCGAGCAAGATATGTCATTGTGAAACTATCGCCTATTAGGAGCTGACCTTAGCAGCTGTGTCAAAGATTTGATCACTGGGTTTCTCAAATAAGGATAAATCATAGGCTTTTATAGGTAAATGGATGTAACTATCAATCATATTGATATGTGAAATATGTTAGACCCACGTGGGCAAACATTCTATCATCTGACTAGTGTGAGAACCTGAAAGAGTGAAAAAGAAGAAAATCTAAAAGGTGCTGTGAAAGGGAAAGAATTTGTTCAATGAGAAGGAAAAAATGGTTCAAGGAACAGGACAAAAAAAAAACAAAAAAGAAGGGAAAAAGATATATTCATGCATAGATGCAGGATACTTTGGATAACTGTATTGCAGATGTCTGCCGATCTGTTGAAAGGCGCTGCTAAAGGTGAAGCATTTTTTTTTTTTTTTTTGCTTTTACGTTCTTACGACAATTTTTGCAACTTTGCATATTGATGCAAAGTTTGATTTGATCTTCAAATTAAACAACTAACTTGAAGATAGCATTATGCAGTATGACAACCATTGTTGAGTTCTTACTCCTTTATTTAATGAGATTTTGTGTCATTTCTAATTTTTTTTTTTTACATTTTGTATTCTTTTTTTGTTTGTTTGTTTCTTGGTTTGTTTGCTTTCTTTTTATTTTGTCTTGTTTTATTTTGTTTTGTTTTTCAGAACCAGGGATTGAACACAGATCCTTATGTTTGTTAGGCAGTTGCTTATTCTATGGAGCTATCTCCCCAGCCCAAAATTTTGTATTCTTTAAAAACTAAAAAATAATAAAAATTAAGAAAAAAAAAAAAAAAAGAGAGAGATTCAGCCTACCTGTTTTTGGCCTGGCATGAGGCCAGTCGGCACACTAGTTTTCTCTTCCTGCTGTCATGGCTCACCACAGATGTAGCTGTTATCGTATAGTTCTGGAGGTCCCCCATCCAATGTGGTTCTCACTGGACCAAACCAAAGCGCTGGCAGGGACACCTCCTCTCGGAAGCTTTGTCTTCCTCCTTCGGCTTCCAGAGGCCTATCGGTTCCTGGAGACAGCCCTTCCCTTTCAGAGTCAGCAAGAACAGGCTGTCTCGTCCTCCTGGTGCTGTGCCCATCTCTGAGCATACTTGGAGCATGATTCCCAGGCTCGAAGACTCCTGCGATTAGACGGAGTGCACGCAGGTCCCTAGTGGTCGCCACCTTTATGAAGCCTTTCCTCTTGCAGCACTAGGAAGCACATTCGCACTTTTCCACCTTGTCTAAGATCTGTGAACGTCTTAGGCCCCAACCTGAGGCTGGCATTTGTGCACTCCCCAACTCATGGGTATTTTTAGGCTTCTTTCTGATATTTTTCCTTTTTCTAGAGATGAAAGTTTAAAATTCTTTGTGTTTGTGTTTAGACTTATTTATGTATTTATTCATTCAGTGTGTTTTTGTGGCAGGCTCAGCCCACCCAGAGGGCAGGGCTAGCAAAGCATGTAGTACTGGGAATTGAAACACAGTCCCTGTGTACTTGCCTAAGCTTGCCTAAGCAGATACCTCAGAGCTATCTCACCAGCCCCTAGACTGTTTTCTTAAAGATTTTTCTCTGAGTGCAGATCAAAACGTAGGACACACTGTAATGCCAAGAAGTGACAGTGAAGCTAGAAAGTCTTTTCAGTTCCTTGCTATTCTACAGCTTCTACTGAACCTCCTAAACCCAAGAGCTGAGGTGAATTTCAGTCCCAGAGAATAGCTGATTAATCAAGTCCTCAAATCTCCCGGGCTCAGCACTGGGACACTCTTGAGGGTGTGCTCTGAAGGGAAGAGGATCCCGGGACAGGTGCACCCAGTGACACGATCACGGCTACCTCCTGACTGAGTGCATATGTGCTATGAGAGGTCTTCTGTTTCTCCTATAGCGAACAGCAAGGCCACCGTGGAGGTTTATATACCTAGGGAAATGCAGTGTTCTTCCTCTTCCCTTTAGGGGTTAAACTATGCATTAATCTGAGTTTTATATATAAACACATGTTCTATGTGTCCAGTACACTGAATTAGACTACTTTTTCATTGTTCTAATGATTAAGTTAAGGTTTTGTAACACTATTAATTTTGCCTGTGTGTGTGTGCAGGGGCTCACTATGAAGCTCAGATTCATAGCGATCTTCCTGATTTCAGCCTCACTAGTGCTGGGATTACAGGTATGCATCACCGTGCTGGACTCGGTTGCTGGTTCAGGGCACCAGAGAGGCAGGGCTGGCATAGCATTCAGTGCCAGGGGTCTAACCCTGGCCCCTTCACTTGCCTAAATGAAGAGATATACCTTGGGCCCTTACCCTATTAATTTTTGAGTTGATTAGAAAGACTCTTTTAAGGTAAATTGAAGAAAAGTAATATATCATTGAAATGATGAGTGCATACATTATTCCCAAATTGTAGCCTTTTCTTTTTAGAGTGATAAAGAATTTCTTATGGAACAATGAGTCTCAAGAAAATATTTTAAGTGCCTGAAAACAGGCGCAGGGCCCAGGGGTTTGATCCCTGGGCCCGCCATGCATGCTGGCCCCACCTCCAGGGCACCCTGAACCAGCAGTAGAGACTGGGTGTGGTGACGTGCGGCTGTAATCCCAGCTTTTGGGAGGCTGTAAACAGGAGGATCACTAGGGGTCTGAGCTGCGCAGTGAAGCCCTGAACACTCTGTAGATCCTTCCCTAAAATATAAATAAGTAAATAAAATATGAAAAGGAAAATATTTTAGGCCTGCTATGCCAGCCCCACCCCTGCTGAGATGGCAACTGAGGCTGGGTGTGGTGGTGGTAGTCGCCGTCTGTAATTCCAGCACTTGGGAGGCTGAAAAACGGAAGGAACGCTACGAGTCTGATCTGTGTAGTTAGAACCTGTAGTCCCTGCACTAAATATATTAAAAAAAATTAGTTCATTGACTTTATGAAAATCCTAATAAGATCTTATGTGGTAATTTGGTAAGAAATAGTAGGCTAGGATTTGAGTAACACCCATTTTCTCTTACTCTTGTGGCCTCAGATTCCTTCTCTTTAGAATAGAGTGATCAGGAAGGCTTTTAAACGGCTTCCTCCTTGCTGCTGATATCTTGGTGCATGGGGTTCCAGTGAGAGCTCTTTAGCCGGTGCTCCTGCGTTTCTGTCACATTACCAAGTACGATAGTTCAAAAGTGAGTAACTGATCAGCTTTCCAAAGCCTCAAGGATGTGCTTCTTAAAAGTTCCCTTTCAAAAAAAATCGTCACGCTTCACTATTCTCACTAAGTACTTAGGCTCTTCTACACATTTGTTGTTAAACAAATATAAACTTTCTTAATTAGTTCAGATTTTATATTTGTACCTACAATTTTAAATATATAAATAAAATTGTCTCTAGTAGATTTGAAGGATAAACCTGTCTTCCTGGACCATGGTAACTTCACTGGACATCTGAGCATTATGTCCTCAATCCTGAGGTACAATGAGTCTCTTAGCGGATCGATGGATGATTCTTGACCTAACCTCTGAATTTCCACCTAGAGAGAGATGTACAAACTGAGTCTACCTGTGGGCATCAGCTTGCGAACTCCCCCTAAGCAAGAGCAGAATCATAGCACAACTTCTGCTGCTCTGGATGTTATAACAGCTCACAGCACATGTACCCCACACGACATCAAAGTCTAGAAGCACATGCTAGAAAATGAAGCAAAATTCAACAGTGAGCTGAGGAAGAACACTGAAGGCAAGATGAAAGTCAACCTCAGAAAATAAGTACCATTAAACAATGAAGGCTGTGCTGGTCTTACTCAGAGCACAGGATATTCTGAATCCTGGGGCAAAGGCAGAGCACACGGCTGAAGAATTGGCTACAATTTCTGAGCATCTACTCTGGGGTCCCGACAGCCTCACCAACAGATCAATCTCATCTGAGAAAAGTGGGTTTCAGGCACTAAGTGGTAGCAGGACGATGGAGGGTTTGCCTGGCATCAAAGCTTCTGCTTTTTCTTCTTCAACAATAATGCACTCTGGAAACAGTGGTCATTAGGAAGCATCAAAGGCTGCCCTTGATGCGGTGGAAGAGCTGGACCATGCGAGGCCCCTTTCAGGAGTGAGAAACAGGGCTTTGTCACAGGTATCCTGTGACACAGGGGGAAGTCGAAATCCATATACTTGCAGCCCTGGGAGAGCACACTCATACGCACGTGAGACTCAGACAGACAGACAGACAGACAGACAGACAGACAGATAGACACACACACACACACACACACACACACACAAGTGATAGCAGCCCTGGCTGAGTCAAGTGCACTCCCGGGGCAGCTTTCATCCTGAGGATGGATGCTCAACTCACGCAATTCAGAGTTTCTACCCTCAAAGACTGCCTGCATCCCAGAGAACGGAAATGAAAGCACAGGGCTGACCAGTATGAGTGATACCTAGTATGAGTGCTCAGCTAAGAACTGGATTCCCACAGCACTGTGTCCCTCAGGAAGGGGAGGGAGGAAGAGGTGAGGATGCAGGGACCGAGAGGAAGGAGGTTCTGCTATGCTGGTCTTGGTGCTGAGATGAGGGGAATAGGTACACTTGGGGAATCCATAGCCACCAACCTTGTGCTAAGAATTCATCACCGCACACAGCTTGCCAGTGATTGGTAATCTGTAAGATTACCTAAAGTGGAAGAGATGTGGCAAGGGCTTGAGCTCAGGGGAGAATCTAAAGTGATGCTGTTTCCTGGGCGCCTCAGACAGTCAAGAAAAGAGGAACACACGAATCCTTTGGCAGAGTTGCAACTTTATCCACATATTGATGGATTTCCATAAAGTCAGTTTAGGGTAATAATAACAGCCAATCACAGAAAACAGCAAGGAAAGAAGACAATGTAACAGAAAACCTGCACAATTTGTAAGAAACCAAAACAGACCTGCAGAAGAGGGAACTACTGGAAATAACAAAATGTGAAACACAAACATTGGCTGTCTTTAGCAAGGGTCAGAAGACTATGACCGAGAGGTAAGAAACTGAAAAAGAATAAAGTAGAAAAACGTTCAAGTATAAAAAATGAAGTTAAAGACACAGTAGTGTCTAAAGCATTTAGGTAAGCATAAATGCTTGCAGTTAAGTCCAGGAAAGGGGAGTCATTGCAGAATAAAGTCCAGAGACAAAATGAGACAAAAGGTAGGAGAGAAAGGTAGAAAAACAAGGTTGAGTGCAAGGCTATGTCTTAGCTCGCTTTGTACTGCTACGATGCTGTAGCCCAGGCTGAGCAGTTTATGTCAGATGGAAAATTCTTGAGCGGATGTTTCTAGGGGCAGTGAAATCCAAAATCAAAAAGTCCAATGTGCAAAGGGGCCTTTTGTTGACTGTCTTGGTAGAAGCGTAAGAGAGAACAATAGAGCATGCGCAGTAGACAGTGGCCAATGACACTGAGCACAAGTGGTCTATTCGGAAAGTCAGTCCTCTTGTAACTACCCCGCCTGTGGTGAGAGCTTTAACTTACTAATGCAGAAAGACCCCGAGATCAATCGCCTGTTCATGAAGCTCTTCTGAGCCCTGATGCCCGAAGGTTAAATTTGCAACACACAAACCCTGGGGAGCACATTCCAGAGGTGGGGATTATGTCGCAGTTTTCGGAACTCAATGAGTGGTAGCAGAACCAGAAACGGGGGTTGCTCTAGATAGGATGCGTGTGAATTTTCAAATCCACATGCTGCAACCTAACCTAGTGCGTGAGGACGTGGGAGGTGGCCTTCGGAAGGTGGCTGCGCCAGGAGGGCAGGCATGGCCTCAGGAGCACACAGAGGGCCCTAGATGGAGACTGCAGAGAGTTCCTGCCTCGGAGGGTTCCTCAGACTGGGGCCGTTAGGGACAGGAAGTCGGCTCTCCCAAATCTGCCGGAATTCTGACCTCAGGCTCCTTTTCCTATACAAAGGTGACAAATACATCGCTGCTCCTTAGAAGCTACACTGCCTAGAATGTATATGGCAGTCTGAGGTATCTAAAGGACTATATCTATTAATCGCCTAGAATGTATATGGCAGTCTGAGGTGACTAAAGGACTATATCTATTAATCGCACAATATATTGGGCTTGATTTGAACTTTTTTCATACGCACGTGTGGCATAATTGGATCGCATCCAAATGCCACTGCCTCCCTGGTGCCACCAAGTCCTGTCCACTGTCCCACCTCCTGTCTAACAGTGGTCTCCTAGGAAGAGCTCAGCCTTACAATCCAGTGTTCCAGGACTCTCTAGATAAAAAAGAAAAGAAATATCGTAACTAGATATATCACAGTAAAACTCTAGAATCCAAATACGAAGACCAGATGTTAAATCAATTGCAAAAAAAAAAAGTCACACTGTATAAAATATCAGTGACGTAGTTGCTATCAGCGTTCTTGGTAGCAGAGAAGAGAACCAGTCCTGAAATAGCATTTCCTTTCCGTTGAGTGACACAGCCACGGAAACAAGCGGGCTCGCATCGTATTAGGGGGAAAGATCCTAAAGGGCTGTGCAGTCGGCAGCGCCCTCTCGCAGAAGGCAAGTCGGAGGAACGCGCTTCGAGGGCTGACATCGTGCTGAGGTGGGACGCCCAGTGGGATGACCACAGGAGGGCAGAGGAGTTCTGCATCCGAGCCAGTCCCGGCGAACGCTGAATGAGTGAGAACTCATCTTGTGCCCTAGCTCATGTGGAGGGGAGGAGAAGAAGGAGCTCCGTCAGGGGACAAGGAGCACGTAGGAAGTGGCGAGGAGGTGAGGTCGCCACCTGTGAGGACGTGGTATTGTCTCGAGGCCAGTAAAGATTTGTATCAGGTTTATTTATGACTTTATTTTATGTATTTAGTACAGGTTCTACAGAGTCTCGCTACGGAGATCAGACTCGTAGTGATTCTTCTGTTTTCAGCCTCCCAAGCACTGGGATTACAGGCGCGCGCCAAGCTATCCCATCAATCACGGCCTCAGGGTGCCCTGGGGGGAGGGGAGGAAGGGGCGCAGTACAGCAAACACCAACTTATCGAACCCCGACCCCTGAGCTCTTTCTTAAGTAGGTGCTTCAGTCCAGTAATCTATCTGGCTGGCCCTGTATCAGATTTAAATGACACTTACTGAAGTACATATTCTAAAATGGATGATTTCTTATGGAAACAGAAATGTACCCTATTACAGAGATACAAAAAAATAGGCACAGAAATAAGCCTTCTAATCAAATAAACATGGTAAAAATGGAATGTGAAAATTTCTACTGATGTAAACTAGGTTAATTTTTAAAAGGAAAAGAAGTAGAAAATGTAAAATGAGCTTGCAAAATTATAGCAAAAATAAATTTCAAAAAAAATAACTATAGAGAACATAAGTTAAATCTTTTTTTTTTTTTTTTTTGTCTTTTTGAGACAGGGTCTCGCAGTTCAGGCTGGCCTTGAGCTCACTTTTGTAGCCCCGGCTGGTCTCGAACTTGCATCGATCCTCCAGCCTCAGCCTCCTGAGTGCTGGGATTATAGGTGTGAGCCACCACGCCCAGCTAAGTTAAATCTTCTAATGAAATGAAAAGTATTTTTGTATTGGATTGAAAATTTTGAGTCTATAATGTTTCAGCCTAAAATATAAGAAAGCAGTGGGCCAGCCAGATAGCTCCGTGGATTAAAAGGCCTGCTAAGGCAGACTCAGGGACCAGGGTTGCATCCCAGGCGTGCTGTGCAGATTCCACCCCCGGGGATGCGCAGAGACAACAATTGAGACTGGGCGTGGTTGTGCGCGCCTGTACTTCCAGCACGCTTGGGACGCAGAAAACAGGAGTCACTAAAAGCCTGATCTGTGTAGCAAGACCCTGTAGACCTTGTACGAAACAAAATAAGTAAGCAAATAGTATATTTTACTAATGCAGATATAGCTACAAAGCTAGGAAAAGGAGTCAGAGTCGTTGTGATGGCGAGAGGCAAGAAGATGAGATGCTAGGGTGGAGGGTGGGAAATGGGAGCTCTCCTGACCCGCCGTCTATGCACTATTTCTTAGCCTTGATGGATATTTTTGTTTTCAAAATTATTTACTGTCCATAGCCTGCTCATTAGTGTCGGCATTCTTTGCCACCACACGTGAGTGTATGCGTGGACGTTCTGTGCGTGTGTGTCGCCTAAACTTTTGCACATAAGGCACAACTGAGTGTGTGCTCGAGGTGTGCCTTGCACTCTGTGATCGTCCTAGGGTAACGTGGAAAAGGGTGCCCTGCTTTACTTCCTACCGCAATTCAGCAGCTGGAGTGGCACCGCAGAGTCTCTGGGTCCAGTCCACACTCTGTGTCACGTGACAAGGAGAGAAGCCATGCTCCTTTGTGGCGCAGCGCTGTTACCTCCGGAATGAGGATAAAGCGAACAACTGTGCTGGGCAGTTCTTTCCGGGATCAATTGAACGCATATTTATAAGGACTTAGCACAATGTCTGGCACTCTACTACATGACAAAATCTTCCAGGAGCAAGAATTTGTCTTTATTCTTGAAGTTATATATTTCATTCTCAGATTCTGTAGGACATTAAAGGCAGGCAAATATCTTTAGGTATTTCGATTACATAAATTTCAGTTTGGGAACCCTCATAATTTTCACAAAGTTACATCTTGTATTTTGGGGTGGGGTCTACCTTCTATCTAGATTTGCCTTTTCTCTCAATCAAGTTATAAACTTTAATGTAGAAAACTTGTACACATTTTATTAGGTTTATCTCAATGTGTTTGTAAATGAGTGCCACAAGAATATGTCATCAAAATTCCACATTGAAATTTTTGTTGTTAATGATCAGGAAGACCATTTGCTTTTGTGTACAGTGCAGTTGGTAGTCTCACTGTCTATTTATTTTTTGGTAGATTCTCTCACTTTCTCCAGAGCAAAGCTTTCTTTAAAAGAAGGAAAAGAACAATGATGTTATTTTTCTCCAAGTAAACGCATTCAGAAATAAGATGGCGGATGAGTTGTGCTTTCAGAACAAAAAGATTCAATACCAGAACTTTGAAGGAAGTTTGTTTGGGAGCTTGTTTCACTCCTCTCAGTTCAGTATTATTTTATTGTGTGCGCACACACACGTATGTGTGTGTGTGCATGTGTGCGTGTGTGTGTGTGTGTGTGTGTGTGTGTGATGAGTGAGTGTTCAAATCACCACTCCAATTTACTGTGAGCAGCAGAAGCACATCTTCCCTCCTTTCTGCTGATTATAACTGAGTTCGCTATATATTTTTTTCTCATAAGAAACTTCACATTCATTTTTCAGAAGAACGCCAGGTTGAAGTTCATCTAAAATATCACTTCTGTTTTGTCTTTTTGAGACAGTGTCTCACTATGCAGTTCAGTCTGGCCTTGAGCTCACTTTTGTAGCCCAGGCTGGTCTCGAACTCCCACTGATCCTCCTGCCTCAGCCTCCCGAGTGCTGGGATTACAGGCGAGCGCCACCACGCCCGGCTTAAAATATCACTTCTTAAATTTGAAAGAATGCACCATCTCACTGGCTCCTCCTCCTAGCATGTGATAACGCTGGAACTTGAACATTGTTCCCTTTCTCTCTTACCTTGCCTTGATACCTCTTGTTCATGTACAGAAGTTATTTTATTAAGTGTTCTATTTTCAACAGGAGTAATTTTCCTAATCCAGCAAATCCACACACTCGTTTTGCTGTGCATACCCAGAAGTGTAGGGCATTCCTGTGAGACCAGCATCTGCCAACTATGGTACTGCAGTTTGCAAAAAGCCTACTTTTAGGAAAAGGTGAATTGCTTTCCTTTTATTTTTAAGGGTCTAGAGAGCATAGCAATACTGCAGATATTGATTTGTATTTCTTTCTTTTCTCCTGTGATGGGTTTCATTTCAATGTTTTTTTTTTTTTTTTTTTTTTTGGGTAAAATCTAAAATACTAGGAACTTTTAGAGAATGAGAGGCTATGACAGATATTGCTAGGGTGTAGCCCCAAGTAGCAATTCTGAATGTGAGGAAGTCCTGCAAGGAAGACGTGAGAAGCCTATCGCATTCCTCCTCCATCCCCAGGACACTGACACGTGATGGCAAGTCTCTTCTGCGCGCGGCTCCCTCATGTGGAAACCTCACCGTGAAGTATTTCTGGATGTCACACTGAGATACTGGACACAATGCAGAGAGAAAGGAAGAAGCCACAACAACCACACCACCAGCAGCAACGATGCTTACAGAGCAGAAGCGGAACCTGACATGCGCCTCTTCTTCTCCGGAGTGTCTCGGGTTGCGCAGATGTAGTCACCTACGGTCAGCACGCGTGGTGCCGAGTAGCTATCCTCTTCATCTCCCCAGCTGGGTCGGACCCCACGCTGAAGGGACCTCGCCTCCAGCCGAGGCCCAGTGGCCAGGACATCAGCACTGGCAGTGAGCTCATAGAGGCTGATTGTCCACACATCTATCCCTGCTCAATTTCCTGAGAGTGTCACCCTCCAGGGTGACAACTGCTCAGACCTCTCTGTGGCACATCTCTTTATAACATCCATAATGGTGCTTTTCCAAGAGAAAGGACCACATATTTTGGTGTCATTACAAAACACAACAAGACATGCTGCTGGGATGCAGGTAGCCTCCCCTTGGGGTCAGCTGGCAGTATTTGTGTGTATGGTGACCAACCTCACACCTGGGTGTTTGGAAAAAACAGTGAGTGTTTGTGGGTACCTTCACCAGGGTCTGTGAGTGCTCCCTGTCCTGCTAAGAGCACTTGTTTAATTTCATACATTCATTTGGATGGTGGCAGAGGGGAGGTTGTCAAAGCGGTGCACTCTATCCTCACTCTGTAAAGATAATGTTTTTTGTTAGCTTGGGCCAGCTGCCCCAGTGCGGCACAGCTGTTGAGTAACCACTGAATCCTTTTGTCTCATAGAAGACGCTTCACTCTGATGCAGCCTGCCATGCAGCTATAGCAGGAAAGCTTCCATTTGTGGTTTGCTGCAAACCGTGAGAGGGAGAATGGCTCATCCACACAATGAATGACAGGAAAGCCATCGCAGTGAGCACAACAGTCAAGGTTCTTTGTGCTGAGTGTGGAGGCCCAAGCCAACCATATGAGTCTCTGTTTGTTCCAATCATAATTGAGGCCGTCACCCTAACCCTAACAGTCCCAGGATGTGGTCATCAAGTTGTACTCTTATTTGTGCTTTGGTGTAGAAATCACACAACCTCTCTTCTGTTCTTTATCTTCCTGAGTCAGATATTCTGTCCCCACAGTCTCTGGAGCACCCTTTCTGTCCTTATGGAGCTGCCCTTCAAAACATTTAGTTCTGTGGGAGAGGCGGGACCTTTATGAGGAAACCACCTGCTCACACAAATGTGTAGAAAGTAGAAGGCCCTAGGTATCCAATGACATGTTCTACCACATGTGACTCGCCCTTTGGAGCACTGATGTGCCACTCTGTGCCAGCATCTGAGTTGGCAGAATGCAGACCTTCGAGCTCTGAGATCGTTATTTGGGCAAAATGCTTTGAAGGTGAGGGAATTGTTTCTACTGCTAATATCCAAAGGGTCCTTACCCTCACAGCCAGGTGACAAATTTATCTTAGGAAACTTTCCTTGGTCACTCATGAAGGATGAGTTTTATCTCACATAATTCTGTGGGAAAAAAATGATATAGTTGAGGAAACCTTCCCCACCCATGTGTTAGCCTTACTGAAGAATGTGAGGCACATGCTGATCTATTTTAAATGTAGCCCAGTGCCTTGACTACAGCGTTCACAGAGAGGTAGCCCAGGAATTAGATGGAGCAGACAACCACTGGCACTTTTTGAGAATTTCAAAAATACGTTACCAGAAAAAGAAGAAAGCATCGACTCCTCAGTTCAAAAGTCCCAGAGCAGAAACAGTAATGTTCTAATAGAATAATATTAAGAATTTCCTATGTGGAAAATTTTAGACTCAAATCTATGTTTAGTGTTTGATCTATGACAATTTATTCAATTGTATGTATTTTTGTTTCTTTCTATGACTTAATAGCATATATCATAGGATCCTTGAGAAGTAGAGGGAGGATATTTCAAGAACTTTATACATGGCCATCAATAGACACCAGCAAATAGAAATTAGATGTGAATGCGCCAACAGCATAGAATTTGCCTTCACATTACTACTTTCGTATTGTTCTTCCCTCAGGCAAACATATATGGGTAACCAAACAGAAGTCGCATGTACAAGCTGCTAATTCTTTTAGAAGTGGGAGTGAGAGAACAATAAAATGCTGCCCCTGGCATCTCTGATGCTTTTTCTGTAGGCTGCATCATGGACTGGGGTTCTTCTAAAGGACCAGTTTCCACATCCCTAGGCAGACCGGTCATCCGGAAGCTCCCGTCCCTGGTTGAGGCACACAGCGGGGAGGCGGCCAGGGAAGACTGAGCTGATCTTTCCGTGATCACTATGATGCCGTGTGTAACCAAGGAGAGGGCGAAAGACGGCAAATCCCTGCCGATACGCCTTGGTTGCTTTTGCATGGTCTTTTTGAAAAACTTTCACTGACAGAAGCATCTGACTGATGGAACCAGAGTCCAGGTCTGTGCTTTCAGATATACCTCAAAGCTCAGGCCCAAGCTTCCTGTGGACCTTTTGGGCTTGAGTGTGGAATTTGCCTTGTGATGCCTAGGTTGAATTTATTCACCTAGTATTTTCTGCCCAATGCACTTCTTGCCAGGTGCTGTATTTATTTGCAGTGTCCTAAAATGTAAAATCAAGAATTGTTAATGTAAATAAAAGCTCCTTAATTGTTTTGAACCATTCAGAGAAGGTCATTTCGAACACAGCAAGATAATAAGAGGTTGGCTTACATAAGGACATTTCTAGAATAAGAAAAATTAATTTTACAATAGAGACATGCTGCGCCTTTCTGCTTTAAAAGCTAGAAAACCCTCTCTTGTTCACTAGATGGTTGCATTCTTTTATGCATTGTATTTTCATTACTTAATTATTAAACAGTCATATAAAGTAGAAGCTATTGTGATTTTATGGAAAATAAGAGAACAAAAGTGATGTATAAACAGAGGAATGTGACAGGTCACCAGCAAGCTGGGGTGGCAGGCAGCTCTGGCAGCCAGGTCTCCAGGGCCTGCCCTTGCACATATCTGTGTGTGTGTGTGTGTGTGTGTGTGTGTGTATGTATTGGCATTGTCCAGCTCAGCATGCCCTACTTCTAACGGGGATGAAGACGAACATCGATCATAAAGAGATTTGTTCTTTCACTTATTTCTTTTCTTAGTGGAAGTGTAAGATAAATGTGCAAGTAATGGCCAAGCGAAAGCCACAATTTCCGTTACTATTTTCTCTGCTTGTCTCCAGCATCCTGCTAGCTGGGAAACAAGGCAGGAACTTAAAGCTATGCAGCATCAGTGGCCTAGAACGGTCAAGAGTTGAAGCTGTACGGCTCAGAGATTAAGGCCTTGCTCTGGAACCCAACCTTTATTTTTTTTTAAAGAATATAAAGTAATATTAAAACAGAGAACATTGCAAGTGATATATAATTTCACTTAAAAAGCTAATATGAATTCCGCAGTAATTGTTCAATGTGTTGTGTTGTCTTTCAACCGGTTATTCACATTACCAGCTATATTCGTGAAAAATTGGAAAAAGAAAGAAATGTATAAGAAATTAAGAAGGGAAAAGTACGAACAGTTGAAGAAAGGAGACAAAAACTCAGCACTATCTGGTCCTTTCCACAGGCCAGCAGCAATGTACAGTGCAGTTGTCCCAACCATCCTGCTTGCACACACAGAAATCTCTTTCCTACCTGCTCTGTCCTGTCCTTCTCCTCACAGGACGCTTCTGCTCTCTGCGCGTCAGTTCTTCTCATTTAAAAAGGGGAAGATGCGCAGTTCCCTGCAGCTCCTGTCCTTTGCTGCTGCACTCATCTCCTGGCTGTTAGCGGGGCTGTCATCGTCAGCTCCCCGAACGTCTGCTCACATTCTCTTAACTTTCGTGGTGCCAGGCCATTGGGGGAACAAAGCATGTTCTGCCAGTAACATTAATCATTTGGTTAGGATAGAGAAGTAATTTACGTTGCCATGTTCCAGAAAGGACTTTGGAAGCTCAGACTCAAAGCCAGCTTGCCGAGCAGGCATGGGTCCTGCAACCCCAGCACTGTGTGGGGGCCACTGCCCTGAGGGGAGAGGAGTCCCCAGCAAGTGGTTGCCCACAGGGATGAGGTCGCCCTCGGTTCACTCAGGTCACTTAGACACGCCCATCACGCCTGCCCTTCCTCTCCTCAAGCCTGCAGGCTTCCTGCGGATCGCAGGCCACACTAAGCACAGAGAAGCCCCACTCCACCATCGCCTCTGCTGCTCCCACTGTGCTTCCAGTGTCACAGGAGAGCAGCCATGAGTTGCCCTGTTCTCAGGAGACCAGAGGAGACCTTGTTCCTCTTGATCCCGCTCCCCTCCTGGGTAACAACACTGCTTAGCCTTTGGTGATCAAGCAAGGACACATGGGGCCCTGGCCTCACGAATCTCCTTCCTTACCAGGACTTCCTCTGTTGAGTACAAACCTTCCTCCGTGGCAGATCCTAATCCCATCCCTGTCTACTTCCCTGAGACAAAGATGGAAGTGCCCTTTCCCTGAAAAACAGAGAAGGCAGTACGGCAGGGGAGGCGGAATAAAGGAGGAAGAGAAGCACAGACAGGACACCAACACCATGACCCAGCCTAGCGCAGTCGGTACTCAGCGAGACGGCAGTGCTCACTGCAAACCGTGCTGTGCGGCTGCTGTTGATGAGAGTTAAAGAGCGCAGCGAAAAGTAGAACCAGCGCAGCTTAGGAGGCCGGAGAAGGCTTTCTAACCAGGCATGAAGCTTAAGGCAGGGCGCCAGCGCACACCGCCCCCCAAACACTTTTCCTGGGTGCCTCTGTCATTCTCCTCTTTATCACTGCTGAAGTTTGTACATGAATATGAGCAGCTGTGGGGCCTTACTCCACAGGGTTTCTGCTGTGCGACAAACTGGAAATACATCAGATGAATGATTAATAATCTGCATTGACTTTCATTGATTATTTTGTTGGAGATAATGAAGCAAGTGATCAGTAATGATTACAGAGCCGGTCGGAGTAGAAATTATAAATCACTCTAGTATCAAGCAAGTAACTCTCCTTACCTTTAATAGTTTTCATTATTTAAAAAATAATATGCTGAGATTCGTTTAGTCCTTCAGCCATGTAGACTGAGTACCTGTGCTGTACTAAACATTATTCTAAGGTGCTTGTGTGTGAGGCAGAGAGGAACGTGCCTGCCCTCATGGAGCTTCCATTCCAGTGGCGAAACAGGAGAGTCAGGAGTTGAAAAGGCGACGTGCACAACACATTAGCGTTTGGTGAATGCTAAAGGTAAGGACAAGCAGGGAAATGGGAGGTTTGCAACGTGATGGCGAAGTTTTAATTTTAGAATGTTTAATCAGGAAAGTGGCATCGAAGCCTGAGGTGTCACTATCTCCAAGGGACAGTGTGTGCTTAGCACACATGATATGTTGCCTTCAATCCCCAGGACCAGGAAGAAGAGAGAGAAGAAGCAAGAATGGAAAGGAAGAGGAGAAAAAAGAGTAGAGAAGGAGGAGGCGAAGCATGAGAAGTGGAGACGAAAGACCCTTATGGGGAGGAAGAGGAGACAGAGGAGTCAGAAGAAAGGAAAAGGGAAGATAAGAAAAAGAGGCAGGGAAGAAGAAAGGAAGGAGGAAAGAAGGAAAGAAAGAAAGAAACAAAGAAAGAAACAAAGAAAGAAACAAAGAAAGAGGAAGAGAGAGACAGAGAGAGAGAGAGAGAGAGAGAGAGAGAATCTCTCAATCAGAAATACAAGCGCAAAGGGCGTGCTAGACAGCTCAGTGCATAAAGCAAGTGCAGGGATGAGGACTTGACTCTTAGCACACATGGAGTGATGGCCCTGCCCCACGCGTGCTGAGCTGGCCACTGAGACCTAGTGCAGTGGTGCACACCTGTAGTCTCAGTACTGGGGAGGCTGAGACTGAACGATCACTATGATTCCAAGTTGCATAGTGAGACCGTGCACCAAATACATTAAAAAAATGCAATGACATTATTTTAATGAATAGCTAAAGTGAAATAATAGGCTACAAAGTGTCTGGGAAAACACTTTTTCCTGTAAAGGTAGAAAGCATCAAAATGTAAATGTGCCTAAGCAGGAGAGGCCCGGAAGCACACCCCCATGGCTGCAGCGTGTTGATTTCCACAAGAAACAAGCACAAGAGCAGCACTCCTTGGTGAGCAGTGACAGGACATGGTAGGCAGACAGAGCCCTTGCCAGGCATTCTTCTGGATCTGAGAGGGGAGGTCACTAGAGGACTTCTAGCAGGGGAGTGACACATCTCACTGTATTTTAGGAGGATCACTTTGGCTACCTTGAAAAGACACTGTAAATGGACAAGGCCATGTAGCAGTTCTGTAATTCATGAACAGTTATGGAGAAAAATTGAATGCTGTTGAGATCCACTGAATTCTAATTCTATAAGTTCTCTTTTAATTTTGCTACAGTCAAATAATTTTGTTAGGTGAAAATTCTAACTTTTACAGTGGCGCTTAAGAGTCGCCCAACACTCAGTAATTATGCCAAGGCTCCTCCGTGTATGGCTGTGTTTCATACAGGGAGAAATCCTTCATAGGTGATTACACTCAGGAAACGCACATTTCATGATAGCGTGATGGCATATGATACACTGGGAACACACACACTTCCTGCTCTATGACTTAGGAAAATGCCATAAAATATTGGCTAACATGATGTGATTCAGATCATTGCCCCAGACTGTGAGACCATGAGTCCCCACAATGTGAAAGTATTTCAGTCAGATGAAGACAAATCTGTGCTCCTATCTATCTATCTATCTATTTATCTCTGTCTCTCTGTCTCTGTCTCTGTCTCTCTCTCTCTCTCTCTCTCTCTCTCTCTCTCTCTATCATTTAGGGAAGGGTTTACAGGGTGTTCATGGTCTCACTACTAGATTGGACTCATAATGAACCACCTATTTACAGCCTCCTGTGAGCTGGGATGACAGGCACATGCCACCACGCCCAGTCTCAATTGCCATCTCAGCTTATCCTGGGGGCAAGGCCAGCACGGGCAGGCCCAGGGATCAAACCTCCAGTCCTTGCACCTGTTTACAGGTGCTTTAATGCATTGAGCTATTTGGCCCACCCTTTGCTCCAATCTCATTTCTTTTTTTTCTTTTTTTTTTTTGTCTCTGTTGTGGTAACAGGAAGTAACTGTGCTTGTTTACATCTCTTGCTGATGATTTTAGTTGTCTCGTATGGAAAATTTTCAGTAAATTACCTAGTTATTTTTCACTATCAAGGAGTTAACATTTCACTGGGTTTAATCATGTCTGTCTTAATATTTGTGTCCCTCAGGCCATGATCGAATTGCCTTAGAAGAGGTGACTGGCATAAGTTTTGAGATGGAATTGAAGGGATGATGAGATAGCTCAACAGTCTCAGGCCTGCCTGACAAGCACAAGAACCCAGGTTCAAACCCCAGTGCTGCATGCTGTGCTGGGCCCAAAACCAGGAGTGGTGGGACGCAGCTGTAATCCCAGCACTGGGGAGGCTAAAATGGACTGGAGGATCACTGAGTCTGAGCTGTGTACTGAGACCCTGCAGCAAATTAACACATACATAAAGAAAAATATGAAAAAAATATGGAGATAAACTTCATCTCTGAGTGGAAAGCATTCCATGTCAGTAGTAATTGAACTCTGAGTAGCATTTCAAAGGAAGTCAGCCGTAAAATCTATGCTCTACTTTGGTCTCCTCACACTGGAGGAAAGGACCTTCCCATACTTGACAAGCACCTCATAAACAAGTGTGATCGTGGGCTGTATCAGAATTAACTGAGAATGTGTCTGTGCCACTTTGCACGCTGGGAGCAGGGCAAGGTGTTATTTGCATCTCCTGAGACCTCTCATACTGCCTGACCAGACAGTAGCTGTGCTGTACATGTTCACTGCTAGGATGGTACTTACGTGGCTTTCATGTGGAGATCAAATAGTGAGCGAATGCTTACAAGGAGAGGTGCTAGGTATCTTGCAGTCTTTTTCCAAGCATGCCTCAGACACCACTGCCATCCTGGAGGGGCAATGGAAAAAAGACCAAAAACTTGGGATGGTGATCCAAGGGGGTAGGAGTGCACTGTTCAATGCAGGAGGTAGGTAGCACACAGGAGGGCTGTTCCTCTGTGTCGAAACTGTGACAGGATTCACTGAAAGTGTTTGTGAAGGACCTTGAGGAGTGGATATTGTTTCCTTGCATTAGACAGTTCTTGTAAGACATGTATGCTGAGCTGAAAGGCTACAAAGGTACAAGAGGAAAAGTTCTGTCATTCTTCCAGTACTTGGGCAGTGTCTTCAAATTTAGTGGGTGAGTAGAATGAGAACATGAGGCAGGAACTAAATGTCAGGGTCAGACCTCCAAAGGAGCCTGGGAGTGCAGATTGAAGGAACACAAGCTGACGGTTGTGGTGAAGCTCGTTCGTCAAGTTGAGTAGGTTGGGAAACACCATGGGAATTAGTGTGTCTGCAAGGACCATGGGCATGCCCTGGGCACTGGTACCTGGCTTCCAGTCTTTCCTTCTCCGGCTCCATTTCCCCCTCTTTGTTTTCTGGTCACCATGAGCGAAGCAGCTGTGTCCCCAGTGTTCTTCCCCTGTGACATGCTTGCCTCAGAGCCACCTCGCCATGGACTGAACCCTCTCGCACTATGAGCCACATTGTGCCTTTTTTCCTTTCTGTTGTGCAAGCTGGTTAGCTTTTCCTAGCAATGGGACAGCTAATAATAATAAAAAAAAACTATAATGAATATGTTATAAATAACTATTTCAGAAATTTAGGTGGCATATGGAGGCTGGATGAGAAAGAAAAAAAAAAAAACCTGCTGACTAGTTGAATTAATGACAAGCTGCTATCAGACATCCAAAACTGGCCTGCTTTGCTTGGAAGTGGAGCCCTTGGGTCAACCTAGTGGTGGCAGCCCGAAAAGCTGCAGGCTACAGCAAGCTCTTAGTATCATTGGCAGCTCCCACGGGTTCACCAACACCAGCGTAGCCCATCTTGGTTTGACTTCTGGTCTCTATGATCTCGTGCCAACCAGTTACTTACTCAATCTTTTGGTTTCCATAGTTGAAGCTCATGTGAAAATTTGACCTATAGAGAAGCATGTTACAAGTAATAAAGTAATTGTCCACATAAATTACATTATATGTAGTTACTATTTAATATATTTATTGTGGTTAGCATCTCATTCATATATCATACAACCTCTAGAAACCCAAAATATGAGTAAAATGTGAAAAAAAGGCAACTAATAGTAGGGAGACATTTTACAATGTGCAGCATGTAGTGCTCGGGATGGAACCTCAATCCCTGTGGTTGCCGAAGCTTTCCTCAGCAGTTGCTTTAAACTGCTGAGCTATCTCACCAGCCCAGGAGACATTTTACAAATCGGAAGAAGAACACAAGATATGTGGGGGGAGGGGAAAGGAAAAGCAATGGAAAAAGAACTGAGGCAGAAAAATTGAAAATAGAGGTTTTGCAGATGGGAAGAGGACCTAGAGTAGGAAGGACCAGGAAGTGTGGGAGCATAGGGAACAAACAAAATCAAGACGTGTTAAATACGTGTGCCAACTCGCCACACTAACGCGTCCCTGAGCTGGGGACGTAGCTCAGCGGCATAGCGCCTGTCTGGCCAGCACGAGGACTTGAGTGTGATTCCCAGTACCAAAAAGTAAAAGTAATAAAAAAGAGACAAAGTTACTAATGTGTAGCTATTGTGTACTGCTAAGATGTACTAATAAATATGAAGAGTATGGGCCCTATGTTATAGATAAATTAATAAGGTGTACAGAGTTGAAGTAACCGGGATGTCCAAATCCTGAAGTTCACGTATTTATAGATTGTAGACGTGCACAAAAGGTCCTAAGACAGTGGCTGAGATAGGGTCTACTATCTTGATGTCTAGTGCTAAATTTTGCATTTTCTACTCTTAATTAAGTTTATGTAACCATGAAGGTCCCATGCTCTCTGGAGTTTTGCTGTGATTCAGAAAATTAGGAGGCAAGTAAAGCAACTCCATGGCAGAGATAGAAAGAGGGCTGGCTTGTATGGCAGAGAATTGTGGGTGACTGCGGTGGCACTGGCCCGTTGGCCTCACTGCTCTGTGACAGACCTTACCTGCCTGACTCGGCCAGCTCCTGCATTTCTCCTGGCAGTTGAAGAGAAATTCTCTAGAGTCATGGTTGTAAGATGTGACTGTGTTAACATCGTTTACAAAGTCGCATACCTTGCCTGAACAAGGTATCTTTTCACCATAATAGTCACATATCTCGCCATTATTGTGGTTAAAGTTTTCCTTCTTGCTACTCACTGCTCAGGAAGGGCCAGGGTTAGCGTGTTAGTAGCTCACACTCTTCCTCCCTGTTGGAATGAGTCCATTGCTTGCTAATCTGTTTCTGCTAAGTACAGAGTGATAGTGCCATCCCCCAGGTAAGTGCATGTGGTAGTTCCTCCAGATTTCCATCCCAGACTGTAGCTCCTTTTCTGGTCCTGGATATGCACAAGAACATTTGGCCAAAAGTAAACTTTAGATTTGGGAACCAGCTCTTCTTTATCAAATGATTTGTTGTAAATATCATTTATCATTTCCAATGTGAATGATATAGAAATATTACAAGTTTTAAGCAGCTGTTAGATTTTTAGGAATGTTAAGAAATAACTAATAAAAACATGTCTTCTTGTATAAGATGAGGAGATAGATCATCCTGTCGATAGAACTCGGCTGTGCATTGCTATGTCTTGTGGCCTTGAAGTTTCAGGTTTAATGTCCTACGGTCCCAGCTCATACTGGGTCAAAACATAGCCACTCCACAGAGTAAATATTTCTGTTAATGCTCAGAATATTTATTGGAACAGAAAACAGCAAAATGAGAAACTAGCCGGGCGTGGTGGCTCACGCCTGTAATCCCAGCACTTGGGAGGCTGAGGCAGGAGGATCGGTGCGAGTTCGAGACCAGCCTGGGCTACAAAAGTGAGCTCAAGGCTAGCCTGAACTGCATAGCGAGACCCTGTCTCAAAAAGACAAAAAAAAAAAAAAAAGAGAAACTATTGAAAACTGGGGTAATACATTATTTTTTTATTGAACTTTTGCTCACTAGCAGCTTGTTGAACCTGTCCATGTGGATAGTAATTTCTATAACTCCTAGGAAGCAAAAGCCCCACTGCCTTCGGATCCCACCCTGGCCACCCTGTGTCAGGACTCCCCCGGGCAACTGGTCCACCTCGAGCTCTCATGCATCACTCGTACACCATTCAGTGAGGGGATGAGGCAGAGGTGACAAACATGCGTCCCTGAAGACCGAGGAGACATTATTAACTATTCTCTTTGTACAGTTCCAAGCCCTGATTCTATTTGGGAGGACACAGTGAGTTCCTTTTCTAGTTAAAGGTAAATCTCATAGAGAGGAAAATCTATAGTATATTATTACAAGCAGCCATTTACTTCTGATGAGATTGCCCTATAAAATAGATATAAAACCTGCTAGACTACTAAATCTCAATTATATGGTCCAATGTGGAAACTGACATTACTTGGGAACTCAGAATGAGATTGAATCCGCAGTGAGAAAAAATGCTGGCCAGCAGGTTTGCCAGTCATTCATTTGTGGTTGCACATGTACACACACACACACACACACACACACACACAACACATCAACACATCCACCCTGAGTCCCTAATGTTGGCTGATTTTTAATAGCAAGGTTTGTATCTTTGTGTCCCACCTATCAAGAATTTCAACTTTTAATACATTTGGAGTATAGGTGCATAACATTTCAGCTATTATCTTATGAATTGCATAAAGTACTGGTTTTTAAAAGCTAAAAGTTTGAAAATTGCAAGCATATTCTCTCAGGCTGAGGCAGAAGGACTTTTTCAAGTTCGAAGCCAGTTTGAGCTACATAGTAAGAGCAAAGCTGGACTGAACTATATAACCAGGCTTGCCTATTCCTGAAAAAAAGTCAACAAATGACTTTATTTTATGCAATCAGTTCCAAACTCAAAATATATGATACAAAATATATGTATGCAAACATATATATACATATATATACACATGCGTGTGTGTAATCAGACACAATTATCTGCATAAAAATTTTCAGATTTCATTGTGAACTGTGCATTTGATCATTTTTATCAGTTTTATTTAAATAGGCTGAAATTGCTAGAAAGATGCATGTTTTTATTGTGTCAGATACATTTTTTCATCATGTGTTCCGTATTGATTTGATATTTGTAAATTCTCAAGAGATTTCTTCATCCATGTTTATGTAACAAATGCAAACAACTTTTGGAGATTTTAGCATTTTAAAAGTATCATGATCTTAGTAGCCGCAGCATCTGAGTGTCACGTTGTTTTACACTTCTTTCCAATGCCATCTTAAACCAAATTAACTGAAATGAGTCAGTCCACTGCGAGATGCCTGGCCCATAGCATAACTATAAAACACACTCAGATTTGCAGTATAATTCAGGCTTAGAGCTTTCAGAATAGATAGAGAGAGTTTAGAATTAGGAAGTCATTTTGTCTAAGGTAAGAGAGGGGAGAGGAGGCAATTTTATTTTGGCCTTTATCAAAAGATGGATTAATTTTTCATAGAGAAACCATTAGCACAAATAATTAGCGGACTGTGTTGCCCTGACCAGGCTATATTCTGATTCCCTCCGTGATGTCGCTCTGTTCTCCATGCATTCGCTCGACTGCAGTGGCCTGGGAAGGTTTGGGCTTCATGAGCAGTGCGGCAGGGGGCCTGGCAGAGGGTCAGGTAGAAAGCAGGAGGATGAACACGGGCCGACGCCAGGGGGCAGAGCTTCTGGAGGACCGTGGGGAGGGTGCGCTGGGATGGACGCCCCGCCCTTCAACGTGCAATGGGCAAAGGGGTTTGTCCGTGGGGCAAATGAACCTTGTAAGAGCGAGCTGGGAAGTCAGCAGACACACAAGGGTAGGCTCTGTCCCTGCAATGAGTGAAACGAAGTAGCAGGAGCAAAATATCACTATTTTTTGAGATTCAAGATCGCAACTTTCATTTTTTTGTCTACTTGATTGTCTGCAAGATACATTTTCCATAATTTCGTGTGCTGTCCTTTTTTGAAGCTGTCATAACTTGTGAGATCAAGTACTCATAATAATGCTTGGTATAGCAAGCTGGGGATGCAATTCAGTGGCACAGAGCCTTCCTGGCAAGTACTGGGTCCTGAATTCAATTCCTGCCACAGGGAAAAAAATAATGCTTTAGACAAACAAATATTGAAAATTTTTATTCAAAAGTGCTTATAAATTTTGCCTAATATTTTTAATGTGCTCTGTCTGTTAGGTGTGTACATAGGGTCATGATATATTTGGCTTCTCATATTTATGTAACTAAGTTTCTGTCACCTATCTGGCTATTCATCAATCTACCTATGGGGTGAAATGGTGTTCATTCTATGTATATCTTTACATAGTTTCATAAGTATATATATATATATATATATTATACTTATACATTATATATGTATATACATATATATATATATATATATATATATATTACTGCACACATACATAAATATGAAATAGTTTACTTTGGTATTTTTTCTTAACACCTTTTAATCAGTTTTTTTCAAGAGTTTGAAGCCCATGACCTATTTGAACGAATCTTATGCAAACACCATTTTACTCTTTGGTTATCCTCTCCCAAGGTATGTAAGTGATGTGGAACAGAGAAGATAGCACTTTGAAGATACCACGAACTATTTTATAGACCTAAGTTGTTCTAACACTGAGTATCACAGCCAGTAAGATGTTTTAGTCATCACATCTAAATAGATATGGATATAGCTATGGATCGATTATGCTCTTGTAGATGACACACGCCTATGACCATGTCTTTAAAATACAGGAACAAAACTCCTTTTAGGCTTCATGTTTATCTTCTGTGCTTCTGTTCATCAAGAATTATAGAACATCAACTTTGTAAAGGGATTGTGTGAAGATGGAAGGAATGACTTCAGGGTTCTTAAAACTTCCAGTTCTGGCAAAAGCAAGTGGTAATTCTTAGAATTCTTTTGCAATAAATTGGTCTCTATGGTGTTTGGAGGAAGTTACACCTGTGGTGAGGATTCTGAAGAGGTCTACCACTCTAGAACCTGGTAATTATCCCTGCCAATATTGCTGAGCACAGGACAAATTGACGTGGTTGAACCTGGTTGATTGTTTCTTTGTGAACCAAAAGGTGATTGGCAACTTTGATGATGTCAAAGTCCTTTTGTGAATGAAGTCAAAGAACACCAGCCTCTTCCCTTTCACGTCCAGTTGCTCCAGTATAGGAAGTGTTAGTAAAAAGGCATTTATGCTAAAGTTATCAATGAGAAATAATGATGTAGCATTTTCAAAATACAGTAGGGCATTCCCAATGATTGATACAATGCATATTGTTGTCCTTGTAGTAGTTATACAGAGCACAAGATATAGACATGATAATTTTTCTAATCATTATTGATAGAAAAATTTCTTCTCGTTAAACTAAGAGAAAGTAGTTGTATACATAGTCCAGGATTCCATAATCACAGTGGGTTATTTGCAGAACTGGCAATGTCGGAAGCTGTTAATTTAAGTCTTTTATAGCTCAGCCTACTAATCTAGCTTTATGTTTTATGCCTCGTGGTTAAACTTTTCTGCTGGGTGGTTAAGGGCAAGTTAAAGCAAGATCTGTATAGCAAAATGTATAAATTTTGCATCTCCCAAGGTCAGTCAAATCCCCTCAGGATTTACCTTGAAACCATGTACAGTGCTTTATAGAACTGTTGTCAGTGTCAGCAGTCTGGGTGAGTCACAGCCATTGCTATTAATGTTAAATATCCCATGAAAAACTTTTGGCAGAATCAACTGCCTCTTCTAGGTTGTGACATCTTAGGTGGACCTAGTACTTATTATCCACACTGAATTATGTTGCCTATACCAGTGTAATATACAAGGGACAATAATAATCAATATGTGGACAGTTAATATGTATACATGGGTAATGATAAATGAACAGTAATAGTTGAACAATACATAGATGATAGTAGTTTTTGTTTTTATACATAGACAGTAATAGTTTTGAAGCAGGGAAATACAAAAATGCTTTGTGTGTCTGATACACTGTGTTTTAGCTATAAAGATAAAAGATTTCCTGACATTGGGGCAGCTTCTTCTTGAAGATGGGATCACTACTTTCAGTTACACACTTTTTAGCATGAAAAATCTCCAATTTATTTTCTATGAATTTTTTAGTGTTGATTTCTTTACAGTGGAAAGGAATATAAAGGCTTGTAAAATCATTTAGGAAGGAAATCTCTTTAGATTTTTATCACTGTTTTTCTAATCCAGTTATACTTAGGGATTTGCTTCATGTTTTCATACAGATGTCTCAATATGTTCAAACTCAGTTTTCATTTTTAAATATTATTTTACAATGAGTAACGTTTGTGATACATGTATAATAAGCACACTCACTGTGGGATATCTATTTACACACATATACATATATACATACATGTATGCTTGTGCAGACATAAATGCACACATGGGCGTAATCGTAATCCACTTTCCTTTCCCCTCGTCTCCAGGCCCCTAGTCCCAGCTGTCTCCATCTCCTCTAGCCCACCTCCCTCTTTTCTATCAGTCCTTTATTTTGTCCCTTACTTATATTATTTACAAAATAAATAATCGTGTTTTCTCATACAACCATATGATATTGAACAGTCTGATTTATTTTTCTTAGCATTATGGTCTCGGGGGACACCCATTTTTCAGGAACCCATTGTGTATGTAATGATTACAACATAACATGGTAATAACAATACAGCTGGTGTCCCTAGGCTGGAACCTGGGTTTACAGGAGCTCTGAGTGGTGAGGTGGTAGGCGTGCTGAGCAGAGCCGCTGCAGACAGGACTCCCTCTGGGAAGCACCAAAGTAAACTCCTCCAAGCAGACCTGTTGGGAGGTTGGGAAGGAGACTTCCCAGACCACAAAATTTTGTTGTGATTTTTACTACATGACACTGAACTCCAGTGACCAAGAAAATATACATGTGCTTAAATAGTTCTGTGCTATGGGCAGCTATAAGCAAACTGACTGACTGGAAGATTTACCCTTCTGGATCTTTCTCATAAAACTAGTTAGCACGGCAGAAATACTGCCTGATTTTTCCCTATTCCCAGTGGAAAGTGAATATGCCTCTGGAAGCAAAACCTGTGACTAGATGACACCAGCTAGTGGAAACCCTAGTGCTTAAGTGTTTTTACTAGCTGATGTTTTGTTTGGATTACTTATCAATAAACACTATCAAGGAATATTATGAGTTCATGGGATTAAAGCAAATTACATTCAAACGAAAGTGTATAGATGTATATAATACGCAGTCATCCATGCATTGAGAAACATGGATACACATACATTGAACATACATGTATGTAGCACTATATATGTGCATGTGCACGTTTAATGTTGTCTGAGAATGATAGTATGGTGGTCCAAAGCTTAGATTCTAGGCAAGTTGCCTTCCCAATTAGTACTTCACTTGGCCAAGTTCATCCCTCCGTGCCTCACTTTTTTAACTTAAAATGAAAACAATATTGCCTAACCATAACTTTGCTCTCCTTCACTCAACAGCCTCAGCTTTGTAGAATGGCTGGAATAACTCCAAGTTCTAATAGAGCTGTCTAAAATATGTGTTCGCATGGACAGAGCAACTCTGTATAAAATTTAGCAGTCTTGTAATGCTTGGAAATTTCAAGTTTAAGGTATGAAATGTATTTTAGAGCTTGACAGAATTTATCATTTTGAACCTGTCGCATTTATCTGTGCTGTCTTAATGGAGTCTGGGATGGAACCCCTAAAGCTGATAGGGATACCTTATCTTATTACACTCACTCATGGAGAACCACCGACCTTCTGTCAACAGGAAAACAAATATTATGAATATCTCTTTTCATAGCATCTCCGTATCTCTTTGAGTTCAATAATGTGGTTACTTTGAAGGACACAGAAGACTGGTATTTCCCATCCGAGAAATAGCTCACGATAAACTTGACAACGTTCTTGCTGCCATTGAAAATGGAATTCTCTGGAGCTCCTAGCAGCAGCTCTGATGGAAACCACTGCCACAGCGCCTTGGAGCGATGTGGTGGGGATCTTGGTGACATCTCCATTTTCATTTCAACTCTTGATAAGCCTTTCATAGTCAGAGTAAGTAAGTGAGCCTGTCACTCCATCTCGCATCTACGTGCAATTGAATTTTACAAGAGAGACGTCACCTAGAGTTTGAGAAGTTTGATTTCCATCTTCCAAATAGATGTTTGCTCTGGTCACAAAAATGTGCAAGGAAGTCTGTGCTCATGTTGCTTTGGAGACATAGAAGAGCACGTAGGAGGGAAAAGAGATAGAGCTAGCCCTGCCATGCAGGTCACCAAGAGTCCCCTTGGTCCCCAGCAACCCTGTGCGTGACACCTCTAATGCCATCTCTTATGGAAGGAGAAGTCGATCATGGCAACGACCTTGCTAATGCATTGCATTGGGGGAGGTCAGGGCAGTGAGGGGGAGGGCAGAAGATGGCGGCGAGCTTTGGCCCTGTGTGAATTCATCAGATAACCCTTTATGTCAGCACACAGGAATATATATTAAGAGGACAACGGAAAGCTGTCTATACATTGTTGCTGGGAAGATCCACGAGGCATACTTGTGGACTCTTTACCAGCTTTTTAGAAGAAAAATCTGCATTTTTATCTAGTTGACAAGTTTCACATTCTCCAGATGGCAGCTTTAATATATTTAATATGATTGTGCTGTTAAAAAATAGCAATAGGGTTTTCTCTAGCAAAAGTCACTCGCCATTGGAAAACAATGCCATATGATACAGGAAAATAAGAACATTACAAGCTATTTTTGTTATTTGGTTTCTATTGAGCTCTCAGTGAATACAAAATCAGAGTTCGACAAACAGATGATATGCTTAGTGAAATCCATCGCTGTTTCTAAAAGCCCCTTCTTGAGCCTGGCCGGCCTGTCCCGTGCCGGCTTTTCTAGGTGTCAGGAACATCGGCCATGTGATGTGGGCTTTGTCCGACCCTGAACAACTGGTGACTGAGACTTAGAAACAGCCATAGCAGACACATCAGTCAATCGGCTCCACCTAGGACCTCTTTGAATTCATGCTCTGAGAACCACTTGTGATTATCGTATCTCTGCAGAGATGAATTCTTTCAGAAAGCATGAAGATTATGGGGTCACCTCGTCACCCGTTTCTGTTCCCATTGCCGTTCTCCCATCTCGCCAGGGCTGAGGGTCCTGTCCTGAATTGCCAGGTGCTCACAGTACCCCCTTAAAACCTACTGAGTGTGTTATAAAAAACCCATGGACCCTGCCTTTGGGACACCAGACATTTCCATGTTGTAAATATTTACTCATTAGCATGGTCTGGAGTCAAGTACGACTTTGCAGTGAAGGCGCTGGGAATTCAGTATCCGAGGGCTGCTTTGTACCTCCTGAGTCTCACCTGTCGTGTGCTTTGAGGGAGTCAGGACAGCAGCCGAGAGTGCTGTCACTCTGATGTGTTCCGGCTCTTCACAGAAGCTAGATTTCCACTGAGGAAATGATAGACTCTTTGAAGAAATCCAAACAGCACAGCGTCTACCCAGAAGCCTGCACCGTGATCTCTTTGCTGCATTTCACATGCGTGTGAGAAACTGGAAACTTAATAAATGAGACTCGGAGGCAGTGGAGATTTGAAGCCATTTCATAGCAAAACTCTCAATAAACAGCATTTTAGAGCCTGGATGTGGTAGTGCATGCCTGTAATCCCAGCTCATGAAAGCTGTAAATAGGCGGATCCCTACAAGTCCAATCTAGTGGTGAGACTCTGAATACCCTGTAGACCCTACCCTAAAATACAGAACAAAACAAAGCAAAAAGTAAAACAAAACAAATGAATGAACAACAACAGCAAAAAGCACGCCATTTTGTTGTGACTTCCCAGAAAGGTTGTCCTCAGTAGAAAATTTCATTCATTTTTTTCCAAAAAAACTTTGTTGTAACCATGAACTTATATTTACTGAGAATCACACCATTTGTAGCAATGGAGTAAGAATAATAATTATGGTTCTTTTACAGGGCTCCTAATGACTATGTGAAACTTGAAGCTATACATGTATGAAGCTATGTATGAAAATAGATATCACATACACTCTGGTCTTTTATTTTGTCCGAAGAACAAAGAACCTCTTATATCTACTTGGCAACTGAAATAAAGATATATTTGGGAATAAAGCAGATGTCCTGGGCTGGCCAAATAACTCAGCAGATTAAAGCACCTGCAAGCTGGTGCCAGGGCCAGGAGTTGGATCCCAAGGCCTGCTGTGCCAGCTGCAATTGTGGGGTGTGCTGAGGCAGCGATTGAGACTGGGCACGGTGGCATGCACCTGTCATCCCAGTTCTTGGGAGGCTGTCAACAGGCAGATCACTACGAGTCCAATCTAGTAGTGAGACCCTGAACACTCTGTAGACCCTTACCTAAAATACAAAATAAATAAGGCAAGCAGATGTCCTTAAAATTGTGAAATCAGTGTTACAGTGTTTGACAATGTGCAGCTCTTAATGTTTTGTGGCTAAAAATGCAGATATAGGAGTTAGAATGACAGACTTTATAATCATGACCTTGGTTTCCTTTGCATAAATTAGTTTACACGCTTGTTTAGTAAAGGTAATGGTAGACAATCCTTATATGACAACTTGAGAGTTACTTAATATAACTTAAAATTTACTCAGAATAACATAAAAGATAACTTAAAAGTAGGCATTAACCTTCAAAACATTAAAGTGTTTAGTCTACTCCTTAATATAATAAGTGTATAATGAATTTTAATAAATATTATGTCAGAAGCATGGCATGCTCTTTATTCAGTAAGAGGACAGACATTACTACTATAATAAAGAAATATCAGAGTAAAAATTCTGAACTTAAAAAAAAATTACTATTGAAACTAGTTACTGATAGATCGGCCGGATAGCTGAGCAGACTAAAATGCCTGCTTAGGCAGAGCGCAGCAGCCAGGGTTCAATCCCTGGTGTGGTGTGCAGTGCTGGCCACACCGCAGGAGTGTGCTGAAATGGTGATTGAGAATGGGCGTGGTGGAGCATGTTTCTAATGCCAGCACTTGGGAGGCTGAAAACAGGAGGATCACTGCGAGTCCCATCTGCATAGTGAGACCTGGACACCCTTTTGATCTTTTCCTGAACACATTAAAAATCAATCAGTCAATAAAACCATTTACTGATGCATGCACAGACACAAAGTTCAAGCTAAAGACAAAATCAGATTACTTGATAAATTCAGGTCAACAATAAATGCTATTTTTTGTTCCTATGCTCATTTATTGTGTTATCTTTTTAAAATTTTTATTTTTAAAAACTAATATAATCTGTTACTCATCAAATTGTCTTTTATGGCACGCATGAGTATGGACCTTGAAATGGTTATAAATTGCTGTGCAGAATGAACAGCTGGGAGAAATAGAAATGATTCAGTGATCACAGAAACTATAACAGTAGGTGACATATTTAGAATTATATATAAATGAAATTGTTGGACCAGCTAGATGGCTCAGCAGTCTGAAGCACCTGTTTAGGCATGCGTATGCAAAGCATGCGGACGGCGGTTCGGTTCCTGGCACCAAGTGCCTCAGTAGCCCTAGCCCTAGAGTGGACTGATTTGGCCAAAAGTAAGTAAGTGAGAAAGTAAATAAGTAAGTAAGTAAGTAAGTAAGTAAGTAAGTAAATAAATAAATAAATAAATAAATATAAAAATGTGATGAAATTATTTCTAATAAACTAGACAAAGTTTAAAATTAAATATTTGACACTTGTGTGTCCTTAAACACAACCACAGAAAAATGTGTAAGAAAGTACACTCTGTTTGAGGCTTGAATTTATGCCAACCTTCACTAGTATTTTCTTCAAAGTCTATATGGTGCTTACCTACATGAGGACAGAACTTGTGAGATGAATGCTGCGGTCACACTGGAGAGGTATCGAGGGACGGAATGAGCTCAGGGAACGCGCTGCCAGGTCTCTGTCCTCAGGTCTCAGCGCCAAAGCAGATTGGATACCCGGGGCCGTAAAGCAGGCAGGAAAGCTCTCCGTTGTAAAGCTTCCCTCCAAATAATGACTTTTTCCAGGGATATCAGCTTCGGTATAATTTGTATCTGTGACCAATACAATAAGAAATGTTTGGTCTTCTTAAAATGCAACATGCAACCAGAAACCCAATTTAGAATGATATTTGGAATAAAATAGCAGTATCTGAAACTGTGTGTTTGTTTAAATATGAATTAATAATCATTTTAGGATTCAACTCACGCATTTTGTATACATGCTCTGTACATATTACTACCCATTGTTAATCTTCGTGAATACTTCAGGTACAGGTATGCTTTTCGGCAGTGGTGCCGGTGGCACTGGTGGCCTGAGGTTTGACTGGGACACTGGCAGTGGATGTGGTTCCTTCCTAAGTGAAGCAATTCTATAGAAAGCAGAAAAAAAATGGGTTGAATTTAATTACACTGATTTGTTATATCTGACTCATTTTTGCCTAAGACCTTATGATGCGATGATACTTTGGTTTTTTCAGTGAGCACACACACGTACACTCATGTGCACACACACACACACACACACACACACACACACACACCACAAACACATTGCAGTAACCCTAGTTAGTCAGCGTAACTGAAATTCTGCTTCTCTTCCTCCTATTCCTCCTCCTTTTCATCGTCTTCCTGTCAGTACTGGGAATGGTACCCAAGACCTTCCTTGCAAGATCCAACGTCCCTTTCAAATTTAGCTGTGCTTTGAGACGAGTTTTACTAAATCACTCCATTGCTCAGGCTGGGAAGCCTGTGGTCCTGTAGCTTGAGCCTCCCATAGTGCTAGGGTTATAAACATGAACCCCCACACTAGGCTTAAAATTATTTAATTTCTTTATAAACCTCGGAACTTTATCTGTTATCTTTGTCCGTATTTCACACATGTAGTAACTGTGGGGTCTATTTCAAGTTTAACTTCATTTTATAAGTAAATGAATTTTCCTAGTAAGATGGTAGAAACTTTTTTGTTACTAAATATATTTCTTGCACGTAATATTTAAAAACTGGCACGTATCTGCTCACTTGCCTACTCTGAGTAGTAAAGAGAATGGTATGGAAGGGAGATCTTCCGTCATGCTTGCCCACGCTTATGTTTTATTGCGATATTTGAAGCGATGCTATACAGACATCAGTGCCTCGGCCATGTTGTAAACATTTCATGGACCTCTGAAGTCTTTTTAGCTTTATTGGTGGTTGTTTTAGAAAGTGCGAGAAATGGGGCTGGTGAGATAGCTCAACAGTCTAAAGCACCTGCGTAGGCAAGCTTAGGCAGTGCAGAGAAGGCAGTTCGACTCCAGGCACCACATGTGGCAGCAGCCACGCCCTCAGGGTGGGCTGAGCCGGCAAAAGCAAACAAACAAACAAACCAAAAGACCTAGAAATTCACCTGGGGTATCCTTTTCAACTTGTTAAGGCAGAAACACTTAAAGCCCAGCATGATTGTCTCTGCAGTTCCCTGAAGGAGACCACTGGGAGATGGGAAATGAGGACAGGAGAGCCAGCAAAGTGGAAGACGTGAAGGAGACCCCAGGGTCCAAGAGGAGCTGGCAAGCCCGCCCAACGCTAGTGCACTCAGCCAGGGAGGGTCTGTCCTGGGGAGGAGGGCACGAGGGAAGACTCGAAGCCCAGTGATGTTGTGCTTGGGCTGTGGCATCCAGTAAGGAGCAGTGTCCTAGCTCTGCCGAGGAGACCACACAGACAGCTTCCGGTAGCTTCCCGAAAGCCTCTGGGAACAAGGCGTGGTGGGCGGATCCCAGGGAGTAGAGGAAGCGCCCACACGGGAGTGTAGGCAGAAGCACGGTGGAGGGCGAACTCCAACAACAAACTGTGGCAGTACACGAAGATGAAAAGACCTTAGCACATCCCAGGAACAGTTATTCCCCCTTTCAGTATTTACCTCCAAATTTTCCTAGTGTTTTGCATTTTCTGTGCCCTAATAAGGCTGATTTTGCTTTTTAGGTAAGTTATCATGCCTTGCAAGCAATTAAAACGCAACTCAAGCAAAAGTAAACTAAGGGCAAATGCAAACTAAAATCAAATTTTGTGTTGGGCCCTGGAAACTCATGATTCATATTTGATTAACTTTTGGCAAGTTTTGCTGTTTCCCTGAAACTGGGGTTATTAGTTCCAATGGAATTAGGATGGCCTACTCTCTGTCTCTCTCTCTCTCTCTCCCTCTCTCTCTCTCCTCTTGGGATCTGAACTATTCTCATTGTTTTCGTCTGAGAATCTCAGGTCTCAGAAAGCAGCCATTTTGAAGGGCTCTGGAGGCAGCAAAAATGGAGGAGACTTATCCAGCAGAACTGGAATGTCCAGAGATGAGTTTGATTTCAACTTGTAATTTAATACCACACACTTAATTTGGTTGTTCTCAGTTGACAATAACATATTGTTTGAAGAAAAAGGGATTATTTTTCACCTAATAGAATCCAGAGCTTACTTGTTTTTTCTCAAAGGCTAAGTATTTATATTTCTTGTTATCTGTTCTACTCACAAGTTAAAACAAACAGACATGAATCAAGTTACAATGCTACCTGAGAGAAAAATCAATTTTAGTTCTTAATAACATTTCTTAACCAAAATAATATATTTTTAATTGGGAAATTTACTTATAATGAACAAAGAAATGCAGTTGTTAGTACAACATAAGGTATCACTGCCACAAGATTGGGGTCCTACCAGTAGAGAAAATTACCTGTAAAGATTTTGCCCTTCCAAAGAAAGTTCCTCACTGCCATATATGTAATTTACTACGCTAATATTGAATAGCAGTACACAAGGAAGCACTGCAGAGCTTCTCATGTACCACGCAAATATTTGAAACAAATTGGTTTCAAACTAAAAGCTCTTGTAGGAGACAAAATTTAGTTTAGGAAATTATTTGCTTAGTTGGGTCCAGGTTTCTGATGTGTGCGATCCATGAGTAAGTCTCTTTCAATTCGAAAGCGAGGAAGATCATTTATTTGGACGGCATTCTGCAGTTCCATCTGAGGATCAGATATTGTCATTGAAATAAGAAAGTATTTATCATACTCGACAGGATTTTGAAAATCTTGTCAGCTTTAGCATATAATCAATCATTATTAAAATCCACTTTTAATATAGTGCAAAGCCAAATGGTAATTTTCATGCCTTCTATTTCACCCATATACGTTAAAGAAGAAGAAATGATATTTCTTACAGTATTCATGATTCTGCAGCCATAGTTGGCCCTGCAAAACCATTTTGGGGATCCTTTTGGGGATCATATCACAAAATAGTTTTAAGGTTAATTTATTCTTGATGCCATAGCCAAATGCTAAAAACAAATTTAAGTATCAAAACTAAAAGGAAATCCTTTTTAAAATTTTATTTATTTATTTATGTATTTATTTATGTATTTATTTATTTATTTTTATTTTTTCGCACTTTAGGGAAGGGTCTACAGGGTATTCAGAGTCTCCCTACTAGATCAGACTTGTACCGATCTGCCTGCTTACAGCCTCCCAAGCACAGGGATTAGGGACATGTGCCACCACTCTCAGTCTCAATCACTGTCTCAGTGTATCCCGGCCCCTGCACCTGCTTGCGGGGGCTTTAATCTGCTAAGCTATCTGGCTGACCCCAAAAGGAAATCTTTTTTTGTCTTTTTTTGAGACAGGGTCTTGCTATGCAGTTGAGGCTGGTCCTGAGCTCACTTTTGTAGCCCAGGCTGGTCTCGAACTCGCACCAATCCTCCTGCCTCAGCCTCCTGAGTGCTGGGATTACAGGCGTGCGCCACCACGCCCGGCTTAGGAAATCTTTCAAGAAGAGTAAAATGAATTAGATCTACAAACAGAAGTTTTGTTGTTAAAAGAGAATGCACATAAATTTATGCAGAGAAAAGTGGTATGCAAATTTCCTACACGGATATGCATGGCAGGCCTCTGCCCCAGCAGGCACATGTGCAACTCTACAGAAAGGCTCTGCAGTCAGCAGTGATGATCCAGGCTGCCAAGGGGCTGCCACTGGGGAAGAAGGAGACCCATAGGCTCCTTGGAGATTTACCAAAGTATAGCATGAAGTTGATGCCACACTGTGGGTGGAGGTGGATACATACATTGTAACCATGTCAGAGAAGGAGACAATAAGAAACTACATTGTAAGATGACTTATAGATGCAAAAACTTCCAATAAAATATTATTTTCCTGAAATTTTATCAATAAAAATCAATAGAACCTGAAAATGTACTAATTTACGAGGCATAAAACATTGATAACAAGATATCAACAAAAACTTCGGTTATGCCAGCAGATATATAAATAGTAATTGGTAAAGATTAACTCTATTTTTTTCAGAATTAAGTTTTATTTTACATTGACACAAATCATGAAAAACATTTCCACTGTCCCATATTCTGCGCGACATTTTTGATGGCGTAATTCTTGCTATAAATGTGATCTTACTGACTTGTATAAGTGAACAAAGTCTACTCTTCAAAGGAAAGCAGAATGACTTAGCAAATGATTGTTTAAAATGTTTAAATCAACAAATAAAGACATAGCTTCATTATCAATATCCTATGTAGTCTTACTAGATTACTTCCAATTAGAACCATAAAGTTATGTTCTTAATATTGTTTCAGTAAGTTGAAATACAGTAGAAAAATTAACATGGTTTAGAAATACTGCTGTTAAAATTAAAACTTTGTAACAAATAGTAATGGAAGGGTACACGGTTATCGTGGTCACAGGGAATTACAGGTGATATGTTATATATAATAAAGCTATTCTGTGAGATAGGAACAAAAGGAATCAAAATATATATTTAACAAAATAAACATGTAAAAAGTTTATGCCACAAGTTGTTTTTGCATTGAAATAAAACAGAGACACAAACAAAAATGGTTTATGTTTTTCCAGGCTACACCAGCACTTGTACAGCAAGTGGCTTGAAGGACAGCATGCACATATATTAAAGAGAGCCCTGTAGGCAAAAGCAGAATAACAGAGCGCAGAATTTAAAGGAGGCAAACACTAAAATAAACAAAACACTGGAGGCATATATATATATATATATATAATGCATCCCGTCACAAGCATTGTACACCCAACATACCATGAAATCCAGATTTGGGACTAGGTCTAGAGTGGGTGGTGATCATGGTGTAGGCTGTCAGGGTGAAGCTTTCAGCGCCTGTGTTTGTCTGTGGTGGCTCTGGGACAGGGAGCACCTGGAACTGAGGTTTAAGTTCCTCAGGTATCACTTACCCTTTTTTTCCTAACCCTAGGACAGTCACTTAGCCATTATACACTTTATTTCCTTAATTTCTAAAATAAGACAACATTCACCTCCCTGCTTTTCTCATGTCTGGGAAAGAATATAGAAGTGCACACAAATAAGTAGACACTTTAAAAAAATATTCTTTTCTTCTCCACCCAAGAGTGACTCCCCCACCCCCACCACAGAACAAGCCTTAGGAAATCCAGCGGCACTCCGGTGAATACTTCATCCCTTTATAGTCATGAATGTTTTCAAATCATCCTCTGTTCTTCAGGCCTCGCTCTACGCACTCGAGTCTGAACTCTAAGAAACATATAATATGTGAAGAATTATACGTGAACTTTGTCTTATAAGAAACTATTAATGCTCTCATAAAAATAAAAATAAAAAAACCTCTGGCAAATGTTGACGAAATTTCATTTTAGCTTTGCAAACGCAGCGTGTACAATATCACTGATGTATTTTTTATAGTTAATGATGGTACGGTTCTTTTCTTCCATAATTGGTGCATTGATGGAGAAATCCCCCATTGTGTGACTGATGTGTTTCATTGCCTATACTTTCTCCATGCTGATTCCCCATGGTTATGGAGCTCAAACTTTACAGAGCTTGTATGTTTCTTGCTGTTATTTCACATTGTTGTTTTTTGTCTGGTAGTAGGATCGAAACACTTCCGTTTGGGCCTGGGCCTCCATCTGAGTGCTCGTGGGCAAGGCTCTCGGAACCCGACGGGAGTGGTGGTGCCACCCGCAGATCCCAACGAAGGCGTGTCCCAGAGAGGTCGCCATTTTGCGAGGTGTTTTACACTTTACCTGTCGCACAAAAGAGTAGAAACAGAACTTCAGCTTTCTGAAGGCAATTCAAAGTTCATGAGGTTTATAAGGATGGAATTAAGTTCAAGTTCTGTGGCAGTTTGTGGTAATTAACCACTCAGATTCTTGTTTGGACTTTGGTGGCAATCATGGATTTGATGTATATGATTGTGAATTAACTGAAGTCCTGTTCGTGTACTTTAGTAAATCACTACCAAGAGGCAGACAAAATAAAGATCTAGGTGGGTGGAGGTGACTGTCGCCACCATGCATGACGGACAGTGCTTTAGGAAACACAGGTGTTGGGCGCACACTTCGGGTGGATTTGATTTTTCTTCCCATGGCTGGCTGAGAAATGTGCTGCTCATCCACAAACTTCAATAGAAATAATCATCATTGCAAGGGTCTTCACACTGAGCCGCAGGCACTGAACCTGAGGATTGACAGGTCCTTCTAACAAGAGCTTTAGGACCATGGCCATGCAGGTAACTGAGGGATCTCTAATCATTTGTCCCTTAAATATAGCCGAGGAAGCGCTACTGTTTTTTGCTATGGAACACAAACCCCTCTGCAGTGGCTTTCTCTGCTCACCTCGTTCCTTCCCACCAAGTGCAGGCAGCAGCAGTGGGGCTGCCAAAGGGCTTTGCTTCCTAAGCTTGAATGAGCCCCTTGTCAGTCACCTGGATTTCACTTTCCCTGCAGTATTGTTGTCTGGCTCATTTGGTGGTCTCTTTGTTGCTCGGATTCTGGATGTCTTTCCTTATAAACAGATGGGTGTAGCATGCTTGGAGGCTTTTGTAAGCGATCGCTGTCTTTTTTCACCCCATTGTTTTCAGTTCCTTTTAATTGCCTTCTACTAGTGGCTAGAAGTAACTGTGCATGACAAAAATTCCACATGTGATTGTTCATCCTATGTGCTGAGGACCAAAAGGACTCCTCAGTCCCAGTGGAGGTTCTGCATTTTCAGGGAGGATCAGCACCCGCAGAAGGAGAGGCTTCCAGGAGGCCACCGCAGCTGCTTGGTGGCAGATGTGTCCAGAGCCCGGGTGTCCCACTGCCCTTCGTATTTCTCATGGCATGCGCCCCTCACTCTCCTCTAAATTGTGGCGCGCTGGTTGTGCAGTTCCTAGCAACAAGCCTTTGCTGCGTGCCTGCCTGACTCGCTGGCTGATGACTTCAAGTGTTGACAGCGCACCTGACAGGGCAATTTCTCCTGTGACTGCTCAGATGACACCTTGGGAATTCTTCTTGATGCCTCCACAAAATTACCCTGAAAGGACTGTCACTATCTGTGCATCCACACACACAGTCTTCCTTCGAAATATACCTGAAAACGTCACTCTCACTGTTAAAGACAAATGCCAAGTGTCCTAGCAGAGTTACAATTGCTAATTCTAACGTCCGCCCCAGCCTCTGCCTCTCTGCCATGCCATGGCTCGTGGGTGCTGATCTGTCGACTCTGTCTTGTTCTTCTAGGTTTGTGTGCTGGAGAGGCAGATATTCGACTTCCTGGGCTACCAGTGGGCGCCTATCCTCGCGAATTTTGTGCACATCATTACCGTCATCCTCGGTTTATTTGGAACTATTCAGTACAGACCTCGTTACATAACAGGAGTAAGTACGATTTCTGCCTTTTTCCAACTTCCTGAACAAAAGAGCGACGGGTAAAGTGTACAATGCCTGAAAGAGCGGCACAGTCCGCCCCTCGTAGGGGTACACATATCTGCCCCTAATCCGATGTGCTTATTTTCAGCTTCAGATGACATTAATGGTAACTGCAAATGTCAGGTGTACAGCATTTGATTGTGAATGTAATCAGACTGTATTTCCATACCTTGAACTTTCAGGAAATATTCACCTATAATTACAAACAGATATGTGACCCTGTATTTCTGCACTACAAAGTGGTAGTCTCTGAATTAACAGATTTTATTGGTAAAATTTCCCCTATTTTAAATCACTCATTTTATAAATTGGGTAAAATAGTATAGAAAGAGTATTAACTAACACACACAATTAGTGTGAAACTGTTAATACATTAGGGTTAATATCTGAAATATTCACAAGCTGTGATATTCTGGACCATTGTCTCTGCATTCTCCATAATTATCTTTCTGGCTCAGAGGAAGTGTTTTGCATTTCCACTCAAGTTAAACTTACTTAACATAAAAGTGAGATCCAACTGGGTAGCAGTTGCTATGGGAACCATCATTTAGGCTTATTTTTTTTTAACTTTCCTGGGTGCCTCAGCTCCCAGCTCTCCTTCAGTAATGTAGATTTCTTCTGTAGTTCCATCTTTTTTTCCTCCCAGTTTCTTCTGTTTTTGACAGGGGAAGATCTCTAGGCATTTCTGTGAAATCTCAAAGTGAGAGAGTGGTGAGCACGAACACAGACATTAGTACGGCTGGAGACTCGCACACCCAACGCGAAGCTGCAGGCTCGCTGGTGCAGGCGTGGTGCTAACCTGGCCCCGCCCGCACTGCCTCCTGAGCAAGCACAGCGGACTGCGTTGGTGCCGAGGCCGCAGGGCATGGCCTGTCTGGCGAAGGAGAGAGAAGCCATCATCTTCCCCTTCAGAACAGAGCCCCGAGTCCAGGCCACACGGGTCACCGCTGGGGCGATATGGCTGCCTTGGTTTGCAGTAAACAGCTCCGTTCTGTTGCAAACCTGTGGAGCCTTTGGCAGAAGCAGTGAAAGCATCCTACACTTTCTCATATAAGCTTCGTCGTATCTGGAGTAGGACAACACCCAGACAGGTGGTGGGAGTTGCCTGAAGTCAGGGCGCCTGCGCTGAAACCTTAGCTCCGCCCAAGGCTCTGTGCCTGTCCTTCCTTCCGCTTCATTATCTCTCTATGCGAAGTAATGATTATAGTAGATCATAATTATTTTATCAGTTGATGTATTATTATAAAATTCTTAACTGTCCTCTCACTAAACTTTGTGTCCCCTTTATTATTTTATTTGCACAATAATAGTGCTCTGAATTCCGTTACTTAGTACAGCACAGCTCTATTTCCAATGAAGTGACTTAGAAACGTAGGTGTGGATCAAACCGTTGAACACTTCAAAAATTTAGAGCTCTCTGCTGGGGAGTAAACGGGTCATTGCATGGCACGTCCTTACCACAAGGCCTGATGATTAAGAAGTGCTCAGTGTATGTTAGCGATGATATTTTTCTTATGATTATTTGAAAGTAATACTAAAATGCTTGCCCTGACAAGAGACTAGAAGGAAACAGACGAACAAAGCCGGGTCTTCCTGATACGGCAGTAGCTCAACTACTTCTTTCCTTCTTGTTGCAAGGCGGTCTGACTCCTAAGATATCCCAGGACTTCCACCTGTTAACTTGCAATCTCTTCCTTGTGGAAAAAACTTTGACATGTATCACGTGCAGAGTACCAGCTGCTGACCATGGTGACATAAGAGATAGAAACCAGGCAGTAAAGCCAGTAAGGTCCATAGCACTGTGGCCTATCCACCCGTATCAGGCACAATCTCAAAAACTTTTGAGCTTCTGCTGCAGAGAAGAGAAGGAGCCCCACGGATGATTGGACCTCTTCTGATAGAGGGGACCCTGTGTTTGATTTTTTTTCCAAGATGATGCCTAACTTGTAGAATCATTTTATAGCTCAAGATCCTCAAAAGTTCCTCCAGCCCAATTTGGCATGGTGAAAACATAACCCCTTAATTACTACTTGAAAAATAAGTCTTTAGATTCGGTCTGTTCAAATATAAAGCTACATGTGGGTGAAAGACGACTGCGAGCTCTGTGAGCGACTGCGTGGGCATGATCTTAACCAGGCCATCCAATTCGTTCTGCCTATCTTCCCGTGTCTTTTGAGTTATGGGAAAGAAAACTCCTCTGCCTGATGACCTCGGCCCCTCCGCAGCCCTCCCAAGTCATTTCCTTCATTCCGGCAACCGACACTGCGCCTTTGAGGTTTGTTTAGATTACTCAGCTCCTAGTAACATTTATTTCTCTCTCTCGCTCTCTCTCTCTCTCTCTCTCTCTCTCTCCCCTCTCTCATTCTCTCTCTCTCCTTCTATGTAATTTACATGGTAGAAGGGCAAAGTGAATTGAGGAAAATAAGGAATTAACCATAAAAATGAAAACACAGAATTTCAATTTGCCTAAAGATGACAAAAGGAATTAGAGGTAAATGAATCTTAAGTGGAATAAAAAAAAAAATGAGAGAAATTTAGTTCCATGGAGGATCTTGGTATGGAAAGATGCAGGCGTTAGAGGCAGCTGCAGCCGCAGGCCTGCACTGACTACAGCACCCGCACAGCTTCTGCTGGCTTGCTGGGCACTGGAGATTTTAGCATTAGCAAGGAAGTTAATTTCTCTCTCCATTTAAATACAGGATGTTATGGCTTCTGTATGGGATGCTTTCTCTTTCTTATGAGCAGAATATACTTATTGAGGGAAAGAAAGCTCCTGTACAAGAGAGGGACAGAAGAGGGGTCCTGAGCGGGTGGTCCCTGGAAGCTGACTCTTCCTGGCACTTTTAGAGAGTAAAACTACATGGTGAAGTGGGGCTAAGATGGTGAGAACCTGGGAACTCATTGAGGTGGTCATGGTGTGAGACAAAACTATGGTGAACCAATGAGATGACAGGCACCATTGCTCAGGTAAAAATTTAATCCAGTAGCAATTGGGAAAGCGAGTCACATAGCAAGAGGGAGTGAACACAGGACAAGATTTCTTCCTGTTGGGGGTTAAGACAAACCCTCCCGTATGTTTTCTCTTTTTATAAAATACAGAACACATGATAAAAATAAACAAACTTTCATAATTTCATGAGTCAAAGTTATTAATGTTTCATATTTCCTTTACTTTATATAAATGAAATACATCTGATAGTGTTGAATATCATACATGAGTAATGCATTTTATTTACCAATGCAAGCAAATTTAGAAATAATACATCTATTCCATTGTCCACTTAACACTGAACTTAATGTTGTATAGTTTGTTTTTTCCATTCTTTACCATTAGGAATAATTCCTTAGAATCATCTCTATAAAACACCCCCATCTTCATCTATGGACCATGCCTTATGAGAAACATTTAATATAAAAATAAAATAATTGATTTTGAAGTCCTTACTGTAAAATTAACAGTAACCCATGCAACATTATCGTCCTATGACTATATGATACTTTTTCTGACGTCAAATACTGTCTGTTGGTAAAATAAATTCTCGTCTTTGACTCAACTTGAATTTCTGATCTCAAATCAGTTGGACTTTTGCTTGTTGCTATGCTGTCTTCCTTTCGATAAAATGTTTTTCAGATGTTCATTTTTCTCCTATCTAGCTATCACCTCTCAGTTTTACAAAATAAAATGTTGTATGATGAATAATATGCTTATGTGTTAATATGTTATATATCATATGATATAATAATGTGTAATATGTAAACACAGAATGGGTAAAATATTACTAAAATTTCATAAAGATAAAGCTGACAGTATATAAAAACAACAGTAATATTTAGGAGGGTCATATTTTCTTAAAGTGAAAATAGATATTATGTATAACAATAGAGCCATTTGTCTTTTTAAATACAATGTTTCACTTTGATATTGATTAATTTCATCTAATTAAAATTATTTCTTTTCTTCATTGTATCTTCTATTACTTTTGAAATTTTAAGATTAAATATTATTTTGCAAAATATGAAAGCTTCAGCAATTTTTGATGTTACATATCTAAAGTAAAAAGGCCGGGGCTGGCGAGATAGCTCAGCAGCCTTAAGCACCTGCTTAGGCAAGCTTAAGCAACTGCAGGGACTACGGATTGATCCCCAGCACCACATGCTGTGCCAGCCCCATCCACCCTCAGGGCAGCTGAGCTGGCCATCATATAAATAAATAAATAAATAAATAAATAAATAAATAAATAAATAAATAACTTTTAAAAAATAAATAAGGTGAGAAGGCCAGTGCCTTCAGAAAAGTTTAAGAACAAAGAACTATGTTTTCTTTTTTTAATTCAAGAAATATTATAAATAACTTATGGCACATTTTATTATATTTAATTAAAATATTCTCCCTTAAAATTGACATTCTCTAAAATTCTAAACATAGCACTAACAAATATAATTGAGGTAGTGTTGGCAATAATTGTTCTTTAATAATATTTTTATAGAAATAATTATAATTTCTAAATTTAAAACAATTAATTGTAACAAATATTCACTAATACTGTTTAAGGCCTCACACCCCTCAAGGAAAGTGAAATTGATCATTTTAATGATAAGCAAAGAAAATTTGAAGCCAGTATCCACAGGAAGAATCCATGTTGTTTAATTTTTCACCATACTAAATTTCAAAGCAAAGCAAAAGTTAACCTGGATGGAAGAACTCATAAATGCGTATGTACTTTCCTTGCAAGTATTATTTTGTATTGAAGATGGAATCACCTCACATCTCCACTTGAGCTAAAGACCCTGGCTAGCAGCATGGCACTTGCGATGCCCAGTGTTTGCCATTTCATGAGGAAGATGGCTAAGAATTGCTCTCTTCTGCATCAAGCCATCTTAGGAGCACAGCTCTAGCCTGCTTCTCAGGACAGTGGCATACCAGCCCTCCCGGTATGGCGCCAAAGGGGAAGGAGCTCAAAGATCGCCTTCTCTTGTTCTTCTCCTCCCTTCCATCAAAGTAATCCTACTTCAGAAACTGGATGAGAAGATAGCTCAGCAGGTATGTATACCTGCCTGGCAAGCTCAAAGACTCAGATTTGATTCTCAGTACCACATGCCCTGCCAGCCCCATGCCATGCCAGCCACTGAAATCGGGGGCGGTGGCACACGCCTATAATCCCAGTGCTGGGAAGACTGACACAGGAGGATCACTAGGAGTGTGAGCTGCCTAGCAGGACTCTGCATCAAGTAAATAAATATATAAATCTTAAAAAAAAAAAAAACCTTGAAGCAAGTTCTAAATAGTTAAATATCTAATAACTCAAAAACCATAAGCATGAAGCCTGCCAGAATCACAGTAATACTTGTATCAAACATATTTTTCTCTCTCTTTTTTTTTTTTGTCTTTTTGAGACAGGGTCTCACTATGCAGTTGAGGCAGTTGAGGCTGGCCTTGAGCTCACTTTTGTAGCCCAGGCTGGTCTTGAACTCGCACCGATCCTCCTGCCTCAGCCTCCCGAGTACTGGGATTACAGGCGTGCGCCACCATGCCCAGCCCAAACATATTTTTCTCAGCAATGATATTGTTCTGTCTTTTGAGCTGTCTTCTGTTTCAATTCCCACAGGCCTCACACTGACCTTGCAGAATGGTTGTCCAGCTCCTGTGACTAGAAAATAGCAGCTTTTGCTGCACCATTTCCTGACGGAACCATTGTCACAGGGACCTGTTCTGAGAGCCTTGGTTCAGAGTACCAAGAAGGAAAAATGACTTGAATTTGCAATTCACATGGCACGTGCCACTGGGAGAGGATCTGGGCTGTAGGTTGCGGTCTACCATTTCTATTTAAGGAGTATTTTTGTACTGTGTTTAATTTAAGAATTTATCTCAAGAATTGACAGCAACTGCTAACAACAGATAATTATTCCTTCGAGGGATCAATATCACAAGACACGCTTAATCTCTGAAAGCAGTGAATTAAAATAGTAGATTCTTTTCCTTCAGTATTCAGCATTTTGATGAAGATAGATCATTAATCTATTGTAGCTATCAAACGGATTCATCAAGTAACAGAATTTAACCTCCAATGTATAATGTAATTGCAATTTAATGAAGGGCAAACTTTCATCTCACAGTTGTTATCTTTGAAGAGCTTCAAATGTTTTTTTTTCTTTTTTAAATACTGAGTATATATGGAGAAGCAAAATATATACACATGGGCACAATGTTGGATCTAATTATCCTGTCTAAGCATCTTTTGTCAACCTCAGGTTAGGTTATGATAACAAATTTTAAAATCACATGAATGGGAAGCAGTGGAATTATTCTCCTCATTTGTTACTGAAAAATTAAGTTTAAAATACAAGGATAAAGATGATCTGAAGAAGCAGGACTGGCGTGGTTAGAAAGAGAAACCAATATGCCTACATCAGGGCTGCGGAGATAGCTCCAAGGTACAAGTGCCTCCTGGCAAATGCAAGGTCATGCGTTTGAACCCCGGTCCTGCAAAAGAAAAAAAAAATCTTATCACTATGCATAACTCTTCACCATGGCATCACGAGCATAATTAACTGCGAGCCTATGCCACAACATCCCTTCCCATTACATCCAATAATAAAAGAACTGGGTGTTTTCCTAGTCCACATTGTAAAACTCTTTTGGTGATCTTTGAGTATTTCTGAACACGGGACTTCCGTTGTCCAATTGGCACTACTCCTTTTGGCTGTGGTAAGTTTCTGTTTCATTTTCTTCTCTGTGATGTGCTGCCTGAATGTTGATCTATAGGCGGCACACCTCCACCTTCACCTCAGTGAGGCAAGGTTGCCTTCTGGAGTAGGGCACACTGCTTGGCTCCCTTACCTTGGGTGGTCCAAAGTCGACACGCCGAAGGGAAGACCCCTGTCCTTGTGGTCAGGGGACAGAGGCACATGGTAACGGCAACACTGGAAGACAAAAAACAGTCACTCTTAGTAAAAATCAATGTCATATGGCATTTTGTAAAATATAAAGAGATCTCAGTGAGTCTTTAAAGCAAAGCTACACACACACACACACACACTTTGTGTGAAGGCAAAAAACTAAATTTCTAGAACTTACTATTCACTGAGGAGCAGTCATGACTCTATTAATTTTCATGAACTCAGGTGTTCATAGAGAACGCACACAATCATTGGGAGTGCAGAGACACTCTGGTGTTTATTTTTCGGATCACAGGGTTTTAAAAATTTCTAATAATGTCTCCTCCCTAAAAATTGTCTGCACTCCTTGAAGTCTTTTCAGGATGTTTTTAATTTATTTTCAAGTAAAGGTTTTGCCACTTTTAATCAATTCTTCCAGGAAAAAAAAAAAATCAAAAGAAAATCTACTGCAGTTAAAACATTAAAAATGCACAATTGGTGTGTTCAGGACAGAAAATCAATGTAGATTAGAGATGAAAACACTCGAGATAGTAGTAAATTAACAATACTTCTAATGACCTAGAATAGTTGTGAAAATAAGTATTTTCCCATAAGTCTAGCAGGAAAGAAGAAGAAGAAGAAGAAGAAAAAAAACATCATTACAAGCTTAATGGATTTAGCCTGTAGTCCTAAAATAAATGTAATAATGTAACATTGTGAATGCAATTTATTCTCACAAGAATGTGTACGTTGTAACCTTGAGGAAGTAAAAGCCATTTATCCCACAGGAAGATGCTCTGTGTTCTTGTTATACTGTTAGGCTGTGGTTAAAGATTCTTAGAATGTGGTACATATAAATAATTACAGTTTGACATTTCAAAGTCATGTTTACAAATCATCTAAATACTCTTGGAAATTAATGTTGAAGAAATAGGCACTGGTTTCTTTCCTAAAATACAAACTTAATCATTAAAATGTTGTAAAACTGAAAAGAAAGTATCGGTTTATGATAAAATAAAGTCCCTTCCTTTCCTTACCCTCCTTCAACTGTTTCTAATCCCTTTTTACTTCTGGGTTTCTTCCACTGTGGGTAACTCGTGTTATTGATTCGGAATTTTATAACTTCAGATAGTATCCGATAAAGACTAACTCCGAATTCTTCCAGACTAACTTATTTGGGAATCACAATTGGTGCAGATTTTCCAATGAGATTTTTTTTTTTATTATTGTCTTCTTATCAGAGAGAAAACAGGCCTTTATTTTTTAAATGTATCCCCATATATTTCCCATCAATAGCTCTTTGTTTTTTAAAATAAGAAATAACAATGAGACAGTTTCAGAATACTTTAGTAGCACATTCCCAATAAATGATACAATGCGTACTGTGGTCCTCACAGTAGTTATTCAGAGCACGGGATGCAGACATGATTTCTAATCATTACTGATACAAAAATTTCTTCTCTAGGGTTGCCTAGAACTAAGTGAAAGTAGTTGTATACATAGTTCAATACTCCATAATTGTAGTGGGTGATTGGAAGAACCGGCAACGTCGGAAGTGGTTGACTTAAACCTTTTACAGGTCAGCACACTAATCTAGCTTTACTTTTTATGCCTCACGAGTGAAAAGTAGCCTTTTGTTTCATCAGCTGGCCCTCCCTAAAGGACCCTCGGCTGGCACCCACCTTCTTGTTCCCAACCACATTGCCTTCCTTGGGGGCTGCTCCACACCAAGCCTGCCCACCCTGCTACCCTGAATTAGTTATGCTTTCCTAGAGTTCATGTATTTTCTTTCTCCTGACTTTAACTTTCAGGAAAAAAAAAAAAAAAGGCTGGTAAATTTTAGAATTCTTACATAAAAACAACAAAAGCCCTCTATCCTATTTGTCTTAGTGTTTGCGAAGATGTAAAATTCAGAGGTGAAAATTATTTTTGCATAGAATACTGAAGTCATTATCTCGTGGTTTTCTGGACCGTAGTGTCAACAATGGGAAATTTGATAACAATCTCTAAATAACTTCAAAAGAAGTGTTTGATGTGTTCATTTTATTCTTCTCATAATGACATTTCCAAAAGAAGCATCTTCCGTGTGGCCTATTTTGAGATTTAGCAGACAGATCCCTTTGATTTGCAAACTTATGGATGCCTTCAGGTTTGGACTTTGCACCTAGTATTTTGATGGCTGGAGCATTTGCTTTTGATCTTTTACCTTTGTTTTGAAAATTAGCATTTTCCATGGATGATTTAATGGAGTAGTTGGGCTACAACATTTCACTTATCTACTAAATTACAGGTGAATGCCCAGCAGCTTGTTTATTTATTTATTTATTTATTATTTGGTTTTTTTATTGCATTTGATAAGAAATAACAATGTGACAGTTTCAACACACATCAGTAACACATTTCATATTCATAGTACAATGCATATTGTTGTTCTTCCAGTAATTATACAGAGCACAGGGTGTACAGGTGATGTTTGATACTCAGAAAGACAATGATGTTAAGCTCAAGTACCTACGTCATAGAGTAATAGTATCACTAAGCTTTTCTTCTGGAGGGCTAAGAATATAAGTTGACAGATCAAACATTAAAGAAAAAAAAAGAAGGGGCTACAGGGATAGACAATATTTTAGCCTTAGCCTCTCAAGGACAGTGAGGACACAGGACATAAGAGAACCTGTGCTATAACATCCTATAACTCAGTGGTTTCTCAAATTTTTCTGCTCAAAGAGTTATAGGGCTACAGAACAAAGGGATTGAAAATTATCACGTCTGCAGCTTTTTTTAAAGGGCAGCAGACTCTCTGTTTTGCCAGCCTTTGTCTCTCCCCACTTTGGTCATCTCGCCGGAGTACACAGAGTGCCTCCTCGCACTTGTGTTCCACCACGCCTGTCCTACCGCCACACTAGTTCTACACAGATAATTGTTCTGCGCTGCTCACTCGGCGCCCTGTGCCTCACTGAGAAGCCTCTTCCACAGTGGACTTGGGGGCTCTCCATGGTTCAGGGATTACGACCAATAGGTATAGGGTAATTCACATTGGTGCTCAGTTTTGTTCTCTTTGAATCAGGAATATAAGAGTGGCTATTGAAATGCCTTAAAGATATTTTATTTTGGAAATATTCTTAATGCATAAGTGCATGCAAAAACTCTTGTTGCAGGATACAGAAAACTAATGACTTTAAGAACTCATTAATTTGTCACCTCATATGGTAAGACCCATGTTCCACATGCATATAATATCATTACAGAGCCTCGAGATATTTAACGCATTGCAGATTAAATAATGTGCAAACAAGTAAGTGCAATGCTTCTATAGTGTGAGAGAAGCATAGATACATGAAATACGGTGTCCTGAAGACACCGAACAACACAACCTGGGCTTAGAGGGTGCTTCGTGGAGGCTATGACCCATGGGGGGGGGATTTAGAATGTGCAGAGTGAGTCACTAGGACGACATAACCAAGGAAAATTCCCAGCATAGACTGGAATAAAAGCAAAAGCACCATGGTGTTTCAAAAATGTAGTTCTATCTCTGGAACTATACTAGAGTGGCACGGTGGTACACAGGTGTTGTTGAAGGAAAAGGCTCACTCTCTAGGCCAGTGGTTCTCAACCTTTCTAATGCTGTGACTCCACAATATAGTTCGTCATGTTGCGATGACCCCAAACCAAAAAAGAATTTACGTGGCTACTTCAAAACTGTAATTTTGCTACAGTTATGATTCAGAATGTAAATACCTGATATGCATTATGTATTCTCATTGCTACAAATCAAACATAATTTAAACATAGTGATTAACCACAAAAACAATATTTGATTATATACTGAGAAATATTTATTACTAATTCCAATAAATAATATTTCACTATGGCATAGCATGAGTTTAAATATAACAACAATTCCAAATAAATGACATTTTCCGATGGCTTTAGGCGACCCCTGTGTTTTGGTCGTTTGACCCTCGCCGGGGTCAGAACCCACAGGTTGAGAACCGCTGCTCTAGGCAGAGTCAGGTTGCAGAAAAGACAACTGCCCATCCTAAATTGCTTCTGTGTGGCACTGTTTGGGGGTGGAGCTCTTGATCAGAAACGACTCTGAGCTGCAGGCAACGTGAATGGTAGGCAGCATGAAGAGACAAACGCATGTAGAAATGCTTAGGACAACAAGATGGCTAGAGAGGGAGTCGCTCACTGAAACAACTGAAAAGATGAGGAACAAAGGAAGGAAATACAGAAGAATTCAGTTTTAAAGTCATCAGTTTCTCATTAGTCGTATAAGAAACACCCAAAGGTCTTTAATCCTTTATAGACTGCTTCCTAAGAATAACTTGGCAAAACTTGCACACATAAAGTAGTAAATGTGTTCTACGTAATAATGGCATGTGTTTATCACCATTAACTAAGAAGAGTACATTGCTGTTTAGGCACTTCATACATTTGGTAATTAGTGGCAAAAATTTCATGATTTTGTTTCATTGTTCACAGTATTGGGACCAGAAGCCTACACATCACCAGTTTGTATGTATCCACTATGTACACACAGTATCCTAATATGTTTCCAGTGATGAAAATAATTCATGGCCATTTCCTTCCCAGGGACCATCAGACAGATTCCATGGCATCCTGATTCTTTCAGAGCAAAACAGTTTGAGTGTTTGGACTCCCAATAATTTTCTAGTGTAAAATCAGTTGCAGCAAATTTTCATGATGCCAAATTTTAGGATATCAATTTGCCTTTTGCAGTGAGTAAAAGTATAGCTAACATTTTCCCAAGGAAAGAATAATAATCCTGCTATTCAAGTTCACTTATCCACATTGGATGTGTGTGTGTGTGTGTGTGTGTGTGTGTGTGTGTGTGTGTGTGTGTGTGATGTATTTGATCAGGAAGAAATCTTGGGTGTCTCCTAAACTCCAGGTGTCATTCCATCCACCATATAATGGGCCTGCCCTGAGCCAGAATAGACTCTCTGTATTCCTAGAATTGCTCCATAGCACCTTAAAATTGTTACCACTCAGTAGTTGTCAAAAAGCATAGTTTTAAATGGTATTTATGTTGAATTACTTAGAGGATACATGGTCCACAAATTCTCCCAGACCATCTCAAGCCTATTCTCGACAAATGTCCATATATAAACAATGTCAACTTGGTGGTTAAAAAATAATCTCACCCCTAAAGTGGCATTTTAGCAATGTGTCATTAACCTATAAGGAGTGACTGCATACAAAACAGACCTGAGACCTTCATGTCTTGATTGTGTAGCTTTTATCGAAAGGCTTGTAATAGAGGTTCAGTGAACACTGACCTTCTCTTTCAGTCCTGGGACAAGCAATTCATTCTCTGTGGACTGAGATTGATTTAGTTCCCTGAGATCTAGATGACTTCTGACATTGCTTGGCAGGACGATATCCCCCTTTACCCAGGAGGATAAATCCAATGACCCCCATATCTGCAAGCAGCTTGTACCTGCTCTAAATAGTAGCAACTCTTGTCAACTTTTACACACATTCTTTGTCTTCCTAAGTCAAGAACAGGCATCCTTCCACTATGGAAGAAATTTGTGGATGCTGCTGAACTAATGAAAACTACCTCTGTCAGTATGCCTGCTTTTTCAGGCTATTGTGGAAGTAAAATCAGGGTTGCCTGAAGAATTACAATTCTGTGTTATGTCATGTGGGCTGACAAGACAGCTACTACCTGAGTGAGCATACACAGCAGGACACAGGCACAACTCAAGTTCCAAGAGAGTCAGATGAGCTTTGCCAGGTTACTCAGTGTGGTGTGCACTTTAGACTTGTGAGTCCTTTATTCCTGAAAATTTCCTTTTGGTCCTTTCGGACTGTTCTTGACCATAGGTGACTCAAGCCAGTGAAAGCAAAACTTCAGATATGTAGAACTACTGTGTCCTTCAAAATGGACTTTTGTTTGTTTGTTTTATTTTTACAGAACACAAAATGTTTACACTTTTGATTTTAATAAAAATATTCTTTAGGCCAAGCATGTAGTGCTAGGATGGGGCACGTGTTCAGTGTGCGCAAGGTCCAGATTTATATCTCCAACACCAGGCTACCCAAAGCTGAGTACTGCATTATTCATTTAATACACAAATATTTGTTTTGCATCATGTGCCTCATACTTTTCTAGACACTGTACATTTAATATTGAAAAGACAAGGATCTAAAAGGAAGAGACATAACAAAATTGGCCATTAATATTCAAACATCATCACAAAAGGATGATGGAACAATATAAATATTATTTATGCACATGCATGTGTACATAACCTATGGTAAGAGATTCTTACTAAACTATTGTTTACTTTTAAATTTGAGGAACAAGGGAGAAATAGGTTATAATCACCTGTGGCTAACTGGAAAGCCTAGAGAAAGTAAGGTATTTGAGCTAAGAAAAGAAGAGAGGAAACCGTATAGAAAATAAATTAAACATTCTGAGCCCAAACAGAGATTTTGTTTTCAAAATTGTATTTCATGTTTTTCTTTCTTTTTTTTATTTTTATTTTATTTATTATTATTTTTTATTGTTTTAGAACCTTTGCTTGTTTATTCATTCATTTTTATGGCCGGCTCAGCCCACCCCGAGGGCAGGGCTGGCGCAGCATGTGGTGCCGGGGATCGAACCGCGGTCCCTGAAGCCGCCTAAGCTTTCAGAGCAGGCGCTTTATACCACTGAGCCATCCCGCTGGGCCCTCATGTTTTTCAATGTATATGTACATTTAATTTTTAATTTCAAATTCAGTACCATGGTACTCATACTATGTTGTTATTTGGTCTTTATCATTGTACTGGTCAAGGTTTTACTTAGAGGAACAGAACAGATATAATATAAGGAATGATTATTAACACAAAATATACAATCTATAAGGAATTATAATTTTGGCTCACAGTAGTGAGTCACAGAGACAGATGAGAAAGAGTGCAGAGGGCGTCTGCACACTCCTGACTGAAGGATTCAGTCCCGAGGTCTGAACTTCACTGCAGCACTCTGTGAAAGTCTCTATCGGTCGGATGATGGGTCTGCAATGGAAGACTGAAGTGTCTGTAATGGATGCTGAAGAGTCTGCGCTGGATGGCGAAAGATCCAAGCTGGAGGCTGAAGAGTCTGCACTGAAAGCCAGACAATGAAATCCAGGCTGAATGCAAAGACTGAAGCTTCTCCCACAAAGTGAATGGTTGACTCCTTCCTCAGTCCTTTAAAAAGTCTCTTTGTGCTCAGTCATTCTGACGTGGCCCATTGTGCCCTAGGGTGGAACCAATCATACCTCGGGCCCTTGATCCCACTCTAGGGAGAAAGCCAATCATATCCTAGGCAGGCCCTGGTCAGGCTCCACGGAGGAACCAACTGTACCCCAGAGTGGGGCTCCCACCAACAGGGAACCGGGCCTCTGAGTCATTCAGCCAAGTTGACACACTGTATCAACCACTAAAATAATCATATTACAGATTTCTAGTTAATATTATACTTCTGCAATGCTCTGTAATTTGAAGTCTATAAAATTTCCAATCTGTATTTTTAATTGTCCAATTTCTCTTTTGTTAATTTATATTCATAGACATTGACCTATTTTGATATCATAGACATTAATCTTTTATTTTAAAATTTGTGATAAAAGACTTGCCAAATCTCTCTTATATGTTTTATTTTCGTTATTTAAATCTAAATAATTTTCACCTTAACTTTTTTTTAGTAAAATATTTATGGTTTCTGAGTTTTCCTTATGGCAAAGAAGTTCTACTCACAGAGTTAAAAACTCTAATCTTCTGAGCTGTCTATTGTTTAGTGTTTTTTTTTTTTTTTTCTTTAATAGTACATGTTTAGTGTATCTGGTAGGTTCATCTAGGTCTTCCAGAAGATGTTAAATAGAAAGATTCGAATTCCAGTGCCTGGCTGAAGGGTCAAGAGTTCTATCTTAGTTATTTTATCACTGTGGAAACCCAACGCACAACATCAGAAAATTAAAGAAACAGTTTATTCTGACTCACAAGGTGTAGGGACTGGCTCCATGGTAGAGGGGCATGGCGGGGGGCGGTGCACAGGGCAGGGCGGGCAGGAAGCAAGGCAGGAGGAGGGAGGCCAACATCCAGACCGCGCCCCTGGCGGTCATTTCCTCCAATCAGGCTTCATCTGGCAACATCGTGCTCAGCTATGAACTCATCAGTGGACAAACCTGCTGATCACCATCGCAACGCCATTATCCAGTCACCCTCTAAACTGCCACCTGTGAGCTCACGAAATGCTAGGGACGATATCTCAATATAAAGCATAGTAAGTTCACTCTTTCATCATCAATTACATCTCTGTGATTAGTCCTCAGTGAATCACCTTTACAATATTTGACAATTACCTTGAATTATTAAGAATAGCTAGCACACTGCATTAAATTCCATTTAATCTGCAGTATGTTTTTGTTTAATTTTTATTTATTATTTATTTATTTATTTACTTAGTTTCTGCCCTAGAGTCTCACTATGCAAATCAGGCTAGCCTTGAGTTCACCATGTAGACGAGGTAGGTTTAGAATTTGTGGCAGTCCTGCCTCCGCTTCCTGAATGCTGGTACTACACATGTGTATCAACACACTCACAAAAATGCTTTGAACTTGAATGAACTAAGTTAATGCCTACTCTCATACAATACAGTCTTTCATTACTCGAATATAACTTATTTCTTTGCAGTCTACTTTTGATTCAACTGCTTTTGTCTGTATTAAATATTTTATTTCTAACTTGCATCTTTATTCATAACCAAGGTTGCTTCACACCATTCTATTTGTAATATTTTTTCAACCATGCATTTTTCAGTAATAAATCATAGTTTCAGACAATAAGATTCCTGTGGCCTGAAATAGTTCAAGAAGCTATAAACGTGTCATAGAACTCATTTCAAAACCATTTCCTTCAGTCCTGCTACTTTCATGAATGGCGGGTTTCTAACACTTTCATTAATCCTTTCTAAAGTGATATATGTTTTCAAGTTTTCCCTTTATTATTATTTTTTGTTTATTTGTTTGATTTGGGTAATAGACATCTTAATGGATCAGTTTCTGAAGCGACTGCATTAACATCCCCTGCCACACCCTTTTCTTTCTCTTCTTGGGCTCTCTCTCTCTCTCTCTCTCTCTCTCTCTCTCTCTCTCTCTCTCTCTCTCTCTCTCTCGTCTCTTGCTGGGGACCACACCACTCAGGACTCTGAACTCACCAGGCAGGTCATTGTGCCACTGAGCTAAATCCCTGACCTCTCTTCTTGGAATCTCTTATCTCTGAGTGGACCTCTTTGCCTATTAATTCTCTCTTTCCTGTTTTATCACCTCTGACTCAAGGGGAGCTAAGCAGCAGTAAGACCCACAACCCTGTGGTCTTCTTCCCCTCTCGTCTTCATTCCAAGGCTACATGGAAAGGCTGTCTTTGATCAGCCCGAGTACTAGCCTGGTTATCTGTTCATTTCTTTGATAAAGTGAATTTGTGCCTTTCTTTGGTTTTCAGTGCCTCAGTGTGGTCTGCATCTCAATTAATAATTACAAATAGCCGTTTGAAGATGCTTTGACTTCAGAGCGGATATCATCTTCACAGTACTCAGCTGTAAGACCTGGAGCTCTTTCTCCCATGCCAGCCAGCATAACACTACTTGAAGAAAGTCTTCAGTAGCGGAAATGACTACAAAGCATCTTTGCTGGAATATTCTCTACCCAGTTTATTACTAAGTTTTTCTCTCCATCATATAATATCACAAGGCACCCTAATATTTATCCCTCTCAGCGTCTTGGGAGCAGTTTTGCTTGCAGGATCCATTTGACTGTGCAGCTATCTCCTTAATGAAATCGTTGTCCTTTCTGGTCATCCCCGGCTGGCATTTGTCGATACCTTGTCTGCACTTCTCGTAAAGGCCGATGCCCTGGGACCCAGATGCCCAAGCCTGTGTTATCTGCACTCCACAGTTAAGCTGCTGGCCTACACCTGTCATTTTCTGGATACAGTGCAATCAGCTATCTGCTTTCTCTTTCTAATCCTTTTTTTTTTCTTTCCCTTTAATGGTACCAGTTTGTTGTGTGTATGGAATTTTGTACGGGGAAATGTTCTATTACATTGAAACCCATGTTGTCTGAAATTTATTTTCCTGGGGAAGAGGGTCACACAGTGTAAAACCAGGGTGTGTGGGTGATACGGGTTGCCTCCATCCATCAACTCCACATGAGAAGGCAAACACTGTTTTTTGTGGACATGGATTATTAAAATTAAAAATAAATACAAGAAAAAGAGAATCCTTAACGTGGAAGTTAATATTCTTTATTTTTTTTTTTTTACACTGATTCATTTTATTTAACAAGCTATTTTTGATATTCTGAAGTTTTTTCTAGCACTTTATTGTAGTTATCTGCAGTTGTCAACTGCAATCTGAAATCTTTTCCTACCTAAGAAAATCTTCCAAAATTCGATACAGTTCTGGTAGAAGAAGGTGGTGGTGAAGGCTTTGTCTTCAGTTCCTGCCAGGCACCGACCGAATTTTCGAACCCTGACTTCTCCTTACCGGGGCCCGGGTGTAGGAGGCTGGGGTAGCGGTAGCAGCTTCCTGGGTACCCCAGGCGGGGGCAGACCGAGGCCGCCCTCCCCTCGTGACAGGTACGGGAGTCCGCACCACACGCCGACGTGCTGGCCCCGGGGTTGGCCCTAGGGAAGCAGCCACTCTCCGCGACAACGCAGAAGCTTCTTGCAGGACCAGCTCGGGTCTCCGTTCTCTGGCGGCTACCCTAGAACCTTCTCCAGGTCCCCCGCAGGATCCCAGCAACAATTGGGCTACTCCCCAGGGCAGCAGCAGACCTACCTCCAGGGTTCTCCAAGGACATCTACACCATTTGGATCAGGGCATGATAGAGAAAAAAGAACGTCTAATGAGTTGGAAAGTTAATGTTTTTTTCAAGCAGTTTTTTTTTTATTATTATTATTGTTTAAATTTAATACGGGTTATATTACATATTTTCATCATCAGATCAGTTTAGATTAATACATATAGGGATATAAGATTGATCAAACAATTAAAAATTAACCCTTCTAAATCAACATTATTGTCTTTTTTTTTCTTTTCCCCTTTCTTTTCTTTGAGCTAATACTCTTTAAATAACGTTATCTAAGTATTCCCTAAGACTATCACACTCAACGTAATGTTCTTCCTATTGTTTTAGAAGGGTGTTTTTTATATTTATTTATTTATTGTCATGTCTTTTTTGCAGTGCCTTATATTGAACTTAGGATGTTTCACTTGTCAGGCAAGCGCTTACTCCACTGAGTTAGCTCCCTGGCCGCCTGTTTGGTTGGGAAGGTCTGTTTGATAGAAAGTCTCAGTGCTTACTTATAGACAAATTTATATTTTTGAATAGCTTTTGTGTAAAAATGTAACAAGGGGTGGAATTATGATTTGACGTAATTGTTATTTAATCTTCTAAACTCTTTGCCTTTCTTTCTTCTTGCTACTGCTATCAATTTTATTTTATTATTATTTATTGTGGTTTATGTCTAGTTTTCCCCCGAAAGTCCCATGCAGTCACTGGGGCAGGATTCTAGTTTGTGAGTATATCAGGGTCCAGTGCTGGGGTTATCGGTGCTACCCGTGTCCTGGGTAAGGAAGGGAGTGGGGCTTGGGAGCTGCCCACCGCTGTGCCTCCTCAACTCTTTGCTGCCTTCCACCTCCAAGAACTGCTGTGCTCTGCCACGTGGCACTCGGCCCTGGAGCCAGGCGAGTATGGGCTGACGCCTTCATGGACTGTGAGCTAAACAAAGCTTTGCTACCTTAACTTGGTGTCGGAAAGTTTGTCTCAGCCATGGCAGAAAAGTAACAGAGACATTATTTTAAGGCAGGACATTTTTCAAGAGCATGGGGCTGGCAGGGGAGATGGCGGGGGTCTGTCACTGGGGCTGCAGCTTCCCAGCTGCAGGCCTGAAGCAATCTCGTGACCCGCTTTTTTTGTGTTGCACTCCGTATATAACTCTGGAGCGAGCGTTAGACTTGGCCTCTAGGAGAAGAAAATGCGCGGCTAAAGTAGATTTTTAAAAGTCCGCCTGTTCACATGAAGCTCCTACAATTTTGCTCCAGAAGAAGTTGGTGTCATTGGTCATATCCTCTTTGCTTAATTTATATGGAGGCATTAATGCTGAAAGTCAGTGACCAAATAAACAGGTAAAGCACTCACGTTTTAGTAGCTGATAACTAACCCTTATTGCCAGGACAAAGTACAAATCTTTTCACACATTCCAAAAGAAAGAAACCTGAAAATAGTTTCAAAAAATCCTGCCTCTTTTTTCCCAAGCCACTTTTTCCACTGGAACACACCCTCATTGCTTGTCATATTTCAATTTTTGTATAAGACCCTAGGGAATACTTGTCATCGATCCGATGAAACCTACTCCCCTTCACCCATGGCTGCACCTGTCATGGAGGTCACAGCTACAGCTTCCTGTCCTGCACACCCATCTCCTTCCAGAGGGAACATCTCTGTGCACAAAGAAGTACCATCTATATTAATGCATTTAGTTGGCACAGTGTCTTGCTGCACAGCTCAGACTGACAGTGATCCTCCTGTTTTCAGCCTCCCAGCACTGGGATTACAGATGTGCACCGAAACGCTAGGAGTCTGCTGCCTGGTCAAACTGCCCTGGAGGCGAGGCTGGAGCAGCACGTGGTGCTGGGAATTAAAACAGCGTCCCTGCACTTGCCTAAACTTGCCTAACCAAGCACTTAGACGTAGCTTCACTGAGCTTTCTCACTGGCCCCATAAAATCTTTTTTTAAATGTAATAGAAGATGTAGCCCCTCTGTTTTACTTAGGTATCTCTTTATTTTTTCAAATTCACTTCTCATTTTACATTGCTTTCAAATGTGCGGTGGGCAAGTCACCCTGCCTGCAGCTTCTACTTCTGGTTTATCAGAGCACGGGGGACTCAGCTTTTAGGGCTCATTCGCTCTGAGACAGAGCAGCACACCCACACATAAAAGTATATACGTGAATTTTAAAAGCAAGAAGTGATGGCATCCATGGGGTTACTGGCAGAAAATTATCAATTACCCAATTGTTAGAACATATGGTTGCCTGCTTCGGTAATGATTTGCTAAGGATATTTCATCCATTCTAAGATATTCCACATTTTATAGTTTTTTTTTTTCACCTAGCTACATAATGACTGCCTCAAGTAGAATTTATTTAAATCTTTATTTGGTTTACACAAAAGTTTAACAATCAAAATATTCTCTGCTAGAGAACATCATAAGATGAATAATGCAGAAAGTACATAATTAAGAATCGCCTTGAAAGAAATTTTTTTCTCTAAGTGACTCTCCTTAGGCACACTATATATCTTCAGTCCTGTTCCTCTGTGGTTCCTGAATCTCCTAGAACAGAAAATTTGGGAAACTACTGAGTTATAGGATGTTATAGCACTAGTCCTATGCTGTTCTGAGTCATCACTGACTTTGATAGACTAGGGCCAAAATATTGGCTATCCTTGTAGCTCATCTTTTTCTCTAATTTTTGGTCTGTAAACTTATATTTTTAACCTTCCAGAAGAAAAGCTTAGTGATACTATTATTCTACAACAGGGGTGCTTGAGCTTACTATCACTATTTTTCTGAATATCCAACATCTTAGACTTAACTTGGAATTAGTATTTTCCATCAATCATTGATATTCTCTATGGAATATGATAAGAGCAACTACACATTTTTACACAGATATTTAGAAATATAAGCATGTACCGAGATTTAGCCTGTTCATCCTTTGGCATTTTTCCTTGTCTCTTACTCTCATTTAATACGTTTTTTTTTTTTTTTTTTTCATTTTGTTTGTTTCCTTGTAAGCCAACCATTTACTTGAGAGAGAGTATAACAGTAACTGAAATTACGTTATAAGCAGCACACTTCTAAAAGGCCAGAATGACAGGCATTCCAAGCACAGTTTTAGTGTTACATATTGCTATCATCAGTGTCAAAGCCTTTTGAAGTTTCTTAGAAACGTTGTCTATTTCATCTTGTGCATATAAGTGCATAGTTTTGCTCCTGTTATGTTTCCTACCTTTTCTGCTTCCAGGCAGTTTGCTGTCACAGAGAGCAAACTGGTCAAGCAATGGCCGTGACTCATCCAGACGGCTGACACTGACAACAGTTCTACAAAGGACTGTACATGGTTCCAAAGTAAATCCTCAGGGGATTTAACTACCTTGGGAGATACAAAAACTACCTGTTTTGTTATACAGGTCTTGCTTTAACTTGCTCTTAACCACCCAGCAGAAAAGTTTAAACATTACTCATTAAACATAAGGGTAGTTTAGTATGTTGAGCTGTAAAAGGCTCAAATCAACAGCTTCCAACATTTCCAGTTTTGTCACTAACCCACTACAATTAAGGAACATTTGACTATGTATACAACTACCTTCTCTCAGATCAAAGTGAATACTAATAACCATTAGAAAATTTATCATGCCTACACCTTGTTCTCTATATAACTACAATGAGGACAACAATATGCATTGTATGAAGTATTGGGAATGTACTAAGAACAAGTTTTTAAACTGTCCCATTGTAATTTCTTATTAAAAGTAATAAAATAAAATCATCTCTTTAAAAAAAATCGCCTTGAAAATCAAGTTGCACAGAAATGGCAGTGTCCTGCAGTCACGAAATGTGACGTCCTCATACTCATAGGACCCTAGGAGAATCCTAGTTTTCCAATCTCACATGTCATCTTTAAATAAACTATGAGGCAGTGAATCCATTTTAAGTTAAAATTCGACATATCACACAGATATTAGATACAATCAGGAAAATAATAGTGATAACTGTTCAGGGGAAAAGCACTGAATGAGGGTCTGGGCTTACTCTTTTCAGGTGCGTTTGCTGCCTGTACCCAAATTCTCCTTCACAGGCACAGGCATCCTAGGGGCATGCACAGCCTTGCACTGCAAGCCGTGTTCTGGTGTGTGTCAGACCAGTGCTAGGACGAGGTCAAAGGGTCTCTCCCTTCCTTCCTTCCTTCCTTCCTTCCTTCCTTCCTTCCTCTCTCTCTGTCTCTCTCTCTCTCTCTCTCTCCCTCCTTCCCTCCCTCTCTCCCTCCAAAGAGTGCATAATCTTACTAAACAATGATTACGTTTAAAATGATAAAAAGAGTTGTCATGATGCCTAAGATATGAAAATATTGAATATTATCAGAAACTTCTATATGTACAAATTTTCCTCTTCAGCATGGTTACTCTTGGCAGGTTTTTGATGTCACAGAACATGACTAATCCTTAGTGAAATTAAGTAATATTTGGAGCACGTTGTGGTGCTATCATTTAGAATCTCTTCAGCTTTTTTACCTTTTCTTCTAAGCAACCCACCCTGTCTAAGAAATGAGGGAGCACAGGATTTGTCACACACACACACACACACACACACACACACACACACACACACAAAACTTCAAATGACATACTAAAATCTCTAGATTCCCAGCTAACTGCAATTTTGTGCCACTGAACATGCACCTGGGGCTTGAAGCCACAGACGACGCCTGGCCAGATTCTGTCTGCTGTGTCTTGCTGCCACCGCTCTCTGCCTGAGTAGCTGAATACTCGGATGACGACTCCTGCTCCCCAGTTCAAAGGACAATGGCAAATGGTTTCTAGCAGTGACATTTCTGGTGCTTGAAGGTCCAGCAAAGCATCATCCAGGAAAGCTACCTGTCTCTACTGGTATTTCCTACTGTGCTTACGTTCCTGAGGACAGAGATCGTCCTAGTTCTGTGGTGTTCCTGTGGTACCTTCCTCCAGCGCAGACAGACCCAGCGAGTGCCTAGTAGGTGCCACATCCGATGGAGTATTTGAGCAGCCTCACTAGCTGCACAGGTCAAAAGAAAATCCCCTCCTGAGCATTAGCCCATTCACTCAAGCCCTTTAATGGCTGGCTCTTTTCTGTTCCACTGCGAAACTCCTTCCAACATCTGCGTGAGTGATTAAACGCCACTGCTGCTTCCTGTGCTATTCCTTTTGGTTCTGTGTATGCATGTGTAGGTTTCACTAGATAGTGAAGACCCTGACCTGAAACACGGGTGTGCTAATACTTATTTTGTCTATGAAAAAGTAGAATGAAAATAGATTTATGTACTGTATGGCTAAAGCTTATGCTAGCAATGCCAGGATGATTTCTAAATGTAATATCTATCAGAAATAACATGACTTCTGGATAACCAAATCCAGGTGCATCAACAGCTACCTGGGGTGAGAATTTGAAAAGACAGATCGATGATGAACCGAAGCTCACTTTTAGGTTCCACATACTGTTCTGGCTTGATACTCAAAATGCAAATTAAGGACTACTCCTTTCTTTCAGAATATTTTCACGCAGGCAGTCATTTATTTTTGTCTTTTACTCCCAAATTTGTCTTCTGTGCTTCAGCTACTTCACTGCACTGCATGAACGTCTTCAGCTTCTGCACTCACCGTCAAGTTGGAGGGCGTGAGAGCTGTTCAAAACTTAAAGGACTAAGTGAAGACTACGTCATAACACCATTACCCCTCGTGCTTCTGTCCCGGGAGTGGACCGCTTTGCTTTTTACGCTGCTCTTCCTTTCTTCTGTGCTACTCTACTCACTTTCACTGTTTATTTTCAGGGCTCCTGCAGCCTATTGTTAAGAATTGGAAATTAGAAAAGTTTGGTAATTATGATCCAATCTAGAGAAGAATGACTTTTACGAAGTGCATATTCGAAGCCATTTTGTGAAGGTGCAGAGAACAATCGTGTTCCTCAAATCAAGTAGAGTCTGCAAAATAATCTTGATGATTCTAAATATGTCACAGATACATGTGTCCCTGTAGGTACAGCTGCTCTAATACCTAAGCAAATGATGATAAAAGATAAAGAAAGGAAGACTATTCCCAGAGGCCCTGTGTTAGATCCTTCAGCTTGTACAAACCTATAAATGTTTTTCTTTTCTCATCAATGGCTGTGTATCCTTTCCTCAAAAATAATTTACTGGCTGTATCTTCCATAATTTGCAGTTATGGAGGGCAGTAATTTCTCATAAATGGAGTGAAATCAACTGAGATTCACTGGAGTAATACAGGTATACCAATTTTTTGAACTAGAAATCATGTCCAAACGTTGCATTCAAGTTATTTATCGTACTAAAATTCTATGAATGCCAATTTTAAAAATTTAGATTCTTTTTTTATGATGCAACATTTAACTGTATGCTTTTGGCCACCAATTCAATTGTAAGTGTCTGAAAGCACTCTCATCTCTTATGCTCATTTTATCTTTCTTAATCATCAAGTTAAGCAAAACCAAGCTAATAAAACTTTCTGTTATATTTAAAATTTGATCTAGCTATTCGGTCTTATACCCTATGGCTGCGACACACCATGAATAGGCCCTTTTTGCTTTATTCAATTGGACGATGTAGGAAACATCTGATGACCAAAATCTACATCTTTTGGAAAAAAACATTGTCAATTTATTGACACAATACAAATAAAGATAAGTTCTTCCTAGTATTGTTCCCAATTCTTCCTTATAGGTATCTCTCAAAAAGTGGCACGATCTTTCTATTAACTGTCCACACCATTGCCACCGTTGTTTAGTGGGTACATTAGGGTCACAGTAGCACAGAAAGTTGAGAGCAGTTAATTCTGATGTGTAACATTCTTAGGGCTACTTGTGCTTGTATTTGAACTTGTAAGTTTCAGGTCTGATCCTTTCTAAGCACAGATCACTGGACACAGGTCATTTATACTGATTCATATCCACCAGCCTTTCTATCTTTCTTTCTTTCTTTCTTTCTTTCTTTCTTTCTTTCTTTCTTTCTTTCTTTCTTTCTTTCTTTCTTTCTTTCTTTTTTTTTTGCGGAGTGTTGCTAAGTCACTAAATTGTCCAGACTGGCTTCTTGCAATCCTCCTGCCTTAGCCTCCCAGTGTACTTGAAATATAGGTATACACCACCACGCCATGCTAGGTGTATATCTTTTTTTGAAAATTGAGATTTCAAGCTAATGATTTCAAAGAGGAATTGAAGATATATGCATATATATTTTAATTATGAGGAAAACTAAAACGCTAAGCAGATGATTTAACATTAATCCACATTTTGTCTTTGTAACTTCACTTCTCTTCAAAATTTTTGGACTTGTAATTCCTCCCAACATATTGTTTTTTGTTCTTATTTGTGTATGGATAAAATCATTTGTTTATGCACTGTCTGCATGCCAGATTAATTGGAGAGGATTTTCACAGAAAAAATTAATCTCTTCAATTAATTCATCCTCTTTGAGTCTTTGCAAAACTTGAGGACAATGTGAACCATGAAAGTTTATGCTTTGGGGGCTGGTGAGATAGCACAGCAAGCTGAAGCGCCTGCTTAGGCAAGCTTAAGCAAGTGCAGAGACCGTGATCTTTGGCACCACATGCTGCACCAGCATGGCCCCCAGGGCAGGATGAGCACAGAAAGTCTGGGCTTAGTGCTATATGCCTATAATTCCAGGGTTGGGGAGATTGAAAATGGGAGTATCACTAGGAGTCTGAGATGTGTGGTGAGCCCATGTGACAACCAAACAGATTTAAAAAATAAATGAAGGAGGGGGACGAGGAGGAGGAGGAGAAAAGTTTGTGCTTTATAAATTCATTGGTTCTTAGACATGCAGTTAGTATGTGACCATCCAGTAAGTAAGACTTTTTCAACTTTAGATTTTCCTAATTTTTTGTGTCACTAGACACAATTCTTATCTCGTAAAGGCCCTCTGATTCCTTAAATCTGTGGGCCTCAAATTGTCCCCTAGGATCTGTTTGAAATGAGTTAGAGCCCTATCTGTTGAATTGAAAACTGTGTACAAAACTTTGTAACAAGTCCAGTATGTGAGTTCCATGCATCCAAGGAAAATACTAGAGGACTTTCTGTTCTACACTTCTCCTTTCCCTGTAAACAAGGAGGCTTTTATGAGGTAGACTCAGTGTTTTCTTTTGTTGTTTATTTCTGATTTCGCTCTTCCATGATCTGATGGTTTGTAGTGAGTTATTTCAATTATTTTGTATTTATGTAATCATTCTTTATGGCCTACAAATGGTCTGTTTCATGTACTGGTGAGAATAATGTTACATTCAACTCTTCCGTCCATTTGTTCAGTTGTGTGCATTGACACTGATCACTCTCTGTTGCCTTTTTTGTCTGATTGAACTTTTTGTGAGAGTTGAGTATTAAATCCCCACTGTGAGTTTGGGATCTATCAGGCCTTTGAACAAATGGTGATTCTGCCATATATTTCTGGCTAATCAATGTATAAAAGAAGTAGTATGGAAAGGAAAGAAATTAAATAACTCATAGAGTCAAATAGCAATGAATTACAACATACTAAAGCCACATGAGGTTAGTAGATCAGCATGCACAAAAGAAAAGAAAAGCATGAGCCCAAATAAATACTCTAATGATGCATCTCAAGGTGGGAAGGGAAGAGCAGCCCATATCCAAAGGTATTTAAGGAAAGAATGTACAAAGATGAGGTTGAACATAATTGGAATTGAAACTAAACTATATGAAGAAAGGGATGAACGAGTCAAACATAGCTTGTTGAAAGGCTCAGCAAGATTGATAGACCTTGGGCCCAACCTACCAAAATAAGGAAGCAGAACACCATATACATGAAATTAGAAATGAAAAAGGCAAACTAGCAATAGGCACAACCAAATTTCAGAAGATTAAAAGAAATATTTCAAGACTTATACTCAAATAAGTTAGATAGGGGGCCAGGAAGATAGCTCCGTGGCACAAGTGCCTGCCAGGCAAGTGCAAGGTCATGAGTTTGAACCCCAGTCCCACCAAAAGACAACAACAACAAAGAAACAAAACAAACAAGCAAAAGAGCCCAAATAAGTTAGATAAATTTGTACACACATATAAAGCACTAAAATTGAAATAAAAGGTATAAAAATATTAAGTAGTCCACCATGATGCCAGGACATAGAGACAGTGAATGAGACTACCAACCAGAAAATGTGTAGAGCTAAATGGATCCATTCCACAGTTGTAGTAGCTCTTCCAGGAAGTTCTAATACCAATAACATCAAACTCGATTATGATATTAAGCTGAAAGGAGCAGTGCCAAAATTCATTCCTTGAATCTAGTATTACCCTAATGCTAAAATCAGGAAAAAAATCAACAATAACAACAAAAAAAATGTCAGGCTAATCTACTCCAGGACTACAGATGTGAAAATCCTCAACAAAGATATCTGGAAATAAAGTGCAGCAAATCAGCAGAAAGATCATACTTCATGATCAAATTGGCTTCACCCAGGAATACCATGATGGTTCAGCATACATGGATCGATTAGTATAATGCAGAACAGAAGCAGAAATAATGACAAAAAAACATGACTGTTTCAAGAGATAGAGAAAAGGTCTTTGATTAATCCAACACTAATTTATGATTTTAAAAAAAATTGACAAAAACAAATATAGAAATACCTCACTGATAAAAACCATTTATGGCAAAGCCATTACCAATGTCATACTAAGTGGAGAATCAGTAATATAGTTTTCTTCAACACAGAGTGCAAATTGTAGGTGGCCATACAAAAGACTTTTTTTCAACACAGTGATTGCAACTTAATGCTGAGTATTGACGTGAGTGAAAGGTGAGGGAAGGATCCACACAGGTAAAATGTCGTTTATTTGGAGATGGAATAACCTTGTACATGGAAGACCGAAGGCTCTATCAGAAGACCTCTAAAACTAATAAATTCAGCAAAGTAGCAGGGTATAAAATCAATACATAAAAATTTACACTTTTCTTATACACCACAGTGAAATCATCAAGAAAGAAATCAGGAAAGCAGCACCATTAAGATTATTTAAAATGATATTAAAGACCTAAGAATTAACCTAACCAAGGAAATGAGACTACTCTAGTGAAAACCACAGTACTCTGAGGAAGGGCAATCAAAAACGGCACTAGAAAGCGGAGAGATGCTCTCAGCCCTCGGTCAACTGAACAACACTGTCAAAGTGCCCAAATTATCAAAGGTGATATACAGACTTAAAGTAATTTTACTCACAATGCCAAGACCATTCCTCACAGAACTGGACAAAACTTTAGAGTTTATGTGGAACCCAAAGATGTCTATTACAGTGAAAGTGATCCTGAACAACAACAGCAATACCAACGCCGTCAAAATCCCAGAGTCCAACTTATGTTACAAAGATACAGTGATTAATTTTTTTTTAAAAAAGCATGCTACAGGCATGGCAAAAGATGCATTGACGCATGGGAGGGAAGGGAGAGTACAGGAACAGCCCCAGGCAACTTCGGGCAAGCAAACTTTCTCAAAGGGGACAGAGCACAGTAGAAGAAAGAGTCTTTAACAAATGGTTCAGGAAAAATTCACTGTCCGGTGTACGGAAGACTGAATCTTGTCCCATGTTCCTCACTGTGTGTAAATTATAGCCACGATTGACCAGAAATTCAAGAATCAGAATGGAAACACCAAAAGGACCTCTTCTGCACTGTGCACAGGCACAGAAACAGTGCTAGCACAACCCCTATGTTCATAGCAATTCTATTTGATCTAGCTTTCTCTTCAGGGTAGCTCTTAACAGAGTTTAAAAAATGGCAATAGAGTAATAAGTGCACGCTCATGTGTACAGTGTGTACAGCACAACTCATAAAAGATAAATCCTGGAAGGTGCCTGCTTGTCCATCAAGAAGAGAATGGACAGAGAAAATTTGGTCATTAAACATAATGGAATATTACCCAACCCTAAAGAGGGGAACCTTCCCGTCATTTGTAGGGAAATGATTACACCTTGACACCATGACGTAAGTGAAACAAAACCGACACAGAAGATTACATATGACATGTTTTTTTCTTTTATGCGAGGAACTCTATTTAAAAAGCAAAATAGAGTCAGTCAGATAGCCCTGTGGACTAAAGCACCTGCTTAGGCACAGCACAGAGGCCAGGGTTTGATACCCTATGTGCTGTGCTGGTCCTACCAGGCACGCTCAGATAGCAGTTGAGACTAGACGTGGTGGTTTTCACCTGTAATCGCAGCACTTGGGAGGCTGAAAACAGAATTCGCTGCAAGTCCAATCTGTGTAGTGAGACCTTGAACACCTTGTAGACCATGTCCTAAATACATAAAAATAAACAAATAAAAAACAAAAAATGTTAGGGAACATGGAAAAATGTTTTATGGAGGACGAAAAGTTACATACGTGGGAGGGAGGAACGGGAAATAAAATGATTAGGATGTGATAGCTATATTTCCCAGCTTCCCAGGGTAGAAAATAACTATAACAACCATAGAATAAATAAATAAATAAACAAACAAACAAATAAATAAATAAATAAATAAATTAATTAATTAATTAATTTGAAACTGTAAGTAAGCCAAGACCAGGGTCATCTTTACTGTTGCTTGTATTCTCTTGAGTGTATTTGCCCAAAGTACACCCAAATCTCCTCTGTTCTTTTTTTTAAAGTTGAGCTCTTAAATACAATCCCTCTTTTCTCCAGGGCAGGAAGGATGAGGCAGTTTTATAGAGGAAACCTCCTCTGGTAGCTGTACTGGAGGAATAATTATACTAATGTGGGGGTGGGGGACTTGCGTCTCTTGGGGAGAAAAGGTTCTCTCAGGATTTCACAGAGAGCAAACTAGTCAAGCATTGGCCATGACTCATCCCGATGGCTGACACTGACAAGAGTTCTACAAAGCACTGCATATGGTTCCAAAGTTAATCCTGTGGAGATTTGACCCTGGAAAGTACAAATGGTGAAAGTTTTGTTAGACAGGTCTTGCTTTAGCTTACACTTGATCACCCAGCATAAAAGCTTAATTACGAGGCATAAAATGCAGAGCTAGGTTAGTACTATCAGCTGTAAGACGCCTAAATCAACAGCCCTTAACATTACCAGTTTCACCAGTAACCCACTACAATTATGAAACATTGGACTATGTATACAACTACTTCCTCCTAGTTCAAAGAGAAGAAAACTTTTTCTCCTCCTCCTCCTCCTCCTCCTCTTTTTCTTCTTCTTCTTCTTCTTCTTCTTCTTCTTCTTCTTCTTCTTCTTCTTCTTCTTCTTCTTCTTCTTCTTCTTCTTCTTCTTCTTCTTCTTCTTTCCCTTCGGAACCAATATCGATTACATATTTGTCACGTCTGCACTCTGTGCTCTGTATAACATCTGTGAGGACAACAATATGCAGTGTCTCAACTATGGCAAATGTGCTACTAACATGTTTCGAAACTCTCATATTGTTATCTCTTATTAAAAGTAATAAAAATTAAAATTATTTTTAAAAAATTAGCTCTAATTGTTGATAAATTTGAGGGACCACAGAAAAGGGCCTTTTCTTTGGAGGAAGCCATTTGTTGGTGTGGACTGTCATTTGTGAGACTGGGTATCGTGGCTCAAGTGCTTCAAGTCTTTTGCTTCATGCCAGTTGGGGGCTGTTGGTGCTGAGGACAGATGCTGAGGCTTGCTCTGCAGTTGGGGTTTCTGTGACAATTTAGCAGGCTTCAGTTCACCATGCTTACCCTTTCCTTTGCTTTTTTCCTCTCCATTTTTTTCTTTCAAGAGTAACACAACGCTATCTCCCTGCAAGACATAGTATCTGTGTAGTCAATCTATTTTCTGTCCTACAGAGAGTGGATGTGTGAAGGTAAAGTATTGAGACTATTACATTCCCATGGTAACAAACTGGTGTTTGTTTCACTATAGAATTGGCCCCCTTCTGATAGTCTGATTTGCTGCTTTGTCCCTATGATTTATAATTTACATTATATAATGAATATTCTGAAAAACAAATGCTGTAGTTTACTAACTCATTCTCCTTTTGAAGGATAAGTTTCATTGAGCATGGGGATAAGACAGGCTTTAATGTTTAGCTGGTACTCTGATGAATAATTTATTGAAATCACAACATATCAGAAAAATAATCTACATGTCAAAATCTACATGAAAACACTCAATATATGTGGTTATGTCTTTAAACTTAATCCAAGTGGTGGAACATATCAGTAAGTACAGGAAGGTAACCATCTTCATTCTGTTACCTGTAATTTTGCTGAAGAATCCTTCTACAGACATACCTCTAATGATATTAGGGGCCTTTTAATGTAAAAGCCCTGTTGTTCATTCCTTTGTACTAAAAAGGAATTATGCTTCAACAAGAACTGTTGATAACAACTGTATTAAGTCACAAATTTTAAATCCTTCATTACAAAATGTTCACGCTCCCTGCCAGTGAACTGAGCGCCATGCTACTTTACTCATGCTACACTGGATCATCGATGTCCCAACGCTTCACTGGCTTGTGACAATGCAAAGTGCCAATCCTTCTGTGAAGACTCCACATTCGTATCTATCCAGGTTAGCAGCTAGTGCAATTTCTCACCCCTGGCCAATGTCCTCGTGGGGACATCCAAGATTGCCCACAGCTGATGCCCTGGCGCTACCCAGCACATTTTTTTCCTGATTTTCCAAGCCCTGGTGGTACCTGTGGTTCTACGGCAGCCCCTGGCCCTCTGGCAGGCTTCATCTCACAACCTGCTTTTCTTTCTGTCCTATGGAATCCCACAGTCCATGTACACAGGACACCTTATAGTGATGTGTACTCCTATCCTCAGAGGATTTACTCTATTGCAGTCAATTTAGATGTTATTACAGATTCATATGGGAGAGATAATGAATAAGACGTCTGCGCGCCAGCTACACGGTCAGCCTCGGCCTTTCCCTGGCCGAACGAGGCCTTGTTCTGCGTATATCTCTCTAACTTTGAGTTTAAGTACATGCTGGAATCCAAATGTACTTCCCTTTCCTTGCTCAGCGTTCTTGCTGCCTGGCACACCCAGCAGTCTGTCGTGTGAAGGGCGCCAGCCAGCACCTGAGCACATGCCTGGTGACAAAGTTTGGCTTGTCCACCGTGGTAAGGCAAGGCTTTCTCTCACAGCGATAAAGAATACGCCTGGATACAAGGTTGGACACGAACATTGTCTCATGATTTAATGTAACTTCCTTCATCGCAAACATCAGAAATGGGTGAAAGTGCTCGCATCAGAGGCTCAGGACCTGGCTGTGGCATTTCTGAAATCAGGTGGCTGATCCACTCTTCCTCTTGTGCAGGAAGAGCTTTCAAAGGTGACTTCTTCCCTCTCACTTCCCGGCTCTCTAGCGTGGGATGAAGGACCCATCAATAATACCGCGGACGAGCACCGCGAAAGTGTCCCTCAGCGCCCATCTCCTTGGCTGTGAAGTGGCCCTTCTTTTTCTGTGTCACTGCAATGGTTGGCCACGCCTCGCCGAAACTTTTAACAGTGACAGAGATGGCTGTGCTGTCTGCTGAATGAGTTGCCAGAACTCTTCTCTCTCGCAGAACATTATTTAAAATTGCTTTCATGGCTCTCCTTCTCACAAATCTCTATAACAAAATTATAAGCGGCACTTACCCTGCCTTCTGTCCTCTCCTACTATCTTTCCAGTCAATATTTCCATTATGATTTCCGACTTTTAGGAGTCAGCATAAAAGGGCCACTACATTTTCAAGCTTTACTTCCTGTCGAGACGTTTTCGACCTGATACCGAAGAGCAAGATAAGTAGTACACGTGGTTGTGAGCCGCAGCGCAAGGATGTGCCCGTGCCCGTCGCTCGCAACGCTTATAACTCAGCTGCCAACAGCTCCGTTTCCTCGGGATCATTCTTATGGGCTACTATCTATAGTCAAGGGTAGGCGGAGAGGTCACACATCCATCTAGAAACAAACTAGCTTGTAGTTCGAAGTATAAAATGGTAAAGTTCAGAAAGGAGCTTTCTCCTGTGTGAACTCAGGAGATACTGTGAAAGGGACGGTGCTTGGAAGGACAGCAGATCACAGTGCGGGGAAGGGCGTGTGTTCAGCTTTGAACCATTTGGACCCGCACAAGATATGTTCTGCAGTTCAGTGAGACGTACGGCCAAAGGCCATCTGCAAAGCCTTCTGAGAACAGGACTGGCTGAGAACCCCCAGGCTGAGGAGGAAGCAG